>JAKUBT010000022.1:0-192204 GCA_030563305.1 Petasospora maesae
TCTTCTTCAAACCCTTCTTTCCCTTGGACAATCTTTTGTTCTTTCCGACAGCCATCTTGGTTAGTTGTGTCTTGGGTACTTTAATAACCAAAGCGTTAACGTCTTGGTGAGCCGTGAAATTTTATTGAAGACGTACACAGTGCAGGCTCGCGACCGGGCCTCCCACCTCCCCAAGCGTGAAAAAACCTGGACACCGCGGAGTCCTCACACACGCCAGCCCAGCAGGTCGCGAAAGCACCGAGTGCGCGAACCAGGCAGTTTTGAGAAAAAGCAGTCACAACGATCGCGCTTTGTCACATCCGCACACCACGCTCCCCCGAGCAAGGACCCGGAGCTGCAGCGTTGTTGCCTAGGTGATGAGCCCGGCAGATTACGTCAGAAAAGTAAACAAAGTTGATTCGTGACGGCTGGGGAACGGGGAACAAACACACACTTCTCCACAACAGTCAGAGTCAATTGGCCAACGCAGGACCCTGAAGCCTTCTTCAAAGAACCAACGTTGTACAGATCTCAGACCATCATGAATAATGTTCCGCCTGTTCCTCCAGAGCATCAGCAGCAGATTAGAAATGCGTGAGTTGAGCTAGTCTTGTCTCGGCCCCAGTGAACATCAAACTAACACGTATACCACCAGAGTTTCTGTCAAAGTGGCTCTTATAGGTGATGAAGATATTGGGAAAACAGCACTCATGGTCAAATACGTAAACAATACGTTTGATGAAACCTACAAGAAGACTATGGGTGTCAACTTCATGGAGAAGAACATTGAGCTGGGCTCCACTGATATCAAATTTTCGATCTACGATCTGGGTGGAGCCAATGAGTACCGCAACATGCTTCCACTAGCAGCCAAGGACTCTGTATCCCTTGTATTCACATTTGATCTGACGCGGAAGGAATCACTGAACAATTTGAAGGAGTGGTACAAACTTGCAAGAGCGGCCAATCCAACTGCAATTCCAGTACTGGTGGGAACCAAGTTCGATCAGCTCGTGGAAAAACCAGTTGCATACCAGGAAGAAATCCAGAAGCTAAGTCTGGCATTTTCCAAGGCTATGAAGGCGAGTCTGATATACACATCATCAAGTGACTCCATCAACGTACAGAAAGTCTTCAAAATTTTGATATCAAAAGCTTTCGATCTCCAGCTTTCGGTACCAGAGATAAAGAATGTCGGGGAACCATTAATCATCTATAACACATGATGAGTTTGGGCTAATTTAATTATGATACACGAGTGACGAGAGCATGGTGTAGAAAAACAGCGTAATGATGCAGTATCTAATAGTACACAACGATGCCTTCAACTTTCAAGCCAGAAACACAAAAATCAGAAAGTAGCAATAACAGGAACCAAAGCTGAACAAGGAAGAACCAGAATATAAACACCCAGAAGACTAAGACGTTTGTGACGTCAAGTCAGCAAAGAACTTGAGAGACTTATCGTTTTTGAAGACAGAAGTGATTTCCTCATCCGCAACGTTGAACTTGATGACGGAGTTTCTGTCAGACTTTTTGTTCTGTTGAAGGACCAACCCAGATTCAATCAATTCGTTCATCACATACTCAAATCCTTTCATTCTGACGATGAAGTCGTCATAAAGAATGTCCAAAAGTGATTTTCCTTCAACGATACTGCTGTCCTTCAAAGTGTTGAGTGACACAATATCCTTGATCTCATCAATGATATCACCCAAGGAGTTCTCAGCAAGTCCAGTCTTGCGTCTCTTTGATAAGATACCAACCAACACAAGCTTAGCAACGAATGATAAATCAGAAATGAACAATGAAACAGGTGAACTCACAGTTTCGATGATGGCCCTGTTGATATGAACTGCCTGTACTTGAGGAATCTCATCTGATCCCTTGGCCTGCTTCTTGGCAAACTCCACAGCACGTTGACAGATCTTCAATGCTCTTCTTGCATCTCCACTGACACTAGCAACCTTTCTTGCCACAAATTCAATTGCATCATCCTTCAAGTCAACGTTACCTTGGGCCAAGACATCAAATCTTGCATGGATGACTTGTACCAACTCCTCATGTGTGTATCCTGGGAATTGAACTCTATGCAATCCCAATCTCGAAGAGGTCTTGTTGGTCAACATTCTCTCAGGTAGGTCCATAGTGTTGGCGACCGCAATGGTGATGAGCTTGGAATTCTCCATGGTTGGCCAGTTGAAGAAGTTGTATAAAAGAGCTGTAGATTTTGTGGCAACTTGATCAAGTTCATCCATGAGAATGACCATTGGTCTTTTGGCCTTGTGATTCTGGAAGTATGCTTCAATCTCCAGTTGCACGGTTGAAGGTGGTACTTTGCCCTTTGAGATTTTGTTCCAAATGAGTTCATATGCAGATTGTGCTGTTAACATCTTCATACCATTGAGCTCCAAGTAATCAAATGAATCAAGCTCTTTGGCCTTTGACTTTTTGTATAGCTGTCTGACAACTTCACGCACAGTGGCAGTTTTACCTGTACCAGGCGTTCCGCTGATATAGATGGATGTACCGTTGCCAGATTCAATTGAACTTTCCAGTGTGGTGTAAAGGTTCTCAAATTGGCTTTCACGGCAGGTTAAAGAGTTCAGTGACTCTTCAAAGCCCTCCATCTGTTCCTCATTGTGTAAAAGAAGAGACTTTGGACCTTTGTGCCTCTTCTTGTTTTTGCGTGTAGGTTCCCTGATCGGGTGCTTGCGAGGTCTTCCTCGTGGACGTCCAGATCCAACAGGTCTCTTTACCGGTCTGAACTCATCGTCATCGGAGAACAAGTCCTCAATGTCTTCCTCCTTTTCCTCATGTGCCACGTGTTCATCATCTTCATCTTCATCGGAGTCAGAGTCGCTCACATCAATGATTGAGACATCTGAAGCTTCCAGAGCGGACTCAAATTCATCATTCTCATCGGAGGAAACATCTTGGACCTCAACGTTGGCTGTATTTGCTTCACCTCCCTTCCCTTCGATATCATTATCCTCATCGTCACCATCATCGTCATCGTCACTAATGTCAACAGTGTGGGTATCGTCATCTTCATTTTCATCTCCTCCTTGAATCTGATCTTCATCTTCAGCTTCGTCTCCATCCTGTTCGTCTTCAGCATCGCTCAACTCGATAACAACTTCCTTCATCCGACGACGATTTGTCACATTGGTCTGTTTGGTATTACCCCTCTTTGGTCTGGGTTCACGCCTTGGTTCCTCAGCGGGTCTTTTTCTTCTTCTCGGAGGTGATGTCTCCTCTGGTTCTTCGCTCTTTGGTTGGGTTTTTGGAGTGCTCTTTGGGGTGCGCTTCTTCGAGACATATTCTGGCTTCTTGCTTTTGAAAGGCGGAATGACAATGCATTCTCTGAGTCGTAAGTCTTCCTGCTCTGGATGAAGCTTCATCTCCTTCTGTATAGCTTTCATATCCAATGGCTGAGAATATGATTCCATATATGTGTCGTACCCCAAGCGGCAGAGGAACGTGTTTGATTTGTTGGAATCATCAAGCGTAATCTTGGAGAACTCTTTCTCATTGAGAACGTGTGCACGTCCCACTATATCTTCAACGTAAATTGCTGTAGGAACACACGTTAGATAGATCTCCTGCGGATGTGACCCTGGAGCTGGCTTGGTCACCTCTTCTTGGCTCAGAAACCCAAGACCAGTTAGAACGATATAGTCAGCGGTACCAATTGTTGCAGACTTCACAAAAACAACAATGTTCTTCCCGGACTTCTCGTCGCTGATGACTAGCGAGTCTCCTCCAGATACGGTGAGACCATCGGCCACACGCGTCAAGACGAGATTCGAATCAGACGCGCCTCTCCTGCCACGTCTTCCTGCGCCGGAACTGGATGCCGCTGGGGTGTTCTCCTCGTAGGCAAACGTCCAGCCTTCAAATTTGGCTTTCGTTGATGCCATTGTGTGTGGTTCTCATGTTAAGCGCCCGTGTGCTTTTGCGTGTTGTGATGGTATCTCTCCTGGTTGTTGTTTTCCCAGCGGCTCCCACCACCACCGCCCGCGCACCACCCAACACGTCCTAACCACGGTCCACCACGTCTCTTCCTACTAAACCCGCTGAGTGTGGAGCTTTGAAGGCATATTTTCGTGTTTATTGCTGTCTGTAACGTGGGAGATGGAAAGTGAGCAAAGGGGAACTCTTTGGTGGCCAATGCTGCCATGCTGCCCTCACCCGCGTGTGTCCCCAGCATTTGAAGGAAGAGCGCGCTACATGTTGCCTTGGTTATTTCGTGGCTGTGTGTGTGCCCTTTGCCCAAATCTGCTCATAGGCCCCTTTGACTGGTTGGCTGATCCAGGTTTCGTCTTGTGCAACAACAGGTGCCGCCACTACCGCTCACAGATCCTCGATACCTCGATACCTGTGCCTAGTGGACAGCACTTTCCCACAATCGATGAAGCTGGACTTTCCCTCGTTGGCCGTCTGGCGTGGCCGGAATGAGGGGGATCAGGAGAATCTCCCGTTCAGGATCAATCCGCAGGCCTGGGAGAAGAAGTTGAAGCTCAAGAGATACCCAGGCCATGTGCTGAGGATCGGTGCACCCTTACTCTCAATTGCGGCTCTCATTGTCATGCTGGCTTCGAAGTCGATCACGTTCATCCCCCTTGTGGAGCTTGACACATCCACCATCGACATGTTCTCTGCACTTTACTCGCTTCTGGGCCATTCCTTCGATGGTAACGATGATGAGCTGGGACAAGGACTGTCCACGTCGGCAATATTGCTCATGGCTAATCTTACCACCTCACTGATGGGATCGTTTCCAGCACAGACACTATGGACGTTTCAAAAGACATGCTTCCTCACCACAAACTACTACCTCTACACGGATGATGCGGGGTCTGCTGACTCCGCCCAATTGGTCTTGCCCTACGGATGGGACGAGGGCAACTACAACTTCACGAACGTCAGTAAGAGATGTGAAGATAGCAGTACATTTGATTACAGGTCGATTCTATACAACAATGGATTCGATTATATGGTTTCTTTGAGTGATAAGGATTCAATGTCGGACCCGGATTATGACAGCTATCAAGGGAAGATCGATTCAAAGACTGTGGTGATCAACAGAGCAAAGTCAATGCTCGTTTTCCTTTCCGTTGCAAATGCTATCACCTTGGTCTTCATGGGCTGTATCCGCTACGTTTCCCAAGATCCTGAATGGCAGAAGCGTGTCTCATTGTTAAAACACATCATCTCTGCCTGGACCACCCTCACTTTCGTTATAAACACAGTTTGCACAATTCAGACAACGCAGGTGTTTCTTCAACTCAAAAATATGGTATCCTCTGACTTCGATACATTTGGTGTCTCATTGAAACTGGGTGCCTTCTGGTTCGGTCTTCTCTGGATCACCGCTGTATGCTCGTTCGTGGCAATGTTGGGATGGGCAGGGCCTACATGGTGTGGAGCGCCTGAGGACAACACAGTGGATGATGAGGAGGATGATCTTTTGGGCCCCGCCGTGACTTTGCAAACCACCACTGATACATCTGCCAATCCATTTGCAACACCCTTTGATTCTCAATTTGATGAATCTGTCACAAAGGGTGTGCCGATGACTGTGTTCACTGAGACGCAGGACTACGACTCGGGCTCCATCAGTTCTCCAATTACGACCGATACGACAGAGGACTCTTTCAGAAGAAAATCAAGGATACGAAACATTCTATGATGGTTCAGTGGTTCTCTGGGGCGGTTCAACGCTCATGGTGATGCCGTCCGTTGTCGCCCAACCTTTCCCCCTGTGCGTCGGCGCCTATTTGGTTTTGTGGCATTGTGTCCTACATCGCCGCTTATTTATCGCCACATTTGACAACTTTCACCAACACAACACACTCATGAAGGATGTGAGTTCTCCTCATCTGCACCATGGACTTCCCTTACTCCTCAGAGCAGAATACAGGCTTCTCCCGAGCTGGTGGACTTGGCCGTGTCCCGTTCAATGCCCACAACAGAGCTTCATTCATGGGGGCACCATCCACCTCATCATTACACGGATCTCCTCACCACTCCAACGGCTCACGTGGGAGTCCTTCCCGACTCTCAGATGGCTCTCGCCCTGGATCACGTCCGGATCATATGTCGCCTGGTTTCCCATTCCATCTCCACACTTCGAACCCATTACACTCTGCTGATGCTCCATTCTCTGGTATTGAATCTGCAACTACCATTTCTGCCTTCAAGACTGCTCGTTTGGCACCTACTGGATTGCCATTCTTCAACCCAGATTCAACCGGTATGGCCATGTTTGAGGATACTATAAGTGAGGCTATTGCGAGTGGTGGTCATGAGTTGGATACCGATCAGGGTAACAACAAAGCGGGTACTGATAGCCCCGAGTCTGGAGAGACACAAGTTGATGAAAAACAGGTCACTGGGACTGAAGGCAGACCAAGTATTGACGATATCGTGAGCAAGATATTCGACGAGGAGGTGAAGCCTGACCCGGTCGCTACACATAAGAACAGGGTGAAGTTGTTATCAGCAGTGGTTGCCCTTCTCATTGTTGTTGCGGGGTGTATGACCATGTCCTCCTTCCCAGTGTTTACGTGTGTTGACAAGAATGGGGTATGCTTGGCACCACTTTCACTTCTCCTCACAGACAAAACAGAGTCTGCAAAGAGCACCATGCAAACTATCAGGGACGCCTTGAAGGTCTTGACGTATATTGTGATTGATTTTGGTGATACACACGGGGACTTTGATTTGATGAGCAATCGAATGGATGAGTACTACCAAACAAATGTGATTGATTCTTTTGATGTGAATACGCTCTATGAAGTGAACATTTGGGGATACTGTCGCACATCTGATAATGGCTCCCGGTTTTGCATGAGAAGCTACGGGTTCGATCTTATGTCCGTCTTCATCAGAGATGCAGGTGTCCAACTTGGTGAATTGACCAAGACAAACATTGGTATCATGGGTGACAGCTTTGCCTTGCTGTATGAGCTTTCGATTGGTGGGTTCAATCAGTTGCTCAGTAGGGAGGAGAACAGCAGTGAGCAGTATGTGAATCAGGCCATCGTGTTGCAAAAGTTCAGTAAGGGCATGGGATTCGTTGCAGTTGCCCAGTTTGCTGTGAGCACCATCTTGATGTGTTTGGCTGTCACATTGCTCATATTGATTCTGAAGATGTTGGCCAGAAAGATTTCGGTCAACCAGGGTGAATACGTCTTGCAGAAGGTTATCACAGGGGCTATGATCATCACTTCATTTGTGGGTGTTTTATCCGGGCTTCTTGTGCTGACATTCACCCATCAGTTCTATCTGAAGTTGGTTCAGTTAACAAATACCATTGGTATTGCAGATGTAACCATCAACACCGGATTCTACTTACTCTGGGGCAGTTTACTGCTACAATTGATAGCATGTGCCATGGTGGTGTATGTTGCTAACTGTTATAGAAAGAACACAATTGCGTAATGGATGTGTATCTTCAGTGTGGATTTATGCGATAGACGCTTATGTAGATACAGCAACTCGATTCGCTTTCCCAGGCGCTGTCTTCTGGTGCTTGGGATTCAAATCCCGAGAAGCAGTGCCTTCTTTAATTCCATGCATCTGGTTGCCTGGTCATCGATGTAGGTAATACATATAGCATTGCCCCTGTTATGATCTCAAATTAACCCCAGTATCTAACAGTGGGCTGAAGTTCAAGCTTGGAGGGCACGGCTTTGGCCTGAAATAGAAGTTGATGTAACTGCTCCTCCCTTGTTCCGTGGCACTTCCTTGTTGCCGTGATTCAAAGCGCAGCACACCTGGAGGCAGCAGCAGCACCACCACCACCAATCCAGCTCTGGCACCACCAACACATCCTCCGTAGCATGGTTTCAATCTCTTTGATGTGCTACAAGATCAGACCTGAACTACACCACCACATAATCGCCATGAAGCACTCTCCAGAGAGATCAGCCCGCACTCCACACGCTGAGAGAGAGCGATCTGAGATCCGGAACAATGCGGAGGAAGATGCGTGCGCCGTTGACACAAACGGGGAGGGGGGCTGGTTCTAATTTTAGCCGCCCGGCTCCACTGGGGGAAGATGAGCCCGCCATGGATCTGCGCGTCTCCGATAAATAAGGGGCACGATCCCTGAAACGTCGCTGGGTCAGATTTTTGTGCAAGGCTCCCCCTTTTTTGGCCTCTCCCCTGTTCCTCCACTTCTCTTTGCTCCTCTGGTATCTTACTCACTACTGTCTATCACACTTCCACACAAACTTCCACAATGGTCTCGTGCTTCAGAAGCTGCGTCGTGCTTTTCCCCCTCATGACATCCATCGCTACGGTGGTGCTGGGGGCCCTTGCAGTCGCAGGTCAGGCTAGAAAGGCCACACCGCTCAACAACATATATCTCTTCCGCCTGGACGTCTCAGGTGCCACGTCCGCAGTGGCGTCAGCGTTGGGTGACAATGGTGACCTCTCTTCACTGGGGCTAAGTGACGTCTACACTTTTGGCATGTGGGGTTACTGCCAGGGATCAGGAAGCAGCTCAGATTATAAGACCAAGTCGTGCTCTGATCCAAAGGCCCTGTATCTCTTTAACCCAGTTGACGTGCTCTCAAAGAACGCTGGTGTCGACGTTGAACTCCCAGCAGACGTTGAAAACTACATCTCCACTGTTAAGACTGTTTCCAAGCTTATATTCATCACTGGTATCGTTGGTGTTTGTGCTTCCTTCCTCAGTGTCATCTTCACAATTACATCCTGCTACTCACATGTCGTGTCATGTGTGGCCATGCTGTTCGGTGTCATCTCCTTCCTTTCAACACTTTTGTGTGCTGCTGCATCCACTGGTACTTTCATCTTGGTGAAGAGATACTTCAACAATGCTTTTGACACATATGGACTCAAGGGATCATTGGGTGACCACTGGTACTATGGACTCATTTGGGGCGCTGCTGCCGCTGCCTTGCTCACCTCCGTCTTGAGCTTCCTGGCAATCTGCTGTGGTAGAACAAAATCGGTTCAGCGCAGAGGTATCGAGTCTGAGCCAATGATGGTGTATAAGGAGAAGGGTCCATACTGATTGGGATGTGTGATCACGATACAACAAAAAAAAACTGAACAACATCAATGGTAACTTTTATGGGTATATTTTTACAGGTCTATTTTTAAAATACGGGTACTTCATTCGCTTTCTGATCTACAGAAATTATAGCTATAGCTAAAATGCAAGAGAAGGGGTGTATTCAACTTTTCAGCTATTGAAACAAGCCCATGGATCGGTCATTAGATAGTAATTGCAGAGTCCTCTGGCTTAAAGACAACCTTCCAGTTAAAAGAGTTGATCATCTCCGCATTGGATCCATTGAAGCATGTGTCATCTAGGATCAAGTTGGCGTTAAATCCAAGCCATGAACCCCAGAGTGCTCTACTCGAAGCTGAGGAGGATGGAGCGATTGGAATTCCAACATCGATATCTGCGCTTTCTCCAAGTCTGCTCTTTCCTGATTCATCAAGCCTCACTTTCCCACTAAGATTCACAATGAGTGTGTTTGTGCCCGGAATTTTGTGGTAATCGAGTGACGTAACGTTGTGCTGTGTGACCGGAAATTTTATCCAATGTTGTTGAAAGGCGGCTTTGCCACCAATGGGGTTACCGTTGAGGATCACAGGAGCATTCTGTTTAAGTTGTGGTAATAATGCATTCGCGTATGCCTCTAATGGACTTGAAGTTGTGTATGGCTTGTCCAATGTTAGGAAGAGCTCCTTGATGAGGTTCTCGAGGCGTGATCCTGTAATCATCTGTTAGTTCAATGTTTCACGCGTAAAGTTGTATAAGGCACATACCTTCGTCTGACATGGAAGGGAGTGTTGACTGAATGAATGGAATTGTTGTGAACGGAGCACTGAAGTCTGTGCTGTGATATCAAACTTCCTGCTGGATGTGATGATGGTTCCTCAAAGAGCGCTTTGGAACAGCTTCAGCGGATCCTCTCAAGCAGCTCGCGAATTTTTCGAGCGATTTTAACCCGCACACCATTCAGAGCTGACACCCGAACATATGATCTATTTTGAGCCATAACTTAACAATTAAGGATGCTATCATGGTTTTAAGATAATCGTTCAGCTCCAATTGCACAGGTCAATTCCATAAGATTTTAAAATGGGCGAAATTCTGTCTATTTTAAGAAAGTGTTGAGATTAACAGCTTGTCAAAAGCTGAATACTGCCAACCCTACTCCATTTTCAGAAGAATTTCTTGTTTTGACCGTATTTGTGTATTTTGGTTCGTTTTTTGCACTAAACAGGGCTCTGCCATAATCAGCACCTAGTTATTAAGAGGTTCATTTGTTTTGGGCTCATCATCTTCATGTGTTGTTGAAATACCTGGATTTTTAGTGCGATACATGGCCTTTCGCTGACTCCGGCTCCTGACTTTGTTATCGTCACATGCTGACTCGCGAACGAAAACACACAGCACGAGTCAGATCCTACTGGGGAGGGAGGCAGCTTCAATAAAAGCTGTTAAAGTCGCTCCATTTCTACTTCCTCCCTCCATGCCACGACGAGCTATACACTTCTTCTAAGGACTTCACCACAAGAGATGTCTCAGTCTATTCTCAGACGTGCTTACTCCACAGCTGCCCCACAGCTGCTCAAGACCCCACTCTACGACCTGCACGTCTCCCTAGGTGGTGATATGGTTGAGTTTGCTGGATATGCCATGCCTGTGCTTTACAAGGGCCATTCCCACATTGATTCACATTTGTGGACCCGTTCTCATGCTGGTCTCTTTGATGTCAGTCATATGCTCCAACAGAAGATTGTGGGTGAAGATGTTGTGCCATTCTTGGAGAAGATCACCCCTACAGATTTCAAGAAGCTTGCTACATGGAGCTCACAACTCAGTGTCTTGTTGAATGAGGAGGGTGGTATCGTTGATGACACAATGGTCACCAAACACAGCGACGACAAGAACTTCTACATTGTCACCAATGCCGGTACAAGAGCCAAAGATTTGGCCTTTTTCAAGGAGATGAGCAAGGGTTATGATGTCAAATTTGAGCACGTTGACACAACACTTTTGGCACTTCAGGGTCCAACTGCACACAGAGTCTTGCAGAAATTCACCAACACCGACCTTTCGAAGATCTTCTTTGGTAATGCGGCCTACATCAACGTTCCAGCTTTCAACAATGCCGAGTTGCATTTGGCTAGAGGTGGATACACTGGTGAGGATGGTTTCGAGATCTCTATTCCAAATGCGGTAGCAGTTGAGCTCACACAGGCCTTGCTTGAAGATCCGGAATTGAAACCAATTGGCCTTGCAGCTAGAGATTCATTGAGATTGGAGGCAGGTATGTGTCTCTACGGTCACGACTTGAACGATAACATCACACCGGTCGAAGGATCCCTCGCCTGGGTTGTTACAAAGTCCAGAAGAACGCAAGAGGCATCTTTCAATGGTGCATCTAAGATCCTCTCACAACTTGCAGACAGATCGCTTGTTAAGCAGCAGAGAGTTGGATTCCAGATAAAGGGACCAGCAGCAAGAGAAGGCTGTGAGATCTTTGATATTGAGGACAAGACCAAGAAGATTGGTACCGTCACATCAGGATCAGCATCTCCATCTCTTGAGGGAAGATGGAACATTGGACAAGCGTACATTGACAGAGGATATCACAAATCTGGTACTAAGGTCTTGATCAACATCAGAAACAAGATGAGAGAGGCCGTTGTAGCTAAGCAGCCATTCATCCAGCCAAAGTACTACAGAGGCGCATAAAATTCACACCTGTGGCCCTATAACTAGTAATACACTCAATGTATGCATCTTTAGGAACAATGAACTTCGTAGTAGTCCTCAATGCCACTGTTAAAGCGCTATCAAGCCGGCAGATAGTGAACTCCACAGTTACCAGGGCTACATAACCAGTAGGGTGGCCGTAACGGGTTTCGCGGCGCGCTGGCCAACCAAATGTCGCGGTTGGGGCTCTGTTCGCGGGCGCCCAAAAAACTTCGGAAAACTCAAAAACCCCCTTGGGAGGCCAGGTCACCGTCAGTTCGTTGCTGCTTCACGACACCAAGAAACCATGTTCAGACTCGGTGCCAACGTTGCTCGTCCAGCATTGGCTCAGGCCAGGTAAGTTCCCGACCCGTCGACTTGAAGGAACGCGCTGTGCTGCCTCATTGGTGGTGTAAGTGGAGGTGAGGGATCACGATTCAAGACAAAACGGGTGTACACAAGCACCATAACTGAAGTCACCATTGCACACCTAATTACGGAAGATTGGAAGGAGAAACACGCGTAATCTACATTCAACATCAAAGCGGAACCATCACAATCACAATTGAGCCTTCATATTGATATTTTATTCGTCAAAGGACTGACGTGTGGAGTACACGGAACGAAGCTTTATCCCCATAACAGCCCGGGAGGTGAGGCAACAACACCACACCAGTGAAACAATTAAATCGAGCGAGATCCGGTACCACGTTGGAGGCCTAACCCACTATCAATCTTGTGCTCGGTCACATCTTTTTGCGACATCTCCATCTCCACAAAGAGCTCACACGTTTTCGCACCTTCACGTACATGTTGAACACAGAGTACTAACAATCAATTCAGAAACTATGCCACTCTTCGTGACATTGAGATGCGTCTCAAGTCTACCAAGAACATTGAGAAGATCACCAACACCATGAAGATTGTTGCTTCTACTAGACTTGGTAAGGCTGAGCGTGCTAAGAACACTGCCCGTGTCTATGGTGCTGCCGACAAGGAGGTTTACACCCACGCCGAGACTGCCCCAATCGAGGCTGAGGAGGCCAAGAACCTTTTGATCGTCTGTTCTTCTGACAAGGGTCTTTGTGGTTCCATTCACTCCCAGGCTGCTAAGGCTGCCAGAATCAGAATCGGTGAGTTGAACGGTAACGTTGATGTTATTGCCATTGGTGACAAGATCAAGACCCAGATCAACAGAACCCACCCAGAGAAGGTTGTCTTGGCCTTCAACGGTATCGGTAAGGAGGCTCCAACATTCACTGATGTTGCTTTGATCTCTGACGAGATCTTCAAGTTGCAGAAGGAGTACTCAAGCGTTGAGATCATCTACAACAAGTTCGTCTCTGGTGTCTCTTTCGAGCCAACCACCTCCCCAGTTTTCGGTGCTGCCGCCATTGAACAGTCCCCAGCTCTTTCACAGTACGAGGTTGACCAGGATGCTCAGGTCCCAGAGACCCTTTCTGAGTTCTCTTTGGCCAACGGTATCTACGCTGCCTTGGCTGACGGTTACGCCGCCGAGATCTCTGCCAGAAGAAACGCCATGGACAATGCCTCCAAGAACGCCGGTGAGTTGATCAACAAGCTCTCCATTCTCTACAACAGAACCAGACAGGCTGTCATTACCAACGAGTTGGTCGACATTGTCACTGGTGCCTCCTCTTTGGAGTAAGCAGCTGGCTAGCCCGTGCACAATTCAACACACAACATATTCCTTTGGTATCCAGATATGAATTAGAAAATGAAAATGATCAATTAACATGTATAAGAACTGTTTACTGTAGCCGGGGCTTTGAGTAGCTACCATAGTTGCGTTGTCTGGTGGCGAGGTGTATGGGACCGTATATCTGACAGCCGGACCAGCTCATGCACTTTCTAGGTTGAACAAATGTACTTGACCACTACTCCTTCTCCATCCTCACAGGCGACATAGCAACAACACAGCAACACGGCGGCTACAGAAGGATGGTGGACTCGAAACGCAAGGTCTCAGCACCCAAATCAGCGTACCCCAGCATGTACAGGGATTTTGACGCCTCGCTAGCAGGCGTGGACGACGTGGAGGGTGACATCTCCAATATCGCTATCGATAACAGCAGCTCAAGACTCTCCTTCCTGGACACAAAATCACTAGGGGAGGACTCGTCTGGAATCCTTGGCGAGGATCACTCCTTTGATGATCTATTTGAAGCATCTTCAGACCAACCGCCCGGCTCACCGCTGGCTCAATCACGGAAGGCATCCACTTTCAGAGAACAACCTTTGGCCTATGAACCACGAGGCCACAGATTCGCTTTGAAGCAGAGCCAGGCGCCTGTCTACTTAACGTATCCAGCCAGTGGAGAGTCTATCTCAGCACGTGTGGACAATTACGGGAGAGTTGAGTATGAGCTTGCGACGAAGGAACACGCAATGGTTGTTATCATCCCAAACTCACGAGGTCTCGGGGCGAACAACGAGAAGCTTGCGGATGGATACGCCACAAGAACAGGATGTGTCACAGCGGTGCTTGATATCTATTTTGATGATCCATTGACAGGAGAGGCACCCACACCAGAGGAAGTGGACTCGTCAACCTCAAACAGTCTAATCGCAAGGTTTAAGAGTCTTACCGTCGATATTGCAGCTTCCTTCCAAAGAACGTATTGGTTACAAAGTCACGCGGTCTTTGGAAATTACGATGATAATGAGAAACGATTCCATACGACATCGAATTGGGTCACAGTACAAATGGCCATTGATGAATTATTGAGAACTCACTCTGTGGAATCAGCCGTTATTGTAGGGTTCTCAACTGGCGCTAACGCAGCAGCTCGTGTTGCCATTGAATACGCAACTGAGTCAGAGGAAAGCATAGTCAAGGGTGTCGTGCTTGTCCATCCTATCTATATGCCAATGGAGGCTCTTTCCTTGGTGCACAGCCCAACTTATCTTCTTGTGGGCCATGAAGATGCATTTTACTCCAAAGACGATTTGGAGATCATGGAGATGCAATTGAAGTCGAAAAGAGACAGTGATAACTATAAGGTCTCACACATGATATACAAAGATGATACACCTCATGGATTTGCCATTGCTGGAGACTATTCACCTATGCGAATCGGGGACCTTCCTACAAAGTCATGTGAAAAGATCGTGAAATGGATATTGGAGCGCATTTGAAGTTCATGATAAAAAGAAGTACTGGACCCAGTAAGTCCGTGCTAGTGTTGGGGGGTCCTTGAGTACTTGATATATGTGATTCTGCATCGTATGCGTGTAACTCAGACCTTTGGATCAACATTCTCCATGATTCTTCTCATGTCTTTGAGGTACAAGGCGATAATACCAATGGTCGAAACACAGAAGAAGGTAAATGGAGTCCATGTCATTGCAGATGCCTTCCTTCCAACATGTGCCTTCACAATTCCCATGCTTGCCTGTTGAACCAATTTCTCACCAGCGTCGGCAGCAACGTGTGCCCACATCGAACCTAAGCCCCATAAGAGTGTAATTATTGGACAAAGCACCAGGTTGAACTTTGTGAGGAGATGCTTCACAGGAAGACCTGGTACAACCACATAAGCCAGTGTAAGGAACTGGGTGATGGTAAGAACAATGGTTGCAATGAGGATGTATGGATGGACAATGTCATCACTGAAGTCCTTTGCCAACTGAACCAAGTCAAGTGTTGTTGATGATGAGTTTGAGTTCACGGTATAGATGTTCACAGCACTGAGTCTGTCAATACCACCGATATCACCTCTTGAAGTACATGTCATTTCATCATCTATCTCCATACAAAGTGAGAGATAACCGGCACGGACGTACATGTCCTCATACCCAGTGAGGTTTTTGGAGGCGTATGATTTCTGAATGAGTGGGAAGATTGGGGAGGACTGGTTGAACGAGTAACGGATAAGATATGTTGATGAATAGGTTGAGCTTTCTGAGTTGCAACAAAGAAGTAAAAATGAGAGCAGGAAAATTGAAATGAAGAGAATCAAGAGAATAAAGAAACGTGGTGCTCTTTTGGTGACGAACCAGATTGCAGATACGGAGAACATAGTGTTGTGTGAAGTGTGTGAGTGTTGCAGTGGCGTCAAAACTTCACCGAAGCACAACGCAAAAGATTTTTTGAGAGTCTTGCCACATTTATATATACATCTTGAATGATGTCTCATGTATATCTCATGTCTCGTTGTAAAAAAGCGTGGTTTGATATGAGTTTGATCTGAGGTGTTTCATGTATGTCGCGGGTTTGACAGATGTGTCAAGGCGTACGCAAGGGACGGTTTAACGATCCAGCTACAACGGATTGGACTCTGCAAATGGTAATTAATACGAGACCAAGCTGCATCAGAATATAGAGTCATCCTATATGTAGATGTTATATGATATCACAAGACGTTGAGTCAAGCCTTTCGAGGGCCCAGACCTTAGGACTTCCAAGGATCTGGCCGAAAACCGAAACATACCTTTACACCTTTACGTTACAACAGTCACACCACATGATGTTGCTAAGGTTTCACGATGATGCCATTGGAAATACACCAAAAATAGTTATCTTCAAAGTTCAAAGCCTTTCTAGTGTTCGCTTTATCAATGGTACAATTTGCTTTCTGCTTGCCCCGATGTTTCCCTGGTCGTACACTTCAATTTCTTCAAGTCCCTGTGGTTTCAACTGCAATTCTTCAACGACAAGACTATCCCAGCACAGCTTGATCAGTAACTCATCACTCTCGTCTTTGGAAACAGTGGCAATTTCTCTTGAGAACTGTCCATTTTTCTCAAATGACGTTGTGACTATTAGCACATCCAAACCCAGGCTTTGAAGATACTTCTGCATATCCTTCTTAAAATCTGGGTATTCCTGTAGTAGCCAAGAGAACGGCTTAACAATAGCACTGAATCCCACTTTCTTACTGATCTCCTCTGTACCAACTCCAAACTCAAAGAACTTGTAATCCTTACCCAGGATCTCATCTGGACTTAGGCCAGTGATATCCTCCTTGGCCTCCTGGAGTTGATTGAACCAACCAGTGATATGTGCCTGATCCACAAACTTCTTGTAATGATTCACAGCTTCAATATCGTCTTTTTCGACTCTTGATGTCAAGTTCCTGGTGTCAACCACCAATGGAGCCAGTAACAACTGAACAATCTCTGAATCTAATTCGACACCTTTTGAGACGAAGTGATTCGTGACAAGACTTGAACAACTTCCGCTCTTGACGATGATTCTCGGATCGGAATCTTGATATTGTGCTTCATCTTCATGGTGGTCAATGATGCCAGATATATGGAAATCACGTTTGGCAATGACACCTTGTGGACTGTTGTGATCTACCAACACCACTTCTGTTGGTTTCAAGGAGTGCAAATCATCAGCATAGTATAGGTGGTCTGCATCAAGCCCATTGGTGGAGAACGCCAATAAAACGTCTTTGCGTGAGTTCAATTCTGCTCTTGTGAAGTTGAGGAATGGTAATAGTGGACGATGTGGATCCAAGTTGTGGGAGAAGTATGCGTATGCGATGGCACAGATCACCGAGTCCAAGTCGCCTGATTGGTTACCTGTGACGAGTCCATACGGCTTCGTAGATGACGCTGAACGCAGTGATTTCAGAAATGTGTTGATCTTGGACATTTGTGTCTCTTAACGGCGTGTGTTTGACGGATTGTAGGTCAATGTGTTGGAGTGGGGAAGGATCAAGCTGTTAATTTCTTTCCTCAGCGCGATCACCGGGGAAACGCACTGGCTACGGATCAGAGTGTGTAAGTCTATCAAATGTGTATCATGAATTTGTCGTTAAAGAGCACAGGCAGTGAAGTTGCCCATATCCTGCTCGTAATACTCACGGCCCTGGATCAGTTTCAGGTCGTTGATCTTTACAGAGTCAGGTAGAGCCTGGCCCTTCTGCTTGTAGGCTTCCTTCTCGTACTCATATGTGAGGAGTAGTACCTTCTCCACCACGGACAGTGCCTCGTTCAGTGCATACATCAGAGGAATGCTTCCAAGGGGGCTCTCACTGGTCACTGTTGCACTGTGTCTCTCGTTATATTTGAAGATAGCGCTCGTGAGAATGGCAGAGAACAGGTCTCCTGATCCCGAGAAGCCAGCATGAATCCGTGGCACCTTGAAATAGAACATCTTGAGCTCATTAGCGGAGGTTTTTGTACATCCAGCACTATATAGATTGCTTTGGTCATCTTCAAACTCCACACTGGTTACCACTGTGTGCTCCACGGGGTATAGGTCATTGAAAGACTGGATCGCCTGTTTGAGCGAGTCGAGATCGTGCACTTTGACACCGCTCAACACTTCGAGCTCTAGCTGGTTTGGGGTCACTGTGTTCACGTTTCCTGACCGCAGTATACGCTTGTAGAGTTCAATGTTGCCCTCGCTCACGTAGATGCGACCGTTGTCTCCCAGCACAGGGTCCAGGATCCACTTGATTCCACGTTGGCAAAGACTTGTGCAGATCTCGCTCACGGCTTCGAGCCCATCGTCGCCTGGGATGTAGCCTGTGAGCACTGCGTCGTAGTTGATCCCGATCTGCTCCAGCCCTTCATGAATCTCCTTTAGAGCATCGGGTGAGATCTTTTGACCTTTGAAGCTGCCGTACGCCGGGTGGTTGGAGAACTGCACCGTGTTCATCACATCCACGTTCCAGCCACGGATCTGGAGTGGGAAGGTGGCAGCTCTGTTGCCCACATAGCCGTGGACGACGTGCGACTGGATGGAAAGAAGCTGCCTCGTTTCTGCCGGTGGCTTGGTCATGTGGTTTGTGTGTGTTTCGGTGGTGTTCTGGGTGGCTTCCAAGGGCAAGAAGAGCCTTTGGTCTTTCAACAGTTCGAGTCAGAGTCAGAGATGATGCCCGCTGATAAGAGCACTTCGGGAGCGCTTTTTTTTTTTTTTTTTTTTTTTTTTTTTTTTTTTTTAGTCGAATTTCCGCCTGCTCGGTGGCTCGGTGGCTTCGTGAAGAGCCGTTAATTCAGCTCTTGTGGCAACGTCAGCATCTTCTTCAGCAGCAACGTCAGTGACACCAGCAACGTCAGTGACACCAGCAACCACACCAGCACCTCCAGCAATGCCTCCAAAGGGATCAGTGACCATCAACATCGGGTATCCGGTCTACGCGGCGCAGTTCGTCGATGAGGAGAACATCCTCGTCACAGGCGGCGGTGGCGAGGGCAGCAACGGCATCCCGAACATGATCTCCAACGTGGCCCTCAACCTCGAGTCGGAGACAGAGGAGGACAAGCTCAAAGTCACGAGGGAGTACGAGCTCCCAGGAAAGAACGACTCTCCAACTGCGATGGCCGTGGCGAAGGGCACCCTCCTTATCGGTGTCAATGAGCCATCTGCAAAGATCAAAGCCGGATCAAACAAGTCTCTCCGCAAGTTCGACTTCAACTCCCTCGCAGATGAGAAGGACAAGGACAGTGGATTTGTCTTTGACAAGTCTCTGGATGTGTTCAAGTCGAAGGACCCAGATCACTACGTCAAATTGATGGCCATGGCTAAAGATTCATCTGTCGCTGCCGTTGTGTCATCCAAGACCCCATCATCCGTCTACATCATTGACCCAGAAACTCTGAAAGTCAAAGACGTCATTGAAGATGACAAGGAGATCAAAGACCTCGCAATCTCTCCGGATTGTAAACAAATCGCATTCATCACAGACAAAGTCCTTTCAGTCCTTAACGATGGTGAAGAGTTGACATTGGAGCATAACAGATTCACATCCAATTATTCCCTCACAAAAGTGAGATTCGCCACGGATAAACGTCTTGTGTGTGGTGTCAACTTGAATAACAACGCTGGTGTTTTGCTCCTGGAATCAAGCATCTTGACCAATGAAGAGACCAAAGAACCATACCTCAAGACTACAAAAGCTCGTGTCTTTTCCAATAAGGTGAAGAAGATCACAGGATTGGACATCGTCAATGACTCGTTAATCGCATGCAGTGGAAACGACAACTCTATCACCATTGTGGACGCTGGTGATTTCCTACCATTAAAGACATTGGACAAAGTGCATACATTCGCCATCACAAGGGTTTGTTTCTCTCCAAGCGGGAAATATCTTGCCTCCGTGAGTGCAGCAAGCACCGTCAACGTGTACCCAATCCCACAGAACATTAGAAAAAGATACACCATGTACTACTGGTCTGCAATCTTTGTGCTCTTTGGTATCGGCTGTGGATACATCTACAACAACGTTCCAAGAGAGAAGTTTGTTGCCGTCACACAGTACCTTGATAAGTTGGTTGATGGATGGAATGATGGATATGATGGATACAGATCCAAGGCTGAAATTGAGGCATTGAATGCTGAGTGGATCAGACAGAATGATCTTAAGGCTGCATCACTATCCCTTTCAACAACAACTGATGAAGTGGAGGAAACTCCAATTGTGACAAAGGAGAAGATTGTAATCGTGGAGGAGGATATCGTTAGCGTTTTGACTGAGTCAGAAGTTGCTGATGCTGCTTCAGCCCTGCTGTGATAAATCGATCTACAAGAACGAGAGGACTACTACTGTATGAAGTATACGTATTTGGGAAATGCATGATTGTAATTAATCAATGTCCGAGTAATGATATATGCCGTATTTAAATTAGTCAGAAAAGAACCTGCTGTTTTCTCTCGAGTCAAGTTCTGCGACGTTCTCATCATTACCGATCTCGTTCTCATGAATGGAGGCATCTGTTGGGACCTCCTGAACTGGCTTCACATCGTCAACCTTAGGGTCATCTTCAACTTCTTGAACTTCATTCTCTTTATCTTTATCACCGCGATTTCTATTCATACTAGCCTTAGCCTTGGCGATCAAATCATTCCAACCTTCTTTCTCCAATTTCGTATCTCCTGATACCTTGAACTTTAGAGAGTTCTCCCATTGCGACAACTGTTTCCTTAACACTCTTGGATCTCTAGGTGACACTGAATCACTATTGGCATTCCAGAGGATCAAGTATTCGTTATACCGTGCCTCCATTTGTGTTCGTGTACCATGTATTGGAAGATCGATCTTGGAAAGTTTGGCTTTCAAGCCATTTGTAGAGAGTGATGTGAAGTCCACTTTCGGTAGCTTTGGGTATTGCTTCTGTGTCTCCTTTGGTTGGAAGAATGGAGATGGATATGGTTTGGAACTAAATGTCGAAGATGATCTTGGCCGTGATGGTGGTTCCACTGAACTTGACTTTGGTTGTTGTTGTTGCTCTTGTTGCTGTTGGTGTGGGGTAATCAGATCTCTGGAGAGGCAAAAATCAATATGTGTAGTTTGTAACTCTTCTAGTGTCTTCTCTTCACCACAGATGGGACAAATTCCTGTATGGACAGATTTTGGCTGTGGTGTATCCTCTTGCTTCTTTTTCTTGAACATGTTTTGGATCCCTCGTTCCCCTGATGTGACCTTTCTCTTCTTGGTTGTATGCTCTTCTATGATCTGCAGCTCATCATCAACATCACTCACCTCACCTAACTCATCAACATCGATGACTTCGGGTGTGTTTGAACTTGACTTTTTCTTCTGCCTTTCGTTACTGGGTTCAACTTCATGTTGCTTTCTGGGATCAACAGATAGCTGCTCTAGCAGATCTGGGCGAATCTCCTTGTATGACATCACAACTTGCTCCATCAGCACATTCCTGCTCAAATGCGACTCTCTTAACTCTTTAGAGCAGATGGGACACTGAGGAGTATGGATAACATACTTCCTTATGCACATGGAGCAGAAGCTATGGCCACAGCTGGTGAGCATGGGTGCCACCAGAAACTCCTTGCATATGTGACATCGCAGCAACGAGTCCAGCTCGAACAACTTGGGCACACGGGTGGCTTTGAAATCCACAGGATCAGTGAGCTCTTGCACTGCCTTGAACGTGCTCATAATCACGGTTGTTTCGGATCTCTTGGTGGGTGAATCAGATGAGCAGTCCCAGCAAAGTCGGAGAGAGAAGTTGCGGGTTTGCCTCCCATTCGAGATCGATCGCAGCTGCACCGCTTTTTTGTTTTTGTTAGCGCGTCACGGGGACCTGGTTTGGCGTTTGGTTCGCGTTGGAAGACCACTTTAGCGTGTTGATTTTCGTCTTGTGTGCTCTATACTGTACTTGGTTAGCTCAGTCACATACTACTTCCATAATACGCTCAATTCACAGAGTTTGGCCCATCCGCGTGGCATTACAAACGCCTGCGCTGTGATAGGGCCACCCGAGAGCCGGGGGTGTTGCGAGCCTTGGCCACTACCCTCGGATATTACCCTTTACGGAATGCGCCTGAAAAAAAAGTCGAGCCCGCCAGCGCTAACAACTGAAGAGAAGTGGCATCGGATCATCCACCGCTCCAATCTCCACCGCCCACAAACACTCCACACACACCCACACAGCTCACAAACACCGCCTGGTGCTCCATATCCCCACTTCCCAAGAACCAGGCACATATCACACCTTTTTTTGGGACTTGCCGCTGGTCGTATAGCCCGAGATTCACCCTCTGAGAGCACACACTCATATCTCCAAGGTGCTCGTCAACACATCATCTTCAATCTTCACCGACATACATCACATCACACTTCTAATAAGTCCTCATCGAACAAGTCGTATTATGGCCATTCACCTCACATTCTTATAGTCCACCCGCTACACACACACACCTCGCAGACGCCCACACTTGCATCTTCAACCAACCACTCAACAAACACTAGAGGTTGAACGATGCGACGCTGTCCGCCAACAGTAGGGACGCTGCTTACATGGCACAGACTAGGGAGCCGACATCACACACAGGTGCTCCTAGTGTCCCTGCCCACACACCAACGAACTTCGATACGGCAGACGTCCCATTCACGAACGAATTCAAGACCGCTATCGTCCACTTCCGCTGTCGGAGACAGTTACACTGCCATTACAGCCCTGGTTACACCCCTTGTACATAACGAACCAGTGGAGTCCGCAACCACGACAGTGTTGCCAATGGCAGCCGTGAAGAAAGATGTGCTCGTCTCAAAACCACAAACGACAACGACTACAACGACTACAAACACAACTGCAACGATAACTGAACAAGCTCAACCGTCATCACTGTTCAATGCATGCCAAAAATTGATCAACAAGAACCAACCATGGAAAATCAAGAAGATCATACTACAAGCTCAACCAGAGCACATCTCCAATCTGAAAGCATCCGAGTTGATCAAGATCTCTAAAACGTTACATGGTCTCAAACTCTACACATATGTTGTTGGTCTATCCCAGACCCTTCCACAACTCTTCAACGACACTCCCGAACTATTACATTTGGCATTGGAGTCCTCATATTGGAGCTCAAACTTTGAAGCGTTCGAAACACTGTTCTCATCATACATTCAGCAGCCAAAGCTCGAAGCTCACTACTTCAACCTCGCACTCTCAGTTTTCCTCCGCACGAACACAGAGTTCGCCAAACAGCTCCTGCATCAAATGGTCTTTTCAGATTACCCAATGGACAAGGAAACTCTTTACACATTCACAAAGACAGCCAATCACGTTGCAATTTTCCCCACAGTGAGATTTGTTCTAGATCTGGTGAGAAACAACCCTAAAGTACCAATCAGCTCCGAGACATTTGGTGAGTTGGTACTAGCATTCAGAAAAAATGCGTCAGCCCGTGAAATGTCTCAACTCACTGCATTCTTGGAGAGTCAACAAGCTGGAAACACGCCTGATGTTCAGATGGCAAACCTTCTCTATGAACTAAGGGACAGTGACTTGACTGAGATTTGGACTGCCGTGGATGGTTTCAAAAACCAGCAAAGTGACGCTGAGTTACTTGGAAGATTGTATGAGAAGGTGTACCTTTTGCATAAGAAGAAGATGGGAATTGACGACATCTCCAAATATTTGACACTGTTGAAGGACTCTAGTATCAAAGAATCATTCTCTGTACACAAGAGAGTTGTTGATGGTCTTTCAAGAAACTTGGTTCCAAAGGGTCCACTGCATTATCTTCAGCTGATTGTGAAGGAGCATAAAATTCAATTGAACCAGATGTATTTCATCATGGTATGGAAATCATTGATCGATGGCTCTGCAGACTCCGAGGTCCGAATCACGAACAAATTCAGAGATTTCATCAACTGCAACAAGTCTAAGATACCATGGGCCGAGACTGCTTTGGACATTATCCAAGTCAAGAAGAGAGATCGGTATCACAAGATTGTGATGAAATCTGAACTATTTGAGGCAAGGTTACAGGCGATCAACAGGTTGACCAAGAAGAGAGACGAGAGAGGCTTAATGTCTCTTGTCAATGATAGCCTTCGTGATGGGTGTCGTCCACCTGTACCAATGCTTAGAGCTGTCTTGGAAAGTCTGATCAAGATGGAGTCTCAACAGGCAGCATCCATCTACAGTCTTGCTGAAGACTTGTACTCCGTTGTCCCTCTCGATATGGAACTCACAATGTTAAAAAAGGAGTTCAAAGAGGTACCAGTCCGCTCCAAACAGAACTTGGTGAAGCAGTTCATAGCAAAGCATTCACACAAATTGCATTCTCAACATTACAAGAGGTTGGGCTGGATGGCTTTGGATGCACATGGATATAACCTTGCAATTGAGATTGTTGCTAAGGCAAGAACCGCTGACAGTTACAAAGTGATGAAGGATACCATTAACCTTTACGATGTTGCATTCAGGGCACTGCTCCGTGTCGGAACACCAGCCATGGTCTATTCACTCTTGAACCATATCACCAATGAGGAGGAGTTACTTCTCAACAAGAGATTCATCTCCGAATTGAAGACATACAAACCGTTTATGATGAAGAACTTGTCACCTGAAGAGGTTAAGGAGTTCTCGCAGCAGTTTGATAAGGCCTTGGGACATTTGACATTCAAGTACTACAAGCAGAAAGAGGAGACTGGGAAGACCTTAGATGAGACCATGGCATTTTTGCAAGATTGGCTTGACAAGACAAAATGAAGAACTTAATGATATACACTTGATGAACACCTGTTTTTTTTTGCATGACTTTTTGACACGTTAACGTGATGCCGCTATTTATTTCACGCCATTGATCTGAATTTGATCTGGTTGTGCTTGGGCTTGTACATATATTACCGGTGCATTTGGGACCTGGAAAGGAACCATCAATACAATACAGCATTTATAGAAATCTTCATGTACTCAGTGAATCCCTGGAAAATCACAAACAGCCCTCAAAATGCGGGGACAGACCTTCATCCTCATCGTCCTGTGGTGGTGATGGTCAGGCTGCCGATTCGCGGGCCTTGTGGAAAGAATTCGGCCTCATCTCCCTGTTGAAGGTCTGTGCTAAAAAGTCTACGAGGAAGCTCTGCACAACCAGGACCCCACGACTAGGATCCAGGCGTCATAGGAGAAGCAATGGTGAACTCGAAGAAGGCAGAGGAGCCGAAACTTTTCCTCACAATAGAGAAAACGCTCAAGGAGGCGGTATGTGCCCTTTATCAGCAGCGGACAAGGGAGAGCTTCTCCAAACCCCGCCTATTGAGGAACCAGAAGAACTAACACACTGCTCAGAAACCAGATGCCACAAACCACCTCGTCCACCGACTAGTGGAACAGACGGTGTGTCCCATATGTCAGGATCACATGTTTGTGCCCTTCATGACTCGTTGTGGCCATAACTTTTGCTATGAGGTGAGTTACCACCATTCTTGGCTGCTTGATTCAAACTTCCCCATGAGAGACTAGCGAACTAACATTTTCCCCATAGTGTCTGAATAGTTGGATCCAGAGTAATGAGACATGCCCCTCGTGTCGTGCCCGTGTTGAAGAGGAGCCATCGCTGAACGTGGCACTCAAGGACCTGGCAATCACATTGTTCAACAGTACCATTGATATCCTTGGGCATGCACCACCAGAGCTTTTGAACGAAAGAAAGACAAAAGAGGGGTTCTTCAACAAGGACTTCAAGAGGAAAAGGCTATTCGACGGCTTGTTTGAGAGCAGGAATGCCGCAGTGATGGATTATGAAGATGGAGTAGAAAGATGTGGGAATTGCCATTGGGAACTAGAAGATGGGGAGTGTCCAAACTGTGGATATGTGGCAACGCACAGACAACATGCAGGAGGAGAAGGCCACTATGATAGTGAAAGTGATGAGTCTTTACTGGAGCTCGACTCGATTCCAGGACATCGTTATGACCAAGATTCTGGGAGTGATGAAGACTCTTTTTTGGATGATCGTGAACATGATCTTCTAGAAGTGTACTCAACTGATGAGTATCTGTCAAGTGGGGAGGAATCGTCACCCGTCAGAAGGCTCACTAATGACCAACGAAGACACTTGAATGATTTATCATCTACAGATTCAGTTGACGCTGCTGAGAGTTTAAGAGCTGCGGAGGCTTATTTTAGAGCCGCAGAGGCTCATATCCGGGGGCAAGACGAACAGCACTCAGATTTATCACGATCCCCGGCTTTAACTGATGAAGGCATGGAAGGTGGATGGATCACTGAAGATGAGCCGGATTATAGCGAGCTTGTACGAGGAATTGCCAGAGCAGAGGCGCTGGAACATCGTGATGCCGAGTCGGGTTCACACAGTGATGCATCCTCATGGAATGGGTTCTCGTCTCAGCCAGCGGGGGATGATCCTGCTGATGATTACGAAGACGAAGAGGTAGAGGAAGAAGAAGAAGATACATATGTTGAGTCAGACACTGAACAAGGTATTGTTACCCCGTCTCGTGCTCGAAGTACTCGTGCGAGACTGGTTTTGGATCATTCGGAGGATGATGAGCTCTACGATTCAGATGACCTATGAGCTCCATCGGTAATCACTTCAATTATTACAAAGTGAAGCTTATAAACACCAATTCTATGTAGTTCTCTAGTCAAATTTAACGGTGTTGGAGATGGATCCAATACCACTGATTGTACACTCCACCACATCACCGTCTACAAGCCATTTTGGCGGCTTGAAACCAGATCCAACACCATGTGGGGTACCTGTGAAGATTAAATCACCTGGCTGAAGCGTGGTGCCCATGGACAGGAAGCTCACAAGTTCCTTGACATAAAACACAGCGTCGTCGGTGTTACTGTTCTGTCTCAATTCTCCATTGATCTTGGATGAAATGTCCAGTGAGTTAGGGTCCGGGATCAATTCTGTGGAGGTGATACAAGGTCCGAAAGGTGCCCATGTATCGAACATCTTACCGAGGTTGAACTGACTGCTACCTCTGTCCATTTGCCATGTTCTTTGAGAGACGTCATTTCCAACTGAGTATCCCAAGACGTAGTCGAGAGCCTCCTCTGGAGTAACATCCTTTGCGGCTTTTCCTATCACCACCACGAGTTCTGATTCATAGTCAACTTTTGTACCTTCGATCTGTGCCTGCTTCGGGACACGAATTGGGCCCTCTGGAGTTTGTAGTGCAGAAGATGGCTTGTAGAAAAGACAAGGCCACTGTGGGAGTGGAAGGTTGATCTCCTTAGCATGTTTCTTGTAGTTCATTCCAATCATGCGGACAGAACGAACATGCTCACTGCTCAATGGAGAGAGAAGTTCTTTGACATCCAGGATCTCCTCTGTAACTTGTGGGCTATTGAAGATATCACCGGTGACTTTCAAGGCCTGTTTGGCAAATCTGGCATCCTGGTTGGCAGATGTCAAGATGGCATCTCCAAAGTATGTCTTACCGTCATTGGCGACGAATCTGATGAGTCTCTGGGTGGGGGAACAGGTCAGTATTTCTGTATGTTGACCGAGGAAACAATGGTCTACAGTGGCCATTGCCCAAACACCGTGCGTTCACTCACTTTAAATGCCATTCTATCCAGCTGACAGTTAAACAGAGACAATAACAGAGCTGTCGTTGAAGGAGAAAATGGTACAGGAAGAGAGAAAAATAAGATCCACCTCCGAGGCCCTGCGTTGATAGCGTCGCGTATCTGCCCCAGATCGGTCACGTGGCGGTGCTACTGTGGCTGAAACTTCCCGAAACGGTAGATCACGTGACTAGTGTGGCTAGTTGTATCACGTGACACAGCATAACCTACACAGCGCGCGTAGACAGTTAAATCAGCAGAGCGCGCAGTTCTGGTTACGCAGCACTGGCCGGAGCGTTGGCCAAATTTCAACGCGTTGATTGGGCGCTCGCGGAAGCGCGGAAAAGTGAGCCTACAATTTTGAAAACAGGCGACCGAGAAGTGCTTGTGTACGCTGAAGAGGAGGAGCTCCAAGTCCAGCACACACAACAATCAAAAGTACGTCAACAGTTTGACTTGTGATATCGTCTTCTCTGGTGCGAGGGATACGGATGGGCGAAAGAACGGGCTGTAACGGTTTCGCCTGACCCTCTCTTTGTGTATCTGACTCTTTCAAGACCTGGAGTGGGATGGAGGTTCTTCCAACGGTACACATATAATTATACCAGATCATCAAATACTAACGAATGTCACCAGTGGCTTACAACGTTATCGAGCTCCAGAAGATCTACCAGTCCTCCACCAAGCCATTGTGGATGAGACACCCAAGATCCAAGTTCTACATCTATCCATTCTGGGCTTTGTTCTGGAGTGTCAACGCCGTCACCACATACTACCTCGGAAGAGCTTGTCTGGGTATCAAGGACAAGAAGTAATCACTCTTTCACAGAAAATTTTGAACTTATAATCAGGGAAGGAGTCACACACATATACACAGATTACATTTTGCCATTCTATTTATCCATGCTTTCACAAACACATTTGATACACCAAACACCACCAATACACTGACAGATCACACGGCATATACAGAGTGTGCTTTAACGCTGCTGCTGTTCATCACATCTACATATTCGAAGGAGACATGCTACTCCTCTCATTCACACATATGGTCCCATGTTTCTTGATGGTTTTGAGAGTTTATCTACCAAAAATTGTGAATTTATCAACTTATGAACAACAATTTGCATCTTGTAGAGACGGCATTGGAAGATATCACTACAGGGCTCTAAGGCCTGTATAAAAAACAACAAAGGTTATAAATAACAAAATCACGATCAACGTTGAAATAAATGTCATGCCATTAGGTCATCAGTGTGTCTGTATTTCAGGCACAATTTGATCAATCATCTCCTGAAGCCCCTGGGCCATTCTATAAGGGAGATCATCACTCAGTGATGACATGAGTTCGAACTTTTGCTTGATTGTATCCACTTTTTTGATAAAGTTGAGCAATTCATGGGCATCGTATGTGGTGTTGTACATCTTGCACCAGCTGATCAACTTCAAGAAGACAATGGCAATGTAGAAAGTACAGATATGGATCTGATCAGAGAGACATTTGAAGTACAGATCGTCATTGATACCAATGACGTGGTTTAAGACTTTCAGAGAATGGTAAAGCATTTTGTTCAAGACATCTGGGTCATCAATCTGCTTTTGTGTCACATCTGTATTGGTCTCCAAGATGTTCACTGCACCAAATTGGAGATGATAGAAAGCCACAACGTAACAGTAATGGTATCCAAACTCAACAAACTGCAAGTTTGGTTGTTTGAAAAGGTAGTTCCATTGGTCATACCAAAGCTTCAGATCCTCCTCGAAGACTTGGAATTCTGCAGCACTTCCAGCTTGGATGTAGTTGTAAAGTAATAACTGCAGGGAGATCTCACTGATCATTCGTCCATCAAAATTTGTAGCCTGCGTCAAATCAAGTGAACGTCTAGCTTGATCCAATCTTATCTCATCCAACACACACATGCGTCCTGAAAACACACAATTACACAGATGTACCAGACATATGTGATTCCAAATCCTGAAGTTGGAGAGTTTTTCAGTCTCAATGTCAAATGTTCCACCATCTTTATTTGCACTGAGGAAGTCATTGTTCATATCTAGTGTAAGGAACTGCTTAACTGCAATTCCACTCAAGAACCATGGATCCACGATGAAGTCAGGTGTGGTGAATGAATATCCATAAACACACAAGATAACCAATCCTTTCAAGAAATTGAGATTTTGTGGAGATTTGTAGAGTCCTTCATATAATTCAATCTTCAGCTGTCTTATGAGGTGCTGGTAGGTGTCATAGTTCACTCCAGTGACTTGATAACGCATCGATGTCAAACAAATAGCGGTCAACAACATTGGTGATGATGATTTGATGTTGTCAATGATTTTCTCAGCGGCAACTGCAGGGAGAGAGACCCAACGACCATAACACTCTTTAAACCTGTTCACATGATAAATTGCATCATCATATGACACAATTCCTAGGGACAAGACGTTTGGAGGTTCTGTAGCGTGGTAAATTGGGATTGGGGATAGAATATGAGATACGGTGATTGGTGTTGACTGGTACGACACCGATTTTGAGATCAGATTGAAAGGTGATGTTTGCGCTGGAGGGAGTTGTCTCGAGATTGCATCAAGATCTTCTTGTAAAGAGGAAGGAACACCATGCTGTCTTTGAACAATTGCCAAAATACGCTTGATGTTGTCGTGAATTGCCTTGACCGTCTCCGAACCTTCAATCGTTGGTTGGGCCATCTCCATGTCATCTTCGAACTTTCTCTTTCTGGCAAGTGACTCCTGATCCGGTTTTAACGGAGTGCCCTCTGTCAAGAACGAACATTCCTTAGCAAGAGACAGGCATCTCAGACATGACACAGAATTTGGTGACGGGAAACAACGAGTCTTCTGTCGACGACATGTAACACAGGCTTGTCTAGCACGAGGAAGCTGTGCAGCGCCATGGCTGCGACCTGGGGTGCTGACTCCCGGGGTGGGTATACTGGATAGCGGCAGCATGGCTTTGGGAGGAACGTTCTCTGGCATCCTGTATGTGTGTGGGGTGATTTCTGGAGTCTTTTGAGCTTCTTTGTTGGTGTTTATGAGGTACGAGTGAAAGGTTGACCGGCACAGCAAGATAAGCCGCCGGCAACCAACCGTCGGCACATCCGCCGGCTCTAGGGAAAACCCATGAGCGCGGAATTGGCCTTGAAAACAATAAATGCGGCTGGCGGGACTCGAACCTGGAATTTCAGATGATCCGTGGCGCAGTGGATTCTGTGGATTTTGACAGAGTGGATTTTGGCACGGCGATGCAACCTGCATACTGGGCTGGGGTCTATTTTTAAACAACTCTCCAAGACCATGCTTCTCACATATGGCGGTCACCGATTGCCCGGGCTTCTGTGTGTGGGACTTCATGAGGCTATGAAAGACCACAGGAAGCACCCCGTGGTATATGACAGTGTAGACCTGAACCCTCAACTCTGGGTGGCTTTCGTGTTCCCATATCAAATGTCATGTTGCTTCAAGGATCTGCCTTTGACGAAGGCCCGTCATGTAGGTACCGCAGCTGTGAACAGTTTGAAGAATCAACAGTCTGAGGGTTAAGGGAATCCACAGACACTTTTTAACGGTCAAAGGGGGAATGTTAGGTGTTGTACTTGTGGTAAGTAGTCTTCACCCATGACCACGAATATGTTCTCTCGTGCCTACATGAGGTGCCCAGTGTAGATCCCCCCTGAGCTTTGAACCTGTCCATCACGACAGCGCAGAACACAACCACACGCGTCTTGTCCTATCGTGATCAGCTCAGACCAGTCGCCATGCGGGTTGCTCTATCCAGACAATTTAGCAGCTGAGCACAAAGGGCTTCAAACATGGGTACCAGTTGTATAGCGCTAAACATTTGGAGCACAACGGTGGTATGTGCAACGCGCAAACTACAAAGGCAGTGGCCGAGCTTGGAGATCTGTCCCCGCCTGGGTATAAGGCTCTGTGCAGTGTGCACCTAGGAGCACGGGGAGCCACCCAGGGACAGAGAGACAAAGAGCCCTGATCAAACTGTATCAGCGGAGGGTAGAGAAGGAGTTGTGTGAACGCAGGTCCGTGGGATGGAACCAGGGGCGCCCCTTCCAGGGCCCGCGGTGGGCCAATCAGCAGCGTGTACCGGAGAGATCTCTACGTCATCCGGTGGCCGCGGTTGCCCCCCCAAATTTACGCAGCGACTGGCCTACCTGCGTCTGCTCCTTGTTCCACCAGCTGGGCAGCGCTGCTCTTCAAACCTGAGCTTTTCCTGCGACGCGTTCAAACTTCACCGTCTCTGCCCAGTGCTATAATTACCTAGCCACGACCTCCCGCCCACCGTCTCCCACACACACCGCCCACACACCACACGCCCAGCAGCACCCACCCACAGCACTACCCACGGCGGCACACTCACTATGGCCTCCATGGACGTCATCTCCGCGCTGGAGTCCCCAGAGGCGCTAGCCGCCCTGCTCCAGAGCCCCCAGGAGCTGGAGCTCTTCAGGAACTCGTGTCTTGAGCAGCTGCAAACACAGCGAGCACGCATCCAGGAGCTCGAGGCCCACAACAGCCAGAACAAGCGGTCCCTCGTCGAGATCAGCAGACTGCTCACCACCGTTGCCGATGGTGACTTCCCAGACATGTACTACATCGAGCCCCGTGACGATGTCGACCCAGAGATTGCTAATGTGCAAAAGGCATTCAACGGGATGATGGAAGTCATCTCCAGATACGCAGCACAAGTCATGAGGATCGCCACAGAGGTTGCCAATGGTGAGCTTGGTGGACAAGTCGAAACCATCGGAACCAAAGGAAGATGGAGAGTCCTGAGTGATACGCTCAATACCATGGCTTTGAACTTGACAGAACAAGTTAGAGAGATTGCCGACGTTGTCAGAGCAGTCGCTGACGGTGATTTATCAAAGAAGATCAACGTTCATGCTCAAGGTGAGATTTTGGCACTGCAAGATGTTATCAACACCATGGTGGAGCAACTTAAGACATTTGCATTCGAAGTTACAAGAGTCTCTAGAGAAACAGGTGTTGAAGGTCAATTAGGTGGACAAGCCGTTGTCATTGGCGCTGAAGGTATCTGGGAAGAGCTCACAGATAACGTTAACGCTATGGCTTCCAATTTGACTAACCAGGTGAGAAATATCGCAAACGTTACAACTGCGGTTGCCAAGGGTGATCTATCCAAGAAGGTTACCGCTGATTGTAAAGGTGAGATTTTGGAACTAAAGATCACAATCAATCAGATGGTGGACTCTCTTCAAACATTTGCTATGGAAGTCACGTCTCTTGCCACTGATGTCGGTATCAAGGGTATTCTAGGTGGACAAGCGGTTGTCAATGGAGTTGAAGGTGCCTGGAAAGACTTGACCGATAATGTCAATGCCATGGCTACAAATTTGACAAACCAGGTGAGATCTATCGCCACTGTGACTACTGCTGTCGCCCATGGTGATTTGTCACAAAAGATTCATGTCGTTGCTCAAGGTGAAATTTTGGAATTGAAAAACACTATCAACAAGATGGTTGACTCTCTTCAACTTTTCGTTTCTGAAGTCACCAGAGTGGCAAAGGATGTGGGTGTCGAAGGTAAGCTTGGTGTCCAGGCTCAAGTTTCCGATGTTGATGGTCTATGGAAGGAAATTATCACCAACGTTAACGTTATGGCGGCCAATTTAACATCCCAAGTGCGTGCATTTGCCCAAATTACCGCTGCTGCTACTGATGGTGATTTCACCAAATTTATCACAGTTGAGGCTTCCGGTGAGATGGACACTTTGAAGACGAAGATTAACCAGATGGTGTTCAACCTCAGAGACTCCATTAAGAGAAACACTGCAGCAAGAGAAGCTGCCGAATTGGCTAACAGTGCAAAGTCTGAGTTCTTGGGTATTTTCTCTCACGAGTTGAGAACACCATTCAATGGTATTTTGAACTACACCCAGTTGACATTGGATACAGATCTCACCCAGTACCAAAGAGAAATGCTTTCTACGGTGCACAATTTGGCTAACTCTCTTCTCACCATTATTGATGACATTCTTGATATTTCCAAGATTGAAGCCAACAGAATGACTATTGAAGAGGCTGACTTCTCATTGAGAGGCACTGTGTTTGGTGCATTGAAGACACTTGCTGTCAAGTCCATCGAAAAGCCACTTGAGCTCGTGTATGAAGTGGATAACTCCTTCCCAGATTCTCTTGTTGGTGATTCTTTCAGATTGAGACAGGTTATTCTCAACTTGGTTGGTAATGCCATAAAGTTCACATCGAAGGGACATGTCCAATTGAAGGTGAGAAAGGCTACAAGTCCGTTGGATGAGACCATCGCCACTACTGTTCAAGGAAACAACTACGTTATTGGACCTGCTGATTTGAACATCCATCCACAGGATAAGAAGAACCCATTGACCTTGGAATTCTGTGTTAGTGATACCGGTATTGGTATTGCTCAGGACAAGCTTGACCTCATCTTTGAGACATTCACACAGGCTGATGGTTCCACTACACGAAAGTTTGGTGGTACCGGTTTGGGACTCTCCATTTCCAAGAAGTTGATCCATTTGATGGGAGGTGAGATTTGGGTTACATCAAGATACAGAGAGGGATCCCAGTTCTACTTCACCATTTGTGTCACACCAGCAGAGGAGACACCATCAAAGAGAGATGAGAGACTTTTGACTTTCAACTTGCATCAGATTTTGTGCATCTCAACACGACACACAAAGGAGGAGACGGAACAGATCAAACGTGATTTGAACCAACTCAACTTGAGACCAACTGTTATTCACGGTGTTGATGAGTTGGTTATTGCAGAACACTCTAAGTTTGATGTTATCATCATTGACTCATTGGAGACAGCCAAGTACCTCCGTGAACTTTCAGAGATCAAGTACATTCCATTCGTTCTGCTCAGTCACAAGATCCCACATTTGAACATGAAGATGTGTTTGGACTTGGGTATCCAATCCCATGGAAACACACCTTGCTCTTTGATGGACTTGGCTGGCTACTTAAGTCCAGCTTTGGAATCACGTATCGTGCCATCTGATGAGAACACTCCACAGAAGTACACAATCTTGCTTGCAGAGGACAACTTGGTCAACCAGAAGCTTGCTGTTCGTATCTTGGAGAAGTATGGACACGAAGTATTCGTTGTGCAGAATGGTGAAGAGGCCGTTACTGAGGTGAAGAACCGCAGATACGATGTTGTGTTGATGGATGTTCAAATGCCAATCATGGGTGGGTTCGAAGCTACAGAGAAGATTCGTAAGTGGGAGAAAGAGGTCAACCCAATGAATCCAATAAGTGACCGTGTTCCAATCATTGCACTCACAGCACACGCCATGTTGGGAGACAGAGAAAGATGTCTTCAACACCAAATGGATGAGTACATCTCAAAGCCACTTAAGCCAAATTTGTTGATCCAGACAATTGCAAAGACAGTTCATCACTTGAATAAGTTGAAAGAGCTGAGTGCTGCAAACCCAAGAGTGCAAGCTCTCATAAAGGACCAAACCGAGGCGTAATTAATGATCTTTTGAATGTTTTATGATTTTGTTGTTTTGAGCTCTTTGTACTTATTTGTAGTCTCATAGTGATGGGCTGATGAAGCTGGTACCTCAGCGTAGGGGATAGATACTATTGGAAGCTAGAGAAGAGATTCTCGTGTTATTGGCCACAAGCTGTGGAAGTGATAACTAAACAAAAGAGTGATTGAAAAAGAGGATAGAAAAGGAGAGAGATGTTGAAACAACTGATTCCCAAGGTCTCATGAAATGACATCAACCCCGGGCGCCCAGCAACGTTCAATTTTATCTACGCTCCAGATCCCTTCGGCAATTCGATGGACTCGTGCTCTGTGGCGTCAGCAAGGACATATACCACAGTCACTAGCGCCCATGGAGGGGATCCAGGCGATAATTGATGTTGAGGAAAGGGAAAAAAGGAGAAGGCGAGCGTTGGTGGAGGGAAGAGGACTGGTCAATTTTTCGAAAATTTTGCCTGGCGGGAGGACGGGGGAGTCGGAGCGGCCGTGCATGCTTTCGCGGGGTCTTGAAGCATCAGGGCAGACACCGTGCTGGGCATCTTCCCTTGTTTCGTATTGTAAGGACTCCATAGATGCCTATCTTCCTAGTTTGCAGTTTTTCTAAGTAATATGTGTGTTTGCTTGTATATTCATCACTAGTCATTACATCATCATCTTTGGGTTAACCCCATCTCATCATACATACGCCAGTTGGACCTTATCTGATAACAGATTTCCAACGCGTCATAGCCATTGTCCATGAGTCTGAAAGCAACTCACAATCGTAAAGCAGATGGGATGAACGTTTGCAACCCAACGGTATACTCCTCCATGAACTTGTTCTTTCCTTGCTTATGTTCAAACTTGTTTACAGTGTGGAATGTTGGTGCAATTGTAGCTCTGACAATTTTCTTACCGACCCATGAATCATCATTTGAAAGCAGTTTGATACAGCGTAATGAGTCTTTCAAGAGTTTACGTCTTGAGTATGACTTTGGTTCAGGATGCCATTTCTCATCTTGTGAGGCAGACATTGTGTAGTTGCTAAAAGTGTCACGGATCGAGTCATCATCAGAGTCATCATGCAGTTCACGGATCGAATGCACTTCAGCATCATCTTCAACTTCATCCTCATCATCTTCATCCTCATCCACCTCATGGATAGTTGTAATCTCATTAGAAACCGTCGATAGATCTCTATGATGCGAGCTGGTAAGCAAAGAGCAGTTCACATCTGAAGAACAGGAAGACGAACCTGTCTGTGAACCATTAGGGTTGGAACTCAACTCTCCAAAGTCTCTAGCCAGTTGTTCCATATCCACAATGCTAGACTTCTTCTTACCGAAAATCCTGGAAATCTTGCTTTTCAATCCAGTAGATTCTCCACTGAAACTTGCCCTTCTTGGGTGCTTAGGCTCAGCCAACTCACGTCTAATCAACTCCGTATCAGAAAATGCCCTGTGTCTGCTTCTTCTATTACGTCTTCTTCTTGGGACGATTCTGTCAGATGGCATCTCACGCATATCCAAATCCAGTGAAACGTTGATTCCAATGGACAAGTAATTTGCCCACTGGATCATATCATCAAGTGAGTTGAACTGGATGAGAAACTGTTGCGATTCACAACGTAGACGGAGACAAGAACTGCGCTTCTTGTAATCAATTGGAATACCAAACTTGGCATGTTGTAGTGAGTATGACTTGAGTAGCCTCGTCTGTGATAGGTACTTTGATGGGTTCTTTTGGATGGTGTCAACGATAAACTCCTGCTCAACAGGTGTAAACTCATAGTGCTTCTTTGTCTTTGACTTCTTCACTTTGCTCAATATTGGCATGCTGTCAAGCGAGTAGAAATTCAGCTGAGTTGAGTTGATCTCCATGATGACGTTCTTCCATCCTCTGTTGGTTGAAGCTTCATATGGGGTGAGCCATTCCACTTTCCGTATCACAAGGGAGATGTTGTACACTGCAGGGGTATATGACGGTAAAACAAACGTCTCTGGACGCTCATAGATGGGAAACTTGACACCTCTGGAAGACTTCACCTGTGAGTAGCGTGGCGGGCGTGTTGGTTGGGGATAGAGGAACTCGAGATAGTCCGGCTTATCGTGCGCGGCCTGTGTGGGGTCCACGTGATCCTTGATCTGGGGTGTGTGGAGAGGCTGTGGGCCTGTTGGAGACAACGATAGTGTGGATGTCGCATCCATGAGCACTGAAGATATCCCTGGACACTCGTACTGCGACGAACCAGAGAAGAGGGATGTTGCCGCCGTGGTTGTTGTTGGCTGTGAGTCTGCGGATCTGGCAGAGGCCACGAGCGAAAGGGACGAGGAGCTCATGGATGCCGGCGGTGACGAGACCGATAGCGTGGAGTAGCTGCGTTCCCGTGTCCTAGATGCTGGGGATGTCATGGCTTATATGTGTCTTATGTGGCCCGTAGTTCTGATGACTTGTATGTCGTGGTGCTTGCTTGCTTGTTCGATTGCCGTTTCAGCGTGACGGTCTCAGACTGATCTGGAGTAAGAAGATAGGGGCAGACACTGATCTTGGGGGGAGCTTGCTGGGCGTGTGCTTGTAGTGTGTGTGTAACGTGTAACCGCTGTGTGTCGACGAGACAGACGCTGGGCCAGTGGGCTGGTGACGGGTGTGAGCAGCAGGGGAGGCACAGCGGCGGCTGAGGTGTTCCTTATAAAGGAGAAGAGTAGAAGGAAGGAATGGTATCCGAAGTCACCGAACCGTTGTAGCTTAGTCGCGCGCCGGCGGGGTCGGTAGGTCCACCGCCCAGGCGATCGCTGGGGCGCAGTCGGTCGGTGTGCCTGTATCTCGCGGAGTTTGCGTGTTCCCCATCCATGTTGTTTTGATAGGCATGTGCTATGGCTACTACTACTTCTTGGTCCTTGGTATCTACGCTGTTGTGTGGTTGTGCGGTGGTGCTCCAGGGTCCGTCGTGGTGCTCTCCCAACCGCAGCAACCGTTGACCCGACGACCTTCAGCCAGGCCCGTCTCCGAATCTCTGATGTCACGATAGTTTCCCCCAAAAAACTTCCACTGCCAGCGTACAAGACTCCACAAAGTCCAGACTCCGACTCGGCGCTGGTTTCTAGAGCTTTTTGCTGATCCATCGGTCCACTTTCGCCAGCGTTACTTAGTTCGTCCCGCTCTGAGGTTGCTCCTCGTGGTGCTGGCACCAGGGATGACAGAGTCAGCACCGTGTACCTCACGCCATCATCAGCTTCACCAGCCATCGCTGAAAAGCTCCACCGACTCAGCACATATCCCACGCCGTTCCCGCAGGATCCGTAGTCAAAAGTTGTGGCTTGTGATGTGATGACTGATGAGCGGAGAGGCTCGACTCTTCGGCCTGGCAGATCATCACCGGCCGACGCGTTTTGGCGGACCTGCTGCACACACGCGTTCCCCCACATTCTGCACGTGACTTGACGCTTCAACCGCTGCAGCTATCGCAACGTCTCCAGAACATTAAACTGTACCCGCAATGGAGAACAGGGCTAATCTACGTGATGGATAAAAATCTGGGATTACTGACTTTCACTCTGTGACATTGACTGGGCCTCCTCTCTCCTACTGCAAGGAGGGTAATAACTCCTCCAAGACTGGCTTGTAGACATCAGCACTGCTGTGCAAGTCCTCGAGCTCTTGCCTCCAAAACTCCACACCCAAGTTTCTCTCAAAATCAGCCTGTGTAGGCGCAGGATCCTTAGTCAAGATCACAAGCCTGACAACACACTCTCTTTTGAGCTTTTGTCTCTTCAACTTATCCGATATCGTCTCTCTAAGTCCAACATTTGATTGGGACATGTTGAGTCCAGTCTTCAACAAGTTGATGCAGTTAGCACGTAACACCTCTGAGTTTTTCACAGAAGGTTCATAGTCCTTCAGTTGTGATCTCAACAATTCATTATCAGCTCTGTTGATAAGCACTTGAACGATCTTTGAGACTTTAACTGAGACCTCTGGCGTTTTTGCATCTCTATGATATTCCAGCTCCACCTTAAGCAAATCCTGTCCAAACTTCAGTGCCTTGTTAACCTCACCGACAATAGACCAGATCTGTTCTGATGAAAAGTCACCCATAGCTAAGAAATTTTCGTAGCTATCTGCCTGGGCAAGATTTGCCTCTTCGTCAATTTTGGACCAATGTGAAACCAATTGTTGGAAATCTGTGATCATAAGACCTTGAACACAGTGTTGTGCCACTTTGAGATCATATACATCTTCCACCTTCAGGACAAGATCATTCTCAGGCGTATATGTCATTCCTGGTGCAAACTTGGAGAAAATCAGCTCTTGGGATTGTACAAGAGTCTCTTTGATAAACCCATCGAGTCCACTCATCAAAATATTTCTCTGGTCCCTGGAGTCACAGTACTCTAGCGCTGTTTGAATGAATCCCCATGCTGTGGTTAATGTTTCCAAGATGGTCGATGGCGTTATTTGTTCATACGTCTGAAACTCCTCTTCAGATTGAGCATCCTGGTCTTGAACCTCTGGCGTCTCTCCTTCAAGTCGATTCAACAGCTGGTCAAGCTCATTAAGTTGAAAGTCGAGAATTTTCTTGCTTACTGAAGCAGTCTCATCCACAATAGCCAATAATTGGTCCCATGTGAGATCACCATCTTCAACGAGTCCAGTATTGATCAAGACTTCATGGTGTGCACACTCCCAGTTCAACCAACCATTGAATTGGCCCTGGACGACTTCAGTATACTCCTTCTTAAGCTGTGCCAATGTCAGGTCTGCCACAGTACAGTTCTCAACACTGATTAATGCACTTCTTGGGACGTCCTTATATGTCTCGTAGATATGATATCTCAATCGGAGAAGATTATACCAAGCATCTGGCTCTCCACCTTTAACTGCAGACTGGTATGAATCGAAAGCCTTCTGGTATGCTCTTAGTGATTTGGAAAGATCTGAGATTATCCACCTGTCTCCTTGTTCTTCATATGCAATTGCTGCATCTAAGAATTCTTGAGGCGTTTGTGGGGTTGGTGTGATTGATGTTGGTGTTGTTGGCTTCTTGGGGAACTTGGGCACCCTGAATGGCTCTACAAATCAATTGTTAGATCAATGCCTGGGCAGAAGTAGAGGAAAGAGATACTTACTCTTGGGTGGCATTTCCAATGTGTAAGAATTGACAATGTTTAACTCCTCTTCACTCGAGATCTCAGGTCTAAGGAGGAATCAATGCCGGACCAACACAGCTCGAGCTGATATAAAAAAACCCTGGTAACGGCCACGACGGGGCCTCATGAATTTCTGGTGGGCGAGTGGTGAATGAGGTGAAGGTATCGGAGGTTCGATCCCCGAGAAAGCCAATTCTCCTGATATTTCCGCACGCCCCAATAATTTACTCAGGGTTGGTCTGGTGATCACTCCTCCTATCCAAACGCCAACACGACACTACCATCAACGTCGTTACTGTGACTCAAAACTTAAATTACACACATACCGGCATCTCGTGAATCACTGACAGCGACACATCATGAACATTGAAGAAATTGAGGAACAGGAGAAGAAGTATCTCCTAGAGAGCTTCAACTCTGAAGTTATCTACGAGATCGGAACAAAGGCAAGAGAGTACGCCAAGGCGACTTTCCCAGGGAAGAGTGTTGTCATTGATATCACCTCGGCATCAGGAAACACTTTATACAGAAGTTATTTGGAATCAATTCTTCCGGATAATGAGTATTGGATCAAAAAGAAAAGAAACACCGTGATCAGATTCCAAAAGGCATCCAAGAGATTTGGTCTTGAGATTGGAGCAAAGGGAAGAACAATTGAATCAATGGGTCTTGATATTGGCGAGTATACACCTTACGGTGGTGGATTCCCTATAAGATTGAAGGCAGCACCAGACTTCATTGTCGCTGTGATCTGTGTCAGTGGATTGAAGGACTTCGAGGATCATCAAGTGTGCGTCCAAGCTTTATCTGGCTAGGTTTGATGCTTCATCTTATGACAATACTGAATCTACCGGCGGTTATCGTAAAATGTCGTCGTCATTTAATATCGTCAAATAAATATCGTAAGTTCACCAAGTCAGGTACTTGGTGAGTTGTTTCTTCACATCCTCTAACTCAACTAGTCGTTTCTCCTGACGTACACGTGTGAAGTATACCGAGCAGTCATGGGACTCACAAAACTCAGATTCCTCTTCACTGCACGACCGACAAACATCATCGATTGCCTTCCACCGAGCCTGTGAGTCCTTCAATTGGAGCTTCAAATTGAGCATGGTTTGTAGTTCCTCCTCTTGACAATCCCCACATAACTTGGTACTCGAAGCAGATCCACACGAAAGACACATTGAGGTATAAATGCTCTTGTTGTTAGCTTGTTTTGTCAAAGTAGAATACCAAGGACGAACATCAACACCCACAAGTGTGAAGATTCTGTCAAGCGGTGGAATAAGAGTCTTGATGATGTAGTACTCAGAATCCAACTTATAGCCACCCTTGATGAAGTCCTCTGGTGCTCGTGCACGTTCTCTCAGAATTGCGTTGGGTTCACGGACAATCACATATGGCACTCTTTCTTTGTATTGGGGTTCCGCTCTTGCATCTTCTGCCATCTTCTTCTCACTCACGATGGCACCTGGCGGTGGGTTCTTATATGTCCCAACTCTCACAGCTCGAGCAAAGCAGAAATCTTGAATTGAGATATCGTTATTGATGATCTTTGTGAACTGCTCTTGAACATAGTCCTTGATTTCTGTAATGTTGGCAGATTCAAATAGCTTTCGGAGTGATTGTTCAACAATATGCTGCTGCGCTGGGTGACCATCTCTTCTGACCGTTTCAATACCCTTAGCATCAAACTTCGCTGGAGAGTCAGGATGTTCATATGAGTATCCAACATACCTCTTCTTCGCCATCAATAAAGCAGGATGATAGACCTTCTCGAACTTCAAGGAAACTGGGTTAGGATTGGCTTTCGTTACTCTGTCAGCCATCTCTTTTCCAATTCTGAAAGCATCCTCTCTGCTTCGTCCCGGAAGATACACAAACAGACTGTCGGTGTCTCCATAAACAACCTTCGCTCCCCATTGATCACAAGCTTCAATCATTTCAATGGCACGCTCAAGTGTCTCTCTTCCCGTTTGAACAATTGCATCAGCGATATCAGAACACGGCATTCTTCCAGAGAAAGATGCAGAGGTATATCCATACGTCACATTGGCAGTGAGCTTCAACGCCAATTGTCTGTTGTTGTACAGTTGTTGCATATGTGAACCAACAAACTTCATTGTACTCTTCACCATCACTCTAGTATCAAGAAGGTCTTCCAGCATCTTGGCCAACAGCGACTTGCGTACAGACTCCTTCGCAAACATAAGACCATTTGGAGATAGGTTCACCTCTCCATCGAGAAGGTTCAGTAAGCCGTCAGGGTGTTTCACACTTCCGGTACCCACTGAATTGAAACCATCAGCCGTGTAGTTCTTCATTCGACCCAGAACAGTAGAGTAACAATAGTTGTAAGCAATGATGATGGATGGGTAAAGAGACTGGAAGTCAAGAACAAGTAAGGGGGAGTTATAAAACTGTGATATGGGCTCCATGACCATGGGAATGCACTCAAGAGGTTTCTGATTTCTCACTTGCTTCTTCGAAGGACTCAATAGCATGAAGTTTTCAGACTTAGCTATTCTCACCATCAACGACTCAACTTTGAATTGGGATCCTCTGTAGAAAACATCATTGAAGTCAACACCAATAAGCCTTGCCTCTTCAGCAGCTTTCGGAATTACCTGTGCATACTCCATTAACTTAGCATCAATGTCCAGTTTTCTCTTGATATGCTTGACAACAGCGTTGAGGTTCGTACTTGACAATTGTGTAAGAGTGCGGTGAGTGAAGTGTGGGAGTTTGATATGCAGCAAGTGGTACGCAGCATACTCGATACTGTTCTTAGCCAAATTCAGCTCTTTCAATGGCCTCCAGATGTTGATGGTATGTCGACCGCAAACTTGAATTGAAGACGTATGTGTGTACCCCCAGTGATCACCCATCTTGTTGGTTCCTTTTGATGAGACCCTCGATATCTCTGAAAGTAGATTCATCTCGTTTGTGGCTCTTGCTCGGTCAATAATATATCCCCATGAGGAAGCATGTACCTCATATCCTGCAATGATATCTGGATCAAACTGGCACACAAGACCAATGAAGCGGTCAAACAAGTCGAGCTCGTTACCAACGTATTCAACATCCATACCCACAACTCTCTGAGCCGTGAGTCGACTCTTGACGCACAAAAGCCCTTCTTCTGCGATATCACCATTGAGAGTCTTCCAGCCGATTGCCAAAATAGGGTCCCTAGCTGGATCTGGTGAGAAGTCTCCACGTGTTGGAACAAACACTTCAGTGATGAACACCGTCAAGTTGTTAGATCCATCTGGCCGACGTTCAATTGTTTTCTGAGTAGAAAACTTGAATTGTCTCATGTGAACCACTTGTGATTGAAGCCGTTGTTTTGTGTAACTATGTTCAGCAATATCAGAGAAAGAAGGAGGTGCTATGGTGTATCTCCAAGATTGTACGCCTGAGCAATCACTTGCAGTTGAAGTAAATGGGACACTAGGTGTTGACTCTCCGTTAACGTGAACTCGTGGGAGGTGTTCCATTAGCTTGGAATGTAATTGAAAACGCTTTCCTGCGTGTATGAATGGTTTGGGTTCTGCTTCCATATAGAAAGGATCGGTGTATTTGATCGATGGTAAACCTTCAGCTTCGAAATCAAGCCCCATCGGTGGCGGGAAGCGGTACAGCTGCCTCACTGCATTCGTCAAATTGTGTGGAAGTTTAGGCTGGGAAATAGTGGTTGTTTCAAATGCAACAGAGTAAGTTCGTTTGTGTGTAGTGATTTGTGCGATCATAGTTTCATCCGTGGTAAAGGTCGGCTGGTCAGCTTGTGTTGGTACATCAGCATTTTGATTGTCCACTTCCTGTGAGATAGTGGGGTATTGGACGTCTTCTTCAAGAATTTCCTCGTCTTCTGCAGCTTCAATATCATCTTGGTATTCATCGAAAGCTTTCTGCTCTGCATTAAACTCCTCATTCAGGTCATATGGGAGTTGGTGAGCATGATCTTCTCCATTGTCCTCTAGAACTTCACCATGTGTGGTCTCATCAACTAGGCCATTGTCATCCATCTCATATTGTGGCTCATAAAACAGCTCAGTAACGGAATCAAAAGCAGTGGGGATCTTTGTATATGCTGAATTCTGCTTGATAAAACTGCCGTAGTTCAGCTCGTCCTTTTGCGGGGTAAGGCCTTTGATATATTCGAAGAGCTTATCATTCTCATCTGATTCAACCCAACTTCCTTCAGGCTGCCTCTCAACTGACTTAGGTGAGCAGTAAGGGAGTTCACCATATTGACGACGTTGGAACTCACCATCTTTCCAGAGGTCCTTGGTACTTTGGATGTAAACAAAATCTTTCAAATCTACTCTCCCCACCCTTTCTTCAAAGTCGTGGTGCAGATTTCTCTCCTTGAGCTCATTCCGATTGGAAATAAACTGAACACTTGTATCAACTTCAAGCGCACCTCTTCCAATGCGGGGTATCTGGGTGGTATGATATCCCATCATGTACTCCTCAAGCTCATCTGTCTTGAGATCATCGTCAAAGAGGATAGGAGTTCTGATAAACACGTTCTGTAGCCTCATCCATCCACACCCGAACAAGTTGAAGTCGGTGAGGAACTGTAGGCCATATGGAATGTGTGCTTCAAAGACATCTACTTTCTTGCCAAGTGCCTTTCCATCTCGCAGTAGATCTGCTAGTCTGTTCACATAAGCAGGATTGAGGAGATGTATCTTGAAGAACGCTCGATAGCCAATGTGATATCCATAGAAGGGCACTGCTTTGCAAACTGAGACATGAGCAATGTATTTCAGCACCTTGGTGTCGTCTGTCGGCTTGTGTTCGTGTTCAGGGTCTTGGTCATTGTCCTTGGTCCTCTGCAATGATAACGCGAGTGCCCGCTCCAGTCTCAGTTGGAGATCGAAGCAGTCCGCCTTCTCCCAGGGGATGTACATGTATGGGTAAGCACCGTGAACGTGGACCAGGATGTTGTGCCCTGTGGGAAGCGAGCCAAAGAACCTCATGATGGGCACATGGTGGTAGACGTATCCCTCTCCCGGCGGTGCTGCGGGCGGCTCTGTCCTATCGAAGGGCGTGGGAGAGGCCTGGTAGCGGTCGAAAGTGTTGATCTGGACGGCGAACTCGTCATGCTCAGAGTCTGCGCGGGTCGCGTAGAGCTCCTCTCTGTTCTTGTGCTCCATGGCATAGTCTGTGTGGGCGGCTAATGATGATGATGTGGTAGTCGATAGGCGTGGAGGAGAGTGGCGTATGCTGTGTTTACCTTTCAGTCTAGCTCATCGCGAAAGAACAAAGGACGAAGCAATCGCTTCACTCGGGACTTCTGCCAGTCTCTATCAAAGTGTGGAACCACTACTACAAGACCTTTGAGTGATGCTGAGACGGGATTTGGGCGTCTATTCTTTGCTAAGGAGCCAAAGTCGGTTCTCGTCAAGTCTCACCAAGCCATTGCCACTTCAATCCAGAGAGGCGTTCGATTCACAAGTATCGTCCAACTCTGTCCTTCAAAAGCTGTGGTCCTCACCACATACAAAGCTAGATCCTGAGGATGACCATATCAATGCTACAGACACACTACCCATAGTGTTACGCTCCAAAGATGTCATTTTCAAAGAGGTTGCCAACTCCTATGACGATCAGAGCTTCAGTCTCAAGGTCAAACAGTTCACCACCTACTTCAAATCGGTGATCAGATTCTACAGAGTGGGAATACAAAACGTTTGGCGTAATCGCAAACTGGCAAACGATGTCAAGAACAAATACCATATTGAAACTGTTGGAATACGTGGCGAGGTGATAAGACGCAAACCCAAGAATGGCAAGGATCTCATCCAGGTTCTCAGTGCCCTGGAATCATTGGAGAGAATCGAACAAGAGGCACTGAAAACCATCGACACCACCACATTACTGAGCATTACAAGAAAGGAGTTCCAAACCGTGCTTCGAACTGAAAGAGACTTCTTCAAACTTCCAGTCTTTGCCCTCATTCTCGTCATCTTCGCAGAAACGACACCTATTATCTGTACACTGATCCCAGAGATTGCACCAAGCACATGTGTCTTCCCTGGGCTCATCAAGAAAATGAACAAGAAGGCAACACATGCTCAAAAGGAATTATCCAAACTAAGACTTGAAAGATACAATGAACAATACCAATCTGGATCCTATCCATTCCAATCAGTTGTGAAACTTCCAAAGGACGAACTTCAATTATTGGCCACATCATTGAACCTCACATCAAGATACATCCCAACGTCATTATACCCGCGTCAAGCTTTGGAACAGAGAACCCTTGACAAATATCAAGAGTTGAAAGTGGATAACTACTTCTTGGTACATGGTAAACAGAACATCTGGGACTTGAATAAGAGTGAGTTGATCAAATGCTGTGTGGATCGTGGATTGATCGATTATACCACTGATGACTTGGGACATATCGGTGGACATACTCTACAAACACGTCTGTTGTTCTTCATCTCACTTATGGAAAGTGAAAAGGCAGTGTCCAATGTCGGTCTGTTTGGATTGAATCATCTCAATTTGGGTACATCTATCCATTTCCAAAACGTTAATGAGAAGACTGGCCATCAGGTTCATTCATGGTGGGTTCATGAGCACAGACAAGACTCACCTTGAGTCTACGAGACATACTGAGCATGGGTTTTTGGATTAAACATATATTTATCTTCATATCATCATGACGTTCATAATTGAAAAACATTAGGGTATCTTAGGGGGGTACGTATCGAGTATACTCAGATCAACTTTTACGACGACCCGATTCTCTATCTTTCTCCTTATATGATTCAAGGTGTGCATCCTCTTCACGAATCTCAGTGTGTTCATGACCTGGACCACAGATCAGTTTACCCTTGCTCATGGTACATGGGACAATGCTGCTGAACCATTCGTCATTGAACATGTCTTGCATAGTTGCTCTATTCTGTGGGTCAACTTCAAGCATACGTGATAGAATTGGTCTTGCAGCGTGTGGAAGCAAACGCATGAGTCTGTATGGGCCGTAGATTGTGTGACCATGGTGGGATTGAGACTGTGATTGTGAGTGGTGTTGCTGTGTATGGGTTTGAATATGTGGTGGTTGGGTTTGAGTTGATTGTGGTTGAGTTGGAATTCTGACTCTTGAAGAATCATTGGCGTAGAGGGACCCCTCTGATGATCCAGTCTCCTTTGGAGCGGTTTCGGAAGGACCCTTGTACTCTTCACCTCTGATGTGAGTAGCATCCAAGACTTCTGTGATCTTCTCAACATCCTCATTTTTCTCTTGTTCCCTTCTTAGTCTCTCCTCCTTACGTCTGCGGATGAGCTCAGCATGAATCTTGGCTGCCTGGGCATAGTCATGTGGGCGGTCATCTGGTTGACAGTACAACTTGTAAGAAGGATCTGTCATCTTTGGAGCCTTCCATGGGAATCTCTTCAGAGTCATGCAACAGTAGATGATGGCAATGGACCAGATATCAACAGGTTGTGGATCGTACTTTGTCACTGTCAACACCTCAGGAGCAAGATATGGGTCAGAGCCACAAACGCCGTGGGCCTTAGCAATCTTGTCCTCGTATGGATATTTGAAGACAACAGCAGAACCAAAATCAATGAGTTTGACAATACCCTCTTTGGTGACAACACAGTTGTCCAATTTGAGATCTCTATGTGCGATACCCATTTTGTGCAAGTATGCCACACCTTCGGTGATCTGTCTGAAGCAACAGTTGATCTCACCTCTGGTCATCTTTCCGGACATGACAACAGCAAAGAAGTCAACGGGACAATACTCCATAACTTCGAAGTAGTGATCGCCTTCATGTGCAATATCCAAAGTCTCAATGATATTTGGGTGGTGTAGTGTAGAACCGATACAGAATTCCGCTGTGCACTTCTTTGCGTAGTCCTTCATCTGCTCGTTTGGTCTCTTTGCTCTGAATTCTTTCACGGCAAACGTCACACCATCTGAAGGGCGGGTCAATAGTCTCACTGATCCACCAGCACCGGATCCGAGGATCTTACCTAGCCTACCGTACTTCTGGGCCAAGATACCATCCTCATCGAATGGGTCACTTGAGTGCTTGGACAGGCTCAGATTGGAGGAAGAGGCACCGTTGCCGATGCGGGAGCTCGAAGTCGAGTTCTTACGCAGTGATGGGCGGAAGAAACGTTTGAGAGGTTGCATAGAGTGGTGTGTAACATCCTTTTCAGGTGAGTGTGAATGCTGGGACCCTGTAGGCGAGTGACTGCCGTCGCGGTGGGTGTGATCAGGGGACTCGTGGGGGTCGTGATGGGTAATGTGACTGTGATGATCATCGTGATGTGACGACCTCGTATTCTCTGGAGATGTTCCCGGTGACCCACTGGGTGAATCTCTTCTGGTGAATCCAAAGAACGACTTCGATCTGGAAGAGACGCTCGTGGAGGAGCTGTTGTTGTTGTTCAGCGTGAATTGCATCGCGTGAGGTTTTTAGTGAAGACGATGGACCTCTGTGTGTATGCGAGTGTGTGTGTGGGGTCTCTGCGGTTTTATAGCAGGGCGGTACTGTTGCCAGCCTGAGTGTATGGAGGCGTGACTTGTTCGAAGGAAGTGTCGGACTCAGAATCCCTGGAGATCCCTCTGCTTTGCGGTGGAAGTTGCTGGCGTGGATCCTTCTCGCTGTGGATGTCGTGCGCACTGGATAGATGGTGCAGAACAATGGCACAAACGCTTGCGTGCGAGCTGACAGCTGTGATGGGGGCGCTGGTGGTGGTGGACCTTCCTGGCCTGAAGGAAGAGGTGTATGGCAGAGGAAGGAAAGTCTTGAAAGAATTTGTTCGTTTGCAGTTTAGGGTCTCTGATGCTGTTCAGCAGGCGGTGTTATAAAAGACGCTGCGAGTTGCAAGCTGCCCTGCTACGGGAGCTGACATCCCGGCAGAACGGCCCTAGGCAGAGGCCCGCAGGCTGGTAGGCGACCGCCGTGTTCCGGTAGGCAGAGGCTTTTTCGCCCGGCACCGCTCCCGGAAGGCCGACCTTGTCCGGGGGGAGGGGGGGGGGGGGGGTCTGCCTGCAGCGAAGCATCGAATAATTTAACGACACAGGCTAGAGGCTAGAGCTTCACGTTCAGCCACACCGCAGGCGAACAACAGCACAGAACCCCTGAGCACAGCTGTGTTTACTGTTTGCATCTCTCCGTGGTCCTGACTCTCTTGCACCACAGTGTTGCTCGAATGTTGCCCAGCTCGAGGAGTGTGAAGTTGGGGTCATGTGCTGCTCTCTTTGTCTCGTGTCCATGGGAAGCATCTTGCATCTCGCGCCTCTTTTCCACGGATTCACCTTCCGGTCCCCTTGGATTCTTGATTCAGCATCGAGGCCAGAATTGATACCAGCTGGACGGTCAGGAGTATCGAGGTTATCCAGTATGCGTGTATGCAGATACCGTAGGTAGTAGTGGTCAAAGTTGGAAGTTTAGGCATGGAGCACAACCTCCTGATGGTGGTCCGTACCTTGAAGAGGCAGAGCTCAGGCTTCAGCCATAGCTCATCACATGAGGCGAGAGATGCCCACCCTCCATGGCACCACCATACGATGCTTCGCAAGGCTAGCCAGCCGTTGTGTGGATATCTTGAAACGTGGATCCAGGAGCAAGTAGCTCAGATATTGATCAACATGAAGCCTTGCGAGGGCAGTCTTTCGTATCGTCGTTTGTTAGAAGACGAGATCGTGCATCATCATCAAGATAGCCCCATCAAGCTCCTCATAAAATAGCCACATCTCTAGAATCCATTTCAGTTCCAGGAAGTTGTTCAATTAGTAAGTATGGAGTCATAACTCATTCAACTCTGCTATACTTCACCTTTCTCATTCGGGCGTTGTTGAGGTAGTTGATGGAAGTGATGAAGAGAATCGTTGTTGGTCGCGAACTGTGGTTTGTTTGTTTTGGTTTCAACTTCCAGCTCCGGAGCACAACATGTACAGCCCACCACGTCAACTACACGCTTCCATCACCCCGCCCTTCATCTGCCAGCTCAGTGGAATTGCCACAGCTACGTTCTTCCGCCTCTTTTTCACATTTATTGAGATCACGCGCACCAATACTTGCTCTTCAAGTAACGGTGCTCGATCCATAGCCGCCCTCCACATCGCATCTTCACTCTTCAATATTCACAACATCTACTTCCACACGTCTCAAAAACTACAAAGACCAATCCTACAAACATGGCATACCTCTCTGAGAGGCAACGAGCGGACTTACACAACTCTGTTCTCAACTACTTGAGCCCGCTAGTGTCAGATCGGACGCTCACCGCCTTGCAGAACGAACTCCACGTATCTTCAATAACAGATGACAACGATCTTCTCCCAAAGAAATGGACCGCTATTCTCCGACTTCAAAAGAAAATCACCGACTTGGAATCACAAGTGGAACAACTCTCGAAGCAGTCGTCAACAATGGGACCCCTCACTAATGGAGATTCACAACTCACCAAGTTTAACTGGGCCCCATCAAAAGTTAAGAAAACACTCAACAACAACGCCAACGTCACAGCACTTGCCATACATCCCAAACTTCCTCGTCTCATCAATGCATGTGCCGATGGTACATTCTCCGTGTGGAACCTATTGGATCTAGTACAACCTCTCAGCACGGTACAGGCACATACACGAGCAGTGAACGCTGTGGCGGTATCACCTACACCGTTGGAATTTAACGACAACAACCACGTTCTAGTAACAGGAGGATCAGATTTGTATGTCAAAGTGTGGGATTTGAAAACAATGAAGCTAATACGAACTTTGAGTGGACATGATCACGTTGTGTCATCGGTGGTTTTCAAGAATGACAATGTTATCTTCACGTGTTCAAGAGACACCACGATCAAGATCTGGGATATAAAATCAGGGTGGTGTTTGAAATCCTTCGTTGGGCATTCTGATTGGGTGAGAAGCTTGGATATCACAGCAGGGGAGTATTTGCTCTCTGGATCGAGCGATCAGAGTGTAAGATTGTCACATGGAGATTCGGGAACAGGACTAGGCTTGATGATTGGACATAACCAGGTCGTTGAAGCAGTGAAGTTCATCCCAATGATATCCAACAAGTATGTGGATAAGTTGGCTGCTGTAGATGGAGGTAATGAGGAGCTCTACACCAAGCTTGGATTCAAGTATGCAGCCACAGGTGGACGTGATGATACCATTAAGATTTGGCTTCTCCCGTTACCCATCATCAGACCGCATAACCATCCACTTCCATCTTCAAATCCACAGGGGACACTCGTGAAGACATTGGTGGGACACACATCTTGGGTCAGAGACATTGTGGTCCATCCAAATGGAAAATTCTTGATCAGTTGCTCAGATGATAAGTCCATAAAGCTATGGGATTTAGAAACTGGAGACTGTGTAAGAACATTGACTGGACACGAAGGTTTCGTCAATGCCATTGCATGGGCCCCTTCGATATTTGAGAATGAAGCGGACAAGCTCACTGACGATGAAGAAATGATTAATGACAATATGAGATGTGTCTTCGCATCCGGTGGAACTGACCAAACGGTGAAAGTGTGGGGCTGAATGATACCACAAACTAAGCTTAATAATTAAACGTCTACACGATACCATTTATGCAATAGATTAACTTTGATATTTGTTTTCTTTTTCTTGTAGTTGAACCCAATCTGTGGTATTAACAGAAGTCGTTAATATTTTGGAACGACACCGCATATGATAGACTTCTTAGATCTCCTCAGCTGCAGCCAAGACAGCCTTGAAGGTGAATGGCTCAAATGGCTTACCACCACCAACAAAGAACTTGGACATGGACTCAACCCAGTGCAAACGCAAGGAATGGAGCATAGCAGATGTACCCTCCATCACAACAAGAATGAGCACGGTCAAGACAAACCACATGGCAAACAAACACACAGTCATGATGACACCAGCAACACCAGTGGATCCAAATGCATTCTGAATTGTCATTGTCCAAAGAACAGATGACAACTGTGCGTGAGCAAGGGACAAGGCCCACAATCTCAAGTATGATGCAGTGTGTGAGACAGAGTTCAAACAGAACTCGATCGTGTGGATAACCTGATGAATCATAATATCACCAAAGTTGTGTGCCTCGTGCTCTTCGTCATCGTCATCGTGGACTGTCTCAATGGCACCAACTTCCGAGTCATTGGCTGGGTGGTACTCAGCAGCCTCTCTATCCAACTGACGCTTCATGTAAAGTGGCTTCAAAAGCAAGAGCCATGGAACACAAATCAATGCAGCACAGAGGAGGAAAACCTGGACCTTCTCCTGGCCTGGGTACAATCTTTCAGCAACAGTACCTGGGGAAAGGAACATGGAAATGAGCATGTTCAACAGACCTGGTGCTGGCTGTTCAATGGCGATCCAGTCAACACTCCACTTGTAGATGATACAGATCGAGAGATAACCAAAGATGGACTGCATGAAGATCAAGCCTGGGATGAAGTTACCCACAATGTCAATAACCGAGGCAAAGTGTACATAGTTCACCAAGGAGAAGACATATGAGTATGACATGTGAGTGAAACCGATCAAGATGGAAAGTTTCATCTTGTAAGAGTTTGTGAAGAGCAAGGCATTCTCAGTTCCGTGCCAAGCTGGATCCAAACCAATTGGATATTCGCCAACCTTCTTAGCAAAGATTGTCTCGCCAACTTGATGTTCTGGCCATTCCCAACCGGACTTGAAAACGGACATAGATTTGGAGAACAAATCGTTGTAGAAGAATCCTGTGACCATGGAGAAAATACCCATCAACAAGAGGATGTATCTTCCGGAGTATGCCATGTCAAATATCTCATCTCTTTTCATTCTGGCAATGCTCTTCTCATGTAGCACAAGCATAGATGCAGCCAACGCCAAAATGAATCCGTGACCAACATCACCAAACATGATGGCAAACATGAATGGGAAAGTCACAATAGTGGCCAAACCTGGGTTCACCTCCTTGTATTCGGCAACACCGTAGGCGTCACAAATGGCCTGGAATGCATCTGTGAACTTGTTGGTCTTATGGTATGTTGGCGGTGTTCTTGTTGTGGACATCACATTGAGAATTGATTGTAATCCAGTGTTACTAGTTTGCAAGATCTCCTTTATCGTGTTGATGTCGGATGTTGGTACCCAACCTTCTGCGATGAGTGTCTTTCTGTTGATGTCATAATCAAACAAGTTTAAGGTTTCATACACTGATTTCTCCTTGGCAATATTTTGAGACCAGACAGCTAATTCTTGTGCAATGGCAATGAGTTCTGTGTCTAAGGTTCTGTCTGTTGTCTCCAAGACTGTGTACAAGTCACCCAGCGTGAGGTTGACCTCCTTGAGTGCCTCCTCTCTAAGTGTAAAGTTTTGATCAACTTTGTAAATCTCAGCGTCCAATGACTCCGCAATCTTCTTGATTCTGGAAATGATTTCAGGACCATGGGAGAAGATGATGAAAACATCCTTATCCACAAACTCCTTCGATTTTGGCTCACAGATTGGCTCCGGAATTTCAACTCTATCCATGAACAGGTTACCTCTTAGCACTCTCCAGAGGATTTTCTCCAAAACGCTAGTTTTTGCTCTTGGAATGACACCTGAGACAAAGTTGACGTTCAATTGGTCAGCTGGAAGGTTAGCCTCAGTATCATCGTTTGTGTTGATGAGATCCGGTGCCTCGGCGGCGGTTTTCTTGAAGAATGTACCAGCACTGCTCAAGACGTGGCGAAGTTGAAGCAGATCTTTCTTTCTGAGCTCCAATGTGTCAGCTGAATCCACCAGTTGCGTCAATCTTTCTTCTAGTAGCTGTGCACTCTCCACGTTCTCATCGATATCGCTTGGCTTGATAGGTACTGTGAAACGAGTTTCTGGTGCTTCATCATCCTCAAAGGGAGCTGGTGTGATTTCAATGCCACGGCTTTCGAGCTCTTGTTTGAAAAATCTGTATTGTCTCTGAACGTTGTCGAGACGTCTGATTTCCTTCACAAATGATCTTTGGAATGTGTTGACCTTCGAGTTCATATCTCTGAATTGGATAGTTCCAGCCTCTCCAAGGGCATAAACAGTCTCACGGGAGATCTCTGAAGGAATAAATAACTGCACAAGAGACATATCCGCAGAGCCTGGTCATTTGTTAGTCAACTTGTTTTCAATAACTGATCCCGTGGGGAAAGTAATAGCCCAGTGCTTGACGTGAGAGGCAGCCCGAGGCAACCACAACACCCTCTAGCATTGCGCCCTATACACCCCGACAGGGCATAATTGCACAATAAACATACGGAAGATGGCCTCCTCTGTAGCTTCCGTCATCTTTGCTCCACAATCTATGTGATCCTCTGCGTTTGCGTTGTTCTTTTACCGATGCGTGCCCCCGAGTTCAGCTGGTTGGTTGGTTATTTGGGAGCGATAAACTGGCAGCCATCTCCCCGGCTGAGGCCGCACACCATACGGCGGGTGGCGCCGGGTAACTGCTGTGCACTTGTGTTTCCCGTAACGGTCTCTCGCGGATTTACCCGCGAACTCGTTTGATGATGATTTCACCTCTAGACGCGCCACCCTTCAATTAGTACACTATACAGAGGACTCTCGCTAGACACCATCACTGCTGAATTGCCGTTCCAGAGATGACTTTTGTTCCAGTACGAAGAGTGCTTACAGAGGGAGACCTTGCGAAATGGCAGGAGGGCCAAACACACGCTGACATCGAGGAGTTTGTCGCAGAGCTTGCCAAATCAGTCGTGGGGAAGACAAACGATGCAGAATGCCATGTTTCGTCAACCACAACAGGTCTCCTTGATCTTTTGGATGAGGTGGTGAATATCATCGAAAGACATCCTGTTGCTGATAAGTCATCCTCCAGATTTGGTAAAGTCGAGTTCAAAGATGTTTACGATGAGATTGCAGATACATCAGTTGCACTCCTGAGGAAGCACATCCCATCTCTCTCCAGTCCAGATGAGGACCTCACAGTCGAGCTATCTGTTTATTTCAATGAGGCATGGGGTAACAGAACAAGAATTGATTATGGATCAGGTCACGAACTCAACTTCCTGGCCCTCCTTCTTTGCTTAAAAAAGACCAATAATATCCTTCCAGAAGACTACACAGCCATTGTCCTCGAGGTGTTCAACAAATATATCAAAGTTATGAGAATATTGCAGAAAGAGTACTGGCTTGAGCCTGCAGGGTCACATGGTGTTTGGGGACTTGACGATTATCACTTCCTTCCATTCCTTTTCGGAGCTGCTCAACTCTCAACACACAAGCACTTGCGCCCAAAATCAATTCACAATGCCGATATGGTTGAAATGTTCCACGAGAAGTACATGTACTTTGCATGCATTTACTTCATCAACTCAATCAAAACCGCTTCCCTCAGATGGCATTCTCCAATGCTTGATGACATCAGTGGTGTGAAGACCTGGTCTAAAGTTTCAGAAGGTATGCAAAAAATGTACAAAGCAGAGGTACTTGCAAAACTCCCAGTCATCCAACATTTCTTCTTCGGCTCCATCCTTGTTGCACCAGAGGGTTGCTCACCGCCAAAAACTTCACACACGCACGGAGATGATGGCATGCATCATCACCACGATAACGACTCCGACGAGGGGATGCCAGTGCATCAACATACTTGGGGTGACTGTTGCGGAATCAAGGTACCCAGTGCTATTGCAGCAATCGAAATGGCAAACACGGGACCTAGGCCACTACCGTTTGATTAAAATTAAAACATCATAACGTCATTATATTCCTTGTAGCGTGATCTTAAACCCAACACATGAGATGATATGGCTGGAGTTGCGAGGTCAAAACACATGTTGCTCACCAACCAAATCTCAACTGCGCCGCAGTGAATTGAGGTGGGCTCCATTTCAAGAGACTCCTATCAATGGAATGTTTCTTCTTCTTTTTCAACTTCTCGTACTGTTTAACGACATCATCACTGAGGTAGATCACATGCTGACCTTTGAAATACTTCAAAATGGAGAGTGTCTGTGCGGTATGCAGAATATCCGTTGTAGTCATAGAAGTTGTCTGACTCACTTCATCAATGGTGATGTATTCAGTTTTGCACTCGACCAAAAGGTTGATCAACGTCTCAGCCCAAAATGCTCTGTATGATAGAAGACCCAAATCTGACAATGGCTTTTCTGGTGATCCCACTTTACCCTCTCTCTCTGACAAGGCATATGAGAAATCAATCAACAAACGTCCGTATCCCTTTCTTTGGTACTGTGGTAATGTCAAGATACAAGCCAAGTTATATCCCTCTGCAGACTCTTTCTCCTTGGAGAAGTATCCAACCAAATGATGGCCCTGTTCATCTCTTGATGTCATACAGTAAAATAAGAATGGATCCACATCGTAGTAAAGCGTCTTATGATCAAGGAACATCTTAGAGAACAAACAAACGTTACGACACCAGGACCTCTGTTTCCGTCCATCAATCTCAAAGAATGAAACGTAGTCGTCTCTGTAAATCTCATTTCCTGGAGGGTGTCTCAATGTGCATTTTTGTCTGAATCTCTCAAATTGCTTCTTGGATCCGAAAAATTGGAGTGTGAAGTCATCGATGTATATCACATCCTCCTCTGTAAGTTCCACCGGGTATGGTGAGAAGTACCAAGGTTCAATTTCATGTCTTCCCATAATGACTTTGCTGATGTTACGAACCCTGGCAACTTCAGAGTTATTTTGTGTCATCGAACCGGAGGTTCTCAGTCTTTCGATGTCATCTTCCCTTGATAACTCCTCATTTGTCACACCTTGTACGTTCAGGTTATCCAGATCCATCACATCATCACTGGTCTTTTCAGTTGCGACTGGGGTGGCATCTTTTGGTTCCTTTGGTGCCTTCTTCTTGGAAACCTTCTTTGTTGGTTGTTTCTTGACTTCCTTCTTTGGCTCAGGCTTCGGGAACACAACAGGCTTTGTCAAGTCGATTCTGTCGAGTTCGATCCACTCATCCAAACGTTTGTTGAAGTCGTTGTAATGGACGTAGAACACCGTTCTGCCCTTCTTGAGCCTCAGTGACAAGAGTTCAGCGATCCTATCTTCGCCATCCTTCTCGACGTGGCACTGGCACCCCAGCACCAACTCCTCGGCGGTGGCGATCTTGCTCTCTCCCTTGACCTCGTCTTTGGGTTCCTGGTCACCACTCATACTGGCTGGTGATGTTCCGTGCGCTGTGTGTGTGGATGGGCGATGTTGTTGTTGTTGGTGGTCGTTGTGGATGGTCAGCCGCCGTAAACAACAAGCTCTGATTTTTTGAAGGTTGCAACTTCCAGTCTTTTCCAGTTGGGCGCGATGCATCGCCGCTTCTCGCTGGTGTCTCTCTTCCCCACAATCTTTGAATGACCTAAACTCGTCCAAATTGGCAAATATCATAAAACTGCTTCTGAATTTACTATTTTTGGGCTCTTGTTTACTAAGTTTTTCATGTATTTTGCAAGTTATGAATACTTTGGACGGCGCTTGGTCAGTCCACACGTGCCTTGAAGGTGGATGCATCGTACTTACTCTGGTCAGGGTGTAAAAACTCAGCATCGAACTCGTGGATGATTTTTTGATAAGTTGTTGCTGGGAGTACACTGTCCTCTTCCACGATGTGTACGTAGTCCTTCAAACTTCTGTACTCCTTGGCCGCTCTTGGGTTGGTCACTCTCTGGAATCTTTCTTTTCCCTTCGTCTCTTTGTACAGAGCGGCATCAAGCTCTTCGATCTCCTTAGCAAAGAACTCCTTGTAGGTCTGGTATGTCTTTGTTGGAAGTTGAAGCTTCTCAAAGTACTCTGTAGCTTTCTTCGCTGTCTCCGTTGTATCAAAGTACAGCACTATCACATAGTTGTACTCAGCGTCCAGGATGGCCACAGTCTGGGAGAGTTGGGTGTTTAGAATCTTCACCAGGGTAAGCTCACCCCTGTACATGGCCCTGAAGGGGAAGTGCTTCAATGTATCTGTGTTCTGGCCGTTGTTAACGAGATGCAGCCTGTCAGGACGCTTGGAAGACCCCTCATCCTTGTCATTGAACTCTGGGTAGTGTTCCTCCCATGCAAAGCGAGCGATGTAGAGGTGGTCGTCCTCGTAGTCCGTGAAGAGCTTGACCTTGTAGTCGTTGAGGTTGTACAGCTGGAATGCGATAACAGGGAATGCCATGGTCACTGCTGGTTTAAAGAGAAGCCAAAACTTGCTCGTACACTATGCAGTGAAGCGGAGGAAGGAGAAAACCAAGTGCAAACAACAAAACACGGCATCTTAGCTCCAAGCTCCAAGCTCCAAGGGCATCACCGAGCTCCCCCGCCAGTGCCTCTAACCGGCGATTATCTCTGGTCACGTGACAGGCACTCGCGAATCTCCGCGAACTCGTTCGATGCTCGCCCCACCCCCAGGCCCCAGCCGGCGTGCGCGTACCGTGGATTTCAGCGAATGAGATCCCGTTTGTTTCGCCCGGTCCTGGCTTCGCGCACGCAAAGTGGTCTTCTTTTTTTCTTCAAAACCATCAAAAACCGTGTGAGCCCGTATAAACAACAACTCCAACTCACCACTCCAGCACCGTACTACTCGTCCCATCACCACAGACATGCTCCGCTCCACCGCCGCTAGAAACTTGGCCCAGGCCGCTGCCAGAACCCAGCTCAGATTCGCCTCCACCCACCCAGTGTCCAACGCCTCCATCGCTGAGTTGGAGAAGAGATGGGAGAGCCTTCCAGCTGCTGACCAGCAGGAGATTGTTTCCCAGCTCGCTGAGAGACAGAAGGGCCCATGGGGTGAATTGACCCAGTCTGAGAAGAAGGCCGCTTGGTACGTTTCCTACGGTGCCTGGGGCCCTCGTCGTCCAATCCACCCAAAGGGTGAGGCCGGTAAGATCGCCACCGGTGTCTTCATTGGTCTCGGTATCTCAGCTGGTATCTTCTTCGCCGTCAGAGCCTTCGCTCCAGCTCCACCAAAGACTATGACCCGTGAATGGCAAGAGTTGTCTGACGACTACCTCAAGTCCAAGAACGCCAACCCATGGTCTTCATACTCCCAGGTCCAGAGCAAATAAGCGTGCATGGTCAGACATTTACACATCTTTACACAACAACACAACAACACAACACAACACACACATGACACATCATTGATGATGTGAAGAAGGAGTTTATATCGGAGAGAAGATAGAGAGGGAAGGGAATGGAGAAGTCATACGAGAATTGCCTTCATCACATCCACCACACAATACAATTCAACATACACACACACATTATTCCAAAAAGATACAACATCTTATTTATTGAAAAAAAGGAGGATTCCAGGTGATTCACGCTTGCACAACTACATGATCTAGTTGACATTGGAGAGAAACTAGGTGCAAGTGCTTCACCTCTTTTTCATCATCATATTCCGATCTTGTTTTTGGTCCTAATTGCTTTTTCTCTTTTTTTTATAACATTGTTTGGTTTTAACTACAGCTGCATAACGGGGGAGGTGAAGAGACAAATCTTTGGTATTTGACTCTCGAATTTGAAGACTTTAAATTGATAAATCTACCACACTTTGTAGTCGATACTTGGAGATAGGCAAATCCCCGCCTGAAGTCGATCTAACGGTCTAGCGCGACTCCGATGACTTGCTCTAGAAAAATTTCTGAGGTGCAGGACTCTAGATGGTAACGCCTAATCACCAAAGCACAGTTCCTCTGACCGGCGGCTTCCAATTGTTTTAACTTACCTAATTACTCCTGAAGAGTGCCACTACAATAACATGTCATTTTCGTTCGGTTTTTTTGCAAACAGTGACGATGAATACACCAATGCACCAAGCACAACAGAGGACAAACCATTCGTGAATCCACTCGATATCACAAATAGTGAAGCACGTCCTGCTCAAGAAGAGGATTTTGAATCAATCCTACAATCACTGTCCGGTGCAAGAGTCACTTTCGAAGAGTTCCATACTCCCGGTGGAAACATTGTGTTCAGAAGAGAACTATTCGATGTCAAGCACCAACTAATGATGGAGGAGGATGATAACAATACTGATGAATTCCAGATCCTCATTGGTGATGATGCAACTGATTTGAAGAAAAATGTGTATGAAGGAGGTCTAAAGAGTTGGGAATGCTCAGTGGATACCGTGGATAGATTGTCACAGATGTCTGACTCAGAGGTTCTCACTGGAGATGTCATTGAACTGGGCTGTGGAACTGCGCTCCCATCTACACACTTGTTCAAAAGGGCACTCGTACAAAGTGAAGAAACCAGTTTCAAGTTTATTCTGGCTGACTACAATGCTGCAGTTCTAAGACTTGTCACGTTACCCAACTTGATCATCACATGGGCTTCATTGTTATCTGCAGACGAGCTTATTGCATTACAGAGATCAGAAGATGAGACTATTCCGATTGTTCAAGATGAACTACAATTCACACAAGCACTACTTGAAAAGTTCTACGAAACGTTAAAATCAAGAAATTTTGCCATTAAGCTTTTCTCAGGTTCATGGAGTCGTCAGTTTGTTGATCTGACATTCCAGGCCACAGAGAACATCAAACTCATCATCACATCAGAAACGATATATGCACCAGAGACATTACCTATCATCTCAGAACTTGTCATAGAGCTTGTACAGAACACCAAAGGATCTTTGGCAATTGTCGCCGCCAAGGATATCTATTTCGGAGTTGGTGGAAGTCTTGTGGAATTTGAGCAATATCTTCAACAGAGGCAGCAGCAAGGCGTCTCGATTGAGTTCAGCGTGGAAAAGGTTGGCACTGGACTCAAAAGATCCATCGTATTTATTCACTAAAATAGAAGATACTACATGCATTCCACACTGTGGGTTGCTGGTTATCGGTGTATCTCAAGATGTTAGGCACAGCTGCTGTGAGTAGACCTGGCAACAGCATGTTCAGGATAAGCGGCATTCGGCATCTGAGCATCTGAGCGCTTATCATTGAAGCGCTCATCTCTTTGGAATCCCGTAAAATGCTGACCAGTGTCAAGTGACTTAACGGTCTGAGACGTACTTGACATCTATTCATTGGACTTTCTAAATGTGAAAATGAATTATCTAGTCTTTCGCCGTTTATGCAGTTCTGGACCCTCGGAGGAATGAAAAGAGCGATTCTCAAGCTGTAAGGAGCGGTGAAGTTACTGCGATGAGGCGCTACGTGATGTATGGTCACTGAATCAACGTTCAAGCATTTTACGGTGACCAAATGTTCAGAATGTCAGTTGTATACTACTTTGGACAGGTTCCCAATAACCGTTATCTGTATGTCACGCGCGTACATAGGAATGTTTTGAAGTTAAGGAGCCCATATCAACCGTCCGCTGTGGAATCTGCAGGGGGGGGGGGGCTGTGTGGTCTACAACTCCACAACAACGACAACTGAACTTCAAGGGCTTCAAGGGCTTCAAAATCTACGAGCAGTAAATATTAAAGAGAAAAGTATTAGTTATTAGTTATTAATAAAGTATGGCTGCGTTCTGCGTTCAAAATTCTCCTTCCTGAGAAACAAAAGGAACATTGCAATAGAAATCCCAATCAAGGGGTAACACAACACAGAGAGTGCACAGGCACATGCGTGTGTCCTGAACCATGGTGGGCAAGACATGAAACAAAAGGGTCTCTCTCAAAGAAGCAGCAGCAAAAAAAAAATGTATGGAAGGAATATAAAATCATCAAAGCGGAGTCTTCGTGCACCCTACGCGTAGTAGGGCAGAGGGCGGGCGGCAAACAAAGTGCATGAAGCGCTTAGTTGACGAACTTGAACAAGCCCTTCACCTTGGTGAGGAACTTCTTGGCAGCACCCTTCTTCTCCTCAGTGGTCTTAGCGTTGGTGATCTCCTCCTTGGCTTCGGTGGCGGCCTTGACGACCTCGTCCTTCACGTTGGTGGAATCCTCAGCAACCTCAGAGGTCTCCTTGTTGGCGGCCTCAGTGGTCTCCTCGACCTTGGCCTCAGGGGCCTCGACGGTTGGCTGGACGGTCTCTTCGACCTTGTTCTCGGCGTTCTCGACAGCAGACATTATGTGTAGTAGTAGTAGTAGAGTAGTGTGGTGGCTGGAAGGGAGCTCAGGAGGCGGGTGAGGCAGGAAGGCACCAGGGCGGGAGGTTTGGCATATTTATAGTCGCCGCGAAAAAGCTGGGATGGGGATGGGCCTGTCAAAACATGACGGGTCGAATGATGCGCGTGCAGGCAAAGAGGGCCGCGTTCTCCTGCACCTAGATCGGGCCTACCGCCAACGCGCGTAGGGCAGGGCTCGAACCGTCAGGGCAAAGACACTACGAGCTAACTATAACAACAGTATAGAGGTATCCAGAACCATGAAGAGTGTGTGTCAACACTGTGTGTGGTTGTCGCGTTGTGGCGGAGTTCAGGCACCGGCGCATTCTCATGGCGGGTTTGACAGCTTTCTGAGGGCCACCACAGTCAATGCCGCTTCATCAGGAACGTGACTCACCAGGGCACTCTCTGCGCTCCAAATCGCCATGAGTTGTGTTGTTCTAGGAGCTAATTGAGCACGTTCAGTTTAAAGCTTCCGGCATCTCAAGAGGTAAAGGCCCAGCTACAAGGTCAAGAACTAAACTCTCTTTGGAAGCCTGTAGAACTCTCTACCGTTTTGGGAAGGCACGCGAATTTGATCACGCGATGAGCAACTGGAAAGTTGTATATCCAGTCGCTCAGGATGGAGGCGTGGCGCAAGACATTGAGGGCAGAGAAGAGTATCCTCTATGGTGCTGATCTCTTCCACCTTGTTACAGGAAAAATAGCTGTATCTAAGCTTTCTGAGTGAGCGTCAACCAGCAGTTTCCAGAACTTCCAGACCAGCCAGCACAGCACGCACAGGCACGGCTGTAGCAAAGAAAAAACCTGGTAGCGGGCCACACAGTTTTCGCGGAGCTTTGTTCAACTTTTGCGGCAATCGCGGAATTCACCGGCGGAATTCGCCCGGAAGTTCGGAACTCCCGGAGCTTTCGCGAAAACTTCAACGATCTTCCAACTTCCGAGTTCCAACTTCCACGGGCGACGTCGCGAATTTGAGGGTTTCCACGTTTTGCGATTTCGCGGCGGCTGGAGCTGAGTCTCGACGTTGTGTAGAAAACTGCCTGGCTCAACAAGTTGAAGCGCCTAGGTCTCCCACCACATTGGAGATCATTGCCTCACAAACACATCTGCCCCACCCGCATCAAAGTTAGCAACCTTCAATCTAGTGGGTTCGCATTTCCATTCTGACCAGACGAGCTACAAGAAGAAGAGAGAAGGGCGGAACAGAGACAGGTGAAGCGCTCAAGAAATCCACACATCCACACTTTGATTGACTACGCAAAAGAACATCAGCCATGTATCAACGTTCGATGTACTCGGACAACGTGTTAGGCCAACAAAAGCTTATATCCCAACTATCACAGGTGGGTGGTATGGGAATGGGTATGTCTGGAATACAGCAGCAACAAATGCCAGTATATAATGGTGCAATGCAAAACAACAGTCAGCTTCAACCCCCACCGTTATCAGGAGCACCACCTCAACAACCACTCATTTCAAACAACAAGCAGCAACAGCATATAATCCCTGCCCAAGGTCCAATCCAACCTCCAGGAATCATTCCTTTGCAACGGAGCCGTGCCCTGGATGATGATAATGTGTATCAGTGGATTATCGAGCTCACGTACGGACCAAATCGTGAACAGGCTTTGCTTGAATTGGGAAAGAAAAGAGAACAATATGATGATCTTCCGCTGGTTCTTTGGCATTCGTTTGGTGTTATGACCTCACTCTTGGACGAAATTATCTCTGTTTATCCATTGCTTTCCCCACCAAACTTGTCTTCAGCCGCATCCAACAGAGTCTGCAACGCATTGGCCTTGTTACAATGTCTTGCCTCTCACAGTGAGACAAGATCACTCTTCCTTAATGCCCACATTCCATTGTTTCTCTATCCATTCTTGAATACGAACTCGAAGCAACGTCCATTCGAGTATTTGAGACTCACAAGTTTGGGTGTCATTGGTGCACTTGTCAAGAATGACACACCAGAGGTGATTTCATTCTTATTGACCACCGAAATCATTCCATTGTGTCTTAGAATCATGGAATCCTCCTCAGAACTTTCCAAGACTGTTGCTATCTTTATTGTGCAGAAGATCCTCGTTGATGACCATGGTTTGAGCTACGTTTGTCAAACCTTTGAGAGATTCTCTGCAGTTGCAAATGTGTTGAAGACTATGGTTGAGCAGTTGGTTTCGAACCAGGCATCCAGATTGCTCAAACACGTTGTCAGATGCTACTTGAGATTAAGTGACAACGCAGATGCACGCAAGGCATTGAGAAATCAACTTCCAGAATCTTTGAAGGATGGCACTTTCCACTTGGCACTTAAAGATGATCCACAATCCAAGAAGTGTCTTGCCCAGCTTCTGTTGAACTTGGGCGATTACGAGGGTCAGCAGGCACAGGCTCCACATATGGGTATGGCTGCTGCTCAAGCTCAAGGTGGTAATCATATCCCAGGTCAAAGGATTTGATCAACTCCCATCTGTACTGACAGTCGTGCTTTGTCAACACTCAGGTACAATCTAGTTACGCAAAACTTAACGTTGCATATACATTTACAGTCCATGTCTTTCTGGTTTCACTCATCATCACTGCAGCATCAAACAGCTTTTACTTTTTATAACGGTTTTACTTGTCTTCAATACTTGGGGTGCTCTTTGACTTCCGAAATCGTGCTTTTTTTTATTGGAAACTTGATACAGGTTCGGAGGTCACCATGTTTTTTTTTATCAAAATGTATGAATCTATGACAATTGCTTATTTCTGGTTTACTATGTACTTTTAAAGAATAATGGCTAAGAAATCTTTGTGTTTGTAGCACTCTCATGGAGACGCCGCCACGCTCAAGAGGCAATGGGCATCAAACGAGTTCGCGAATTCTTGGGGGTTACCCGGTGAATGATCCTCGTCGAGCAGACCGCACTCGAAAACACGCGAAAGGACAACAAAGAACCTGTCCAGATAGAAGCCCAATTGGACATCAGCGGCATCCACAGAGCAGTCAGTAACGTCCTCTCATTGTTGTTGCATCACATCACAAGCAGCAACAACTCACCGCTTGGCAACCCCGTTTCCGGCCGACGCGAACTACTGGCTCTGCTCAATTGCAAACAGGCTACGTGTTTCGATCTGGTACACCTGAGGAACCAACACGCCCACAACAATGTCCACACATACCTACAAGAAGTTCGAGGACTCTGAGTCTGGTGCGCCAGACAAGATGACGGTCTTCCAGGACTGTCAAAGGGCCTTCAATGCCACCCCGGTCGACGCGAAGAGATGTCGTGTATTGATTTCGAGGCTCTTGAAACTCTTGTACTCTGGTGAAACATTCCCATCACAAGAGGCAACTACTCTTTTCTTCTCCATCTCCAAGCTTTTCCAACATAAGGACTCGTCACTGAGACAGATTGTGTACTTAGCCATCAAGGAGCTTTGCCCTATGGCTGATGACATCATGATGTTGACTTCTTCCATCATGAAGGATGTCCAGAACGGTGACATGGTTTACAAGCCAAACGCCATGAGAGCCCTTATCAGAGTTCTCGATGGATCCACAGTGAACACTGCAGAGAGACTTATCAAGACTGCCATTGTTGACAAGCACCCATCGTTCTCCTCTGCAGCCTTGGTCAGTTCCTACCACCTTCTTCCAATCGCCAAGGATGTTGTCAAGAGATGGACCAACGAGACACAGCAGGCTGTCCTTGATGTGAAATCCTTCCCACAGACATCAGAGGCTTACATCACAGATTCTTTGACAACACAATACCACGCTCTCGGTCTACTTTATGAATTGAGAAACCACGACAGAATGGCTTTGAAGAAGTTGATCCAGCAGTTCTCCAAGAACTTGAGAAACCCTTTAGCTATCTGTCAATTGATCCGTTATGTCAATGAGATCCTACAAAATGACAACTCTTTGATCCCAACTTTGTTCCCACTGTTGCAAGACTGGTTGAACGACAGACATCACTCCATCAACTTGGAAGCTATTAAGGTTGTTGTATCCTTGCCAGTTTCCAACGATCAGTTCGCAGCAGCTGTTCTTAGACTGCAGTTCTTGCTCACATCCGCAAAGACAGTCTCCAGATTTGCTGCTGTGAGAATCCTCAACAGAATCTCTTTGAAGAACCCAGAGAAGGTTCAGAGTTGTAACAATGAGTTGGAGTCTCTCATCAACGATAGCAACAGATCCATTGCCACATACGCAATCACAACATTGCTCAAGACGGGATCATCCGACTCCATTGAGAGACTGATCAAGGTTATGTCCAAATTCATCAATGAAATTTCTGATGAGTTCAAGATCATAATCATCGATGCCGTCAAGACCTTGTCCCTCAAATTCCCAGAGAACTACCAGGCCATGCTCAACTTCCTCGTTGATATGCTCAATGACGAAGGTGGATTCGAATTCAAGAATGCCATCATCGAGGCCATGTTTGACCTCATCCACTTTGTCCCAGAATCCCGTGATTTGGCATTGGAGAGTTTGTGTGAGTTCATTGAAGACTGTGAGTTCACTGAACTTTCTGTGAGAATCTTGAACCTCTTGGGTAACGAGGGTCCAAAGACAACAAACCCAACACTATACATCAGACACATTTACAACAGAGTTGTGCTCGAGAACTCCATCGTGAGATCTGCCGCTGTCATTGCTCTTTCCAAGTTTGCCTTGATTGACGCTAGTATCAACAAGTCCGTTAAGATTCTCTTGAAGAGAATTGTCAGTGATGTTGATGACGAAGTGAGAGACCGTGCAATCATCTCATTGAAGTTCTTGGAGTCTGTTGACCAATCCACAACTACAAAGGAGCAAGTTGTCGAATTGACCAAGCCATCCCAGACTTATGACTTGGCTCTATTGGAGAACAGATTGCAGAAGTACCTCTCTGGTGACGTTTCCAGCTTTGTGACACCATTCGATATCACTGCTATTCCAAAGCTTTCTGAGGATGAGTTGAGAGCTGCTGAGCTCCAGAAGAAGACCACTAAGTTTGACGCACACCATGCCAAGGAGGATCCAACTTCTGGTAGATCTTCCAACGTTGATGCTGATGCTCAGACTGCAGAGTTGACCAAGGAGGTTTACATTCAGGAATTGTCCCAGATTTCTGCATTTGCCTCATATGGTGCCCCATTGCATTCTTCTTCTGTTATCCCATTGACTGAGAAGGAGAACGAGTTCGTTGTCGAGGCAGTGAAGCATGTGTTCAAAGAGCACATTGTTATCCAATTCACCGTGGAGAACACACTTGATGAGATGTACTTGGAGAACGTCATTGTTGAAGTTGAATGTGAGGATGCTGATTTGGGTGATGCTGAAATCATCCCAATTGACTCCTTGGGTCCAGGAAGTAAGGGAACAACATACTTTGCCTTTGCCAGACCTGAAGAATCACAGGTGTTTAGCGTCTCATTCGCTAATGTGCTTCAATTCACATCCAAGGATTCTCTTGATGATCCAGGTTACGAAGACAGATATGATATTGAAGGTTTGTCAATTACAGCAGGTGATTTCATTGTGCCATCATTCATTGGTAACTTTGACTTGGCATTTGATGAGCTCACAACTGAGGCTAGTGGTACTTTCCAGGTCAGTGCTGAGTCAATTCAGGAGGCTGTTGATGCTATCATTGACAGTACCTCTATGTATCCTGTTGAGGGTAAGTCTTGTTTCAACGAGGCTTCTCACACATTGAAGTTGTTTGGTAAGACTCTTGGTGGTGATAGAGTTGGTGCTCTTGTCAAGTTTGTCAAGACTGCAAGAAATCCTGTTACTTTCAAGGCTGTTGTCAAGGCTGATGATGAAGAGTTGGCCGATGCTGTCTTGAGTGGTATCAATGCTTAAGCTTAGAACATTTGTATATTGTTGGTTTGGTATCCTCAATTGTACGTATGATACGAGATTGATCTGCAGATATCGAATCTGTGCGCCGTAGCAGTCGTACAAATGATCTATCTTTCACTACAAGGATGGACAATTCATATATCATAAGCAAAACACATTCAATTCATAAGATCTTTCATATTGATCATAGTCTTCAATTCATCATAAACATTAATAGGCCAAAAAAAGAGTATTGTTAAGAAAACACAAAAGGGGAAGTAGAGGTGAGTGTGCTTCATTGCACAACACACACACTCAAAATCATCAGACACATCACAGCGAGTTGGTCAGTCATTAATTGAACTCTTTGTGATACATGAGTATCATTCACAGAACTTCAAAGAGTATGACGAGGACCTTCGCTGAAAAAGAAGTAAAAAGAACTAAAATCAATCAAACAAGACAGAAGCATCAAGAGCAGGACATAACACCATAAGAGCGAAATAAGTAACTTGTTGAGTCACAGCATTTCAGATTTTGTTGAACATGGACATCAAGAATTGATCGTTAGCATCGACACCCATTGCCTTATCCAGACTTTCCAACTCCTCGATAGTATAACGGGGATTAGAAGACGAGAGCAAGTACATCAAAGGATCATCGTCATCCTCAATGAATGGCTGTGCCGTGTTCGTGCTCTGAGGAATGTTGTGCATGTCCAAGTTCGTGCTGTGTTCCTGCTTGACCTTGGTAGTAACAGAGGTGGTGGTGGTAGTGGTATTTTGGTTTGAAAGGTTCAAGAACAAGTCATCGTTGAGAGGATCGCCGGTCAATGTGTCCATTGGAGAGTTACCGAGATCGAACAACTTTGTGTGGTCGAACTGTGTAGGGGCAAAGTCGTTTGAATCGATGCCCAAGTTGAACTGATCGTGGTATGTGGTGAAGTCAAGTGAAGTGCTGTCATAGGTGTTGCCCATTATTGGCTCTGTAATATGAAGTGGGTTGCTTGTGACGAGGTGGTGCAGATCCGAAATATCTTCTTGTAAAGAAGCCAAATCGCTGGTAAGGGGCATCTTCTGTAAAGGGTCGATCTCGTGTGAGAGTGGAGAGTCGTATGTGACTTTTGGTCTCTTGAAGATCCTTGGTTCTGGGATCTCGTTGTAGTCGAGAGGCACCTCAGATGCTGGTGTGAATATTGAACCTGCTGGGCTGTTGGTCATGGACATGATTGGGGAAGTGGTGGAGGCAGGTGTGTAGGCCCAGTTTCTCTTGGTGGATGTTGTGGATGCCGGGGTGGAGATCGCAGAGCATGCATCGCCAAAGTTGGAGCAGAGAGCCACATTGTGGTCGCTCTTGATGATGTTCACGGCCCATTGCTTGTACTTGACGGAGTAGCTGACTCTGAGTCTGAATGGGCACGAGTCCTCCGGTGCTGTTCTGATTCTTCTGGAGACGGGCTTCCCGTTGGCGAGCTTTGTGGTGGAGGAACGAGGCGTGAAGGACTTTCTGTGCACGTTCTTGCACTTGAACACCACCTTGGAGGAGTCGGATCTCTCGATGACCAGGCTGATTCCCCTGCTCTCGAGCTTGTCGTGGATCCAGGGCTTGATGTCGTCTCTGTTCTCGAAGTCAGGCACCGGGTGGAGCGTCTCGAGAATCTCCTCGTTGGAGCTGATCTTGTATGCCGAAGTCAGGCTCACCTTTCCGGAGAAGGACATTGTGCTGTGTGAATGTGGTTGCTGGGATCCCTGCTGGTTGTGCGACGTCGTCCACTAGGTAGTAGCAGCTGGACAGCCCACGGGCAGGCGGGAGATGGAAGAGATAATCGTTTTATATAAATCGCAGGTCACGGCGGGCGGTGGGCGGGCTGTCCGTACTCGCTTGTCCCAGCGGAAATTTTTTATCTGAACCATCAGCAGCCAATGGGCGGGGCGCGCTGGGCGGTGGGCGGGACAAGCGTTGAGGATGCGAGAATTGGCTCCTCTGGGCTTGCAAGGGGGTCCCAGTGCCCACAATCTGGCTGTTATTGTGCCAGAAAAGCAGGTTCACAAGCTTTTGTACATAGATATTGATTTACTATAGCATTGGCCCTTTAAACCGACTTTCTAGCACATCTACACCTCCCCTCTGCCCCAGATTAGGTCCTTCTGATAATTGTCTCCGGGACAAATTTGAACCCGCGGGACGCGTCTCCCGCATACTCGCGCTGGGATTTGTGGCCTCTTGTACCGAGGGACGCACCGTTCAGCTGGGACATCGCTTTGGCAAGCTGCCTTGCTGCCTCTGTCCGTGGGAAAAGGAAGACCGGAGAATTGCTAAAACGCTCTCATGTGGCAGTTTGCCAATTATGTGTCTATGTGCCGCAGCGGATACACTAGCTATTGTTCAAAAGAAACATGGCGCTAGACACATCGCGGTCGTTTAGGGGAACATGATCTCGTCAGATGTTGCACTTAACAACATCAGTGGACGGTGGAGAGTGACTTGTGGCTTCGGCCGATGCTCGTACAAGAACTCTACTAGTACATAGTACTGTTCATGGACATCAACTGGCGCAGCCTGAAGAGCGATCTATGTACGAGACACAAAAAAGTTTAAGCTTGTTTGCGTGGGGAAAGTTGTATGGGCCTCGAGTCGTCTGCGTGAGTCAGCCCGGCTCTTTGGCTTTCATCCATTCAAACGGCAGCTCCTAGCACTTGTCTCCTTGGCGTAAAAGTAGCGGTGCTGATGTTTTTGGTGCACTACAACTTCATCGCTTCGAAGATCAAGGCTTCGTTTCCTTGGCTCCCATATGGACCCTCGAGACCTACGAAGACCGAAGTGATGCGTGTGTTAGGGATTGGAACGAACTTTTGTGTCACATTCGATCCTTCATGCAAATCATGTCCCTGTGGTGGGCTTCAGGAGGAGCGGCCTTGGAATATCAAGCATAAGCCATCTTTTGCGACGGGGGCTGCTGCTCCCAGATGTCCAATTCCATGACCAGGGAAGGGTTGCTCATACCATGGCGATAGCAAGAAGAGTAGAAGATTCTAGTAGTGCTCTTGCCTCTTCCCTATCTCCAGTCTACCTCCCGTGGAATCTCCTTGACTCCCACGCGGAAGCTGGACGTTCCCATGACTGTCGGTGCTCCGGAGCCGGGGGTCCCTCTTTGTTTACTGATTGTTTAGATAACTTTGATCAGCCGTTGCGGTTGAGTAATAAACCACATTTGTCCCGGGAAACTTTTCGCGAACTGTGCGAGGCCCGCGACGCTGAGTGGTTCTTTTTTGGGACAAATCACGGCCACTTCGAGAACCAAAACGCTTGGCCAAACTCCCCTTGATGCCTTGCCCGGAGTTTGGTTCTTTGGGCAGCCGAGCGGTGGAGAGTGGAGGCTAGGCTAGCTCTCTGTCTCAATTTATTTTGCCCAGAGCCAAAAGAAAGGGCTTTGTATCAGAACTTCGGCGTGACTAGCCCGGAGCCGGCGGAAAGCTGGAGACGGTTCTCGCGGTAGCACTACTAAACTATGATCATCTCTTTTATGCGACGAATTATGAGTGAATCCTTGAATCCGAGATAGCAAACTACATTTTCACCTAAGAAGTATGTATTTGATGATTTTTCCATTTGGATGTCTACTGTGTGCTGGTCACTCGTGTTTGGCCCTCCGGCCCTTGTTGAAGGTTGTTGGCGCTGGGACATCGTGCCTATCCGGCCGTGAAGCAGTTTCTTTCCAAAACTGATCATTGTCGTCTCATAGCTCCAGTGTTTTTGGACACTGCGACCTTCTTCACCTACACTGGGTTCCCAATTGTGATATGGCCGTTCAATCTGATGGGTTTCTCTCCAAGGGGTGGTCAGAAGCTGTTTGTGTTAACGTGGTCTTGTCGTGCACCGGCCTCGCATTAGTTGAGAGGTGTTGATGAGGGAAGCTCTGTAACTCTGTAACACAGAATTATAGCCTAAGTATGTATCAGTCTTGAGTTCCGCCGTTGTCTTCTAACAAAAATGGTACTGGAATAAGGACAGTCTACTACCCACCAGCTCCGTGAAGCTTTCATTGGGTCACTAGAGTAGCACTGATCTCTCCAGTCTCTGGTATTGAGGGGGGCCAGGGCTCTGAACCATATACGCACGTGATCTCGGTTATGATGTTGGTCATCAAGGCCACCTTAGGCCGGTGGAAGAGTATTCAAGCTAGTTTGAACTTAACTGATCTGATCACCGAACCTGTAGCTAATATCTCCATGATCCAGAGACCAACAGGTCTTCTGTAGACAGCGTCAGAACTCGGAGAAGCGCGTCGTGGATCTGACACGGTCGCGTTCACGCCAAATTTCAGGGCGCGTCCAAAAGGTAAACAAACGCGATCAGTCTTGCCTCGCGTGCACCATAGTGCGAACAGGAAAATCTCAACTTGACCTTCCAAGTTCCCTTTATCAACAACCCCAGCACACTCAGCCGGCACAAGAACCAGAAGAAGGCAACACATAAGAGCCAATATCCCCTCCCACTCACTTCACATTCAGGCACCCCACCTCACACATCCACTTCAAACCGCAGCAGCCGTGTTCTTTTGGCCGCTTCTCGAGTTCAGAAAACACGCGCTCATACCAGGGCACGTATATCAACAACACCGTCTCTGCTCCTTTCCACACGCCACCACCATATTGAGGACTACACACATTCAAACATGAGAGCCTACCACATGCCATCTCTCCCAGAGATCCCTCTCGAGCACTTGCACTCGTCAGATGGCATCAGCGACGTCACACAGATGAAGCTCAAGGTCCTCTACGCGGTGGACAACGAGACCAACTTCCTTGCCAGATCCTCACGTTTGTGCAAGGTCAAAACGGCGAGAATTCCCATCCCAGGTCAACGTGATATCATGACACTCGGTGTCGTTCCACTTAAGGAGGTCATCTACCCGGTGATGCAGTCAAGTCCAGAGCTCTTCAGTGATCAAAACTCCGACTATTCGGTGTATGTTAAGGATGTCTCTGAAGAGGATGAGCCATTTGTTGGCCAGGGATTTGTTTCAAGTATCTTGAGTAAAGGCGCTCTTGATGATGAGATTCTGGTTCCAGGAAGAGTCTGTTCGAGCTTTGCAAACTTGTTGAACAAGGGTCCTTCAGAGATCTTGGAGGTTCGTCTCAGACTATCACGAGTGAACAAAGCACCTCAACAAACTCAACAAAAGCAAGTTCACCCAGAACAGCAAGAGACTCAGCAGCAACAAGCCATTCCACAGCAACATTCAGTGCAACAACGGCCACGACAGATACTCCAAACACAACCTTCACAGGCGCAATACGCACGTCGTCAATCCATTGGTAAGCCACTGGATAACAAGAGAACCCACGCAGAGTCTAATGATACAGAAGATGAAGATGATGACCACAAAAACTTTGCTCAACCAAAACCTTTGACGAAGAAGCCAACGAGGTATGTCAACCCAGCTCCAGCACCAAAGGCTGCCCGTACCCAGTCTCTTCCAACATTCGAAATGATCCCACCTATTGCCAGACTACCACCACAATCTATTGCTCGTCGTATCTACATGGCTGATAAAGAGAAGAATGGTGGATACTACTCTATGGACAATGGAAGCTCCCCGGTGGATGCTGCCAACAGTGTTTCCAAGAGATTTGCTCCAGATTTCATTGCCAAGACTCCGGAGTTCCTGAAGTCAGATTCGAAGAGAACAGCTTTGCAACCTTCTCAATCTTATTCCTCTCAGAAGAATCAACACACTGCACAGACATCGGCGCAGAAGAAACAGCCTATTGGCGCCAGTCAGGCCAAGACCTCAATTCTTGATGACAACTCTCAACCACCAATTTGCTTCCATTGCAAGACGAGTGAATCTAAGAGTTGGAGATGGAGTGACAGCCTTGATGACTCCAAGCGTGGTATGATGTGCTACCAGTGCTTCCACTACATGAACACCAAGGGAGTGATGAGACCAATGAGTTTGGTAAGGAAACAACAGACCAACGCTGCAAAGAAGAGAAAGCAGTCAAAGCAGAACAACTCTTCTTCTCCAACAAGTTCAGGAAATGACACAGTGCCAACTACCACTCCAAACGTCACAGTGGACAAGAACATCACAAGATACTACAACAACTCCTCTGATCCACTTAATGACCTCGATGAGATGATTGCTAGTGATTTGGATTTCAACTTGGGTCCAATGACTGACATCGATCCTTTCCCACAACCAGCTCCACAGTTCACTGATGACAAGGAGAACATCCCACCAGCATCTCAAACACGGAATAAGCAACAGCAAGTGACTGAGTCACGTCCAATTCCTGTGAGAAGAGCTTCAAGGCAGACCTCTTTTGAAAAGATGTTGGCCAAGTCGTTCAGTGGAGCTCCAGCAGCTACAGCACAAAATGGGATGTCACCAACTGATTGGATGGTTGACCTTCTCCAGGCTGAGCCTACACCAAAGGATGCTGAGAACAATGTGACACCAAGAGACTTTGACAACACACCAAGGGATATCACAACGTGTAACACGCTTCCTTGTAACGAGGAGTCCCCTGAAGAGTCAAAGAACACCAACATCAGCAACAATGCAGTCAATAAACTCAAGGTCACAGCTGTACCATCTTCACCACTGTTAGATGAGACACGCCTGGAATCTTCTCCAAACTCTATGAACAACGACTGGCAACAGAGCGAGACCACACATCTCAGCTCCCAGGCACACGAGCTTCCACCTAAGGCACACTTCCAGCACAACCCATCGCTCGGTGTGACCATGCAGCAACTTGAGCAGCCATAACGATGCGGCTCTTTGTAATTTATTAACTCTTAATTGGCATGATTCGATAGACAGGTATAAGGATTCACTGTAGCAAATTACAAACTCCAGAACTTCAATTAAGAGGTCCATTCTCCAAGGTCTGGACTCTGGAACCCCAGCTCCATAGGGCCCCAGGCCCCCGCGAACCGGTATGGGGCTTGAGCACACGTACGCCCACGCCGGTGCGCTCAACGTGTACAACTGAAAATGTCAACAAAGCGTCTTCTCCTCTCTTCAACGTCGGCCACCAAATCCACCGCAAAAGACACACGCATAGAACGGCGATAACCATGGACGCTGGGACGGTGACATATTATACCTGTGGCTTCCTGGCCACGGTTCTTGCGATCGTGAGTGATTTTTTCCCTTCTCTGGGAGCTGGGCAGTGACGCGCCCCGGCTCTCTGTCGGTCTGATCTTGGACGAGAATACTAACAGACTATCTTCAGGTATACGCTGCAGTCATCCTCTTTTCACATAAGCCACGTCCACCTGCGGAATCAGAACACACATTCCTCACAACGTCGAAAACAGGAACAGACCCTGTTCCAAAGTCACTTCCCGCCAGAGGCATTCTCAATCCAGTAGAAGACATTGAAATATCTGTGGTGATTCCATGCTACAACGAGACATCAAGGCTCAAGTTCGGTCTTGATGAGGCAGTTGATCATCTCAAAGAGAACTATGGTGACTCTTGGGAAATTGTGATTGTTGATGATGGTTCCAAAGACGGTACAACACAATATGCACTTGATCTTGCCGTTGATGAGTACAAGCTTCAACCTGGACAGATGAGAGTCGTCCAACTTGTGAAGAACAGAGGAAAAGGTGGTGCAGTGACACATGGAATGCAGCATGTAAGGGGAAAGTATGCCATCTTTGCAGATGCTGATGGAGCTTCAAAATTCAGTGATGTTTCCAAATTGATTGCATCTATCGAGAAATATGGGGATGAACCTGCAGTGGCTATCGGCTCAAGGGCGCACATGGTCCAGTCCGATGCCGTTGTTAAAAGATCATTCGTCAGAAACTTCCTCATGTACAGCTTGCATACTTTGGTTTTCATATTCGGTATCAGAGACATCAAAGACACACAGTGTGGCTTCAAACTTTTCAACAGAAGCGCCATTGCTCAAATCTTCCCATACATGCATACAGAGGGATGGATTTTTGATGTGGAAATTCTCATCATTGCTATCAGAAAGCAAATACCAATCAAGGAAATTGCAATCTCATGGCATGAAGTTGATGGATCAAAAGTTGACTTGGCCAGAGACAGTATCAACATGGCCATCGACTTGGTTGTAACTAGACTAGCATATATCTTGGGCATCTACAAAGACAAATAAACTACAGCAGATGGAATTTTGGGTCTGAATTTCTACTGGGTCTCAGAATTCATCAACTGTTTCATGGCATTGTATTAAAAATGACATGTGTATGCCGTCGACGTAGCAGAAGATTCACATCATTTTGCAATAGGCTTTGCCAACTCTCTGTTGATGACTCTGGCATTATCCATAAGAGCTTCGGTCAACTCTTCAAATGTGTATGGGTCTGTTTGAATAGATTCAGTAGCGTGCAAAAGTCTGCCCATGTCAATTTCAAGCTCCAATTCCAATGATTGACCCCCGCCTCTAGCAGAGTTTCCCTTGTTCTTGGAAGCCACATCAGTCATGTCAACTCTTGTAGCCGTAGAGGAGTGGAAGAATGATGTTCTCTTTTTGTGTCTCGAGCTCTCTGGCGTTTGGTTGGCAAATCTCTCAGGGTTGGCAGAACTTGGCAATTCCAATGACATTGTCAATCTGTAGTCAAAGAGTAAGTCAGGGGAGTTCAAATGCAGATTGGCGATCTTGATCTTTTGAATGTTGGCAACAAGTCTTCCAGTACTCTTATCCGTAGTCAATCTGTAAAACTTTGGCATCTCACCACCTGCAACCTCTCTATAAATTGTATCAACCTGATCAAACTTCAAAGTTTTGAACTTCTCCTTATGCAGCCTTGTCAATCCAGTAAGGAAATTCTTGACACGTTCATAATGCTCCTTCTCCATTCCAGCGTTAAAGCGGCAATCAAGCATGGCACTGTCATCAATCACACATTCGTTTGTCACTGGTAGATTGATTCTTCTATCAGATTCCTTGTGCCAAATTTTACCAAACTTCACCTCCAACTCCAAGAATTTGCGATGCTCCATTGGAATGCTCATTATCTGAGCATACACCCAGTTTGCGACTCTTCTTGTGAGATCATTGTATGGCTTGACTCCAGTGAACGACCCTTCAATGGCACCCTTACCGTGTCTTGCAGTATGACCTCTATTCTGTTCGGCGGTAAATGCTGGAATCCATTTTTGAGCCCAGATAGGTGGTTTGTTATAACGCCTTGGCTTGTTGCTTGTAGATGGCTTAGCGGACTCTCCGCGTTCAAGAGTTTCAAGTCTGGCAATCTCTTCATCGATATTCTTTGGCTTGGTGTGCTCTGATTCCGGTTCCGGTTCCGGTTCCGGTGCTGGTGCTTCTGCTTGTGATTTTGGTTTTGACTTTGCCTCTGCGGTCTGTGGGGAAGTACTTGGTTCAGCATTCTTCTTGGTACCAACCTTTTTGACTGTGTATTTTCTCTTAGGCTTTGGGGGGCTCTCTGTTTTACTCTTGGACTTGTCAGTCTTTCCAGTAGCTTGCTTCGAATCTCCTTTGGCTTTTTCTTTTGGTTCTTCTTTTTTGGAGTCGACAACAACGTCTTCCTCCTTGTACACTGGTTCCTCAAATACAATTGGCTCATTCACGTTGATCATGTCTTGTAATGAAGGAGCTCTTGTAATCGTCTTCTTGACAACAACTGGGGAGTTGGATTCACTAGCACTGACTTCACATGATAATCTTCTTGCTATACTCGGAGTCTCTTTACCGTCAACATCAATATCCGTGTCGTTTGTCAAACTGGATATCGAGTTCCTTGTCTTGATCTCCTCCAACTTGTGCGCAGCAGGTGTATGTGTAACAGAGCTGGAAATTGTAGACTTGTTCAAGACCGGTGAAGTGACCTGGTGTTGTAGAGGCGATGATAGGTGTGGCTGGGCATCGTCGTTGTTCATGAGGTCGCTGATCGAAGAGAAGCGTTTCTTCAGCTCGGGCTTGTGCTCCTGCTGCGGTGACTGGGTAATGTCTGCTGTGGACGTAGACTCTGCATCCGACAGAATATTCTTGAGATCCATATTTGCTGGTTCAGTGTCGGTAGTGACGTTTGGCGATAAAAAGTTGTGTATGTCGATGTGTTAACAGCTGAATTCTGGCGATCTTATTTTTCGCCCGCGCGGGATTTTGACCTCGTTTCTCTTCGAGCTTTAATCATTAGACCTTCCAGCTCTTATAATTACAACAGAAATTCTTCGATTTCTTATGTGTCATTTTACCAACTTGAACGATCTGGAAAGCAAAAGTATCTTGATTCCACTACATGTTTTAAAGGGCATGTTTAATCATAAATTGCAATTCTAAATCGTGTTTAACACAACGAGCGTCAGTGTGTATATCGGTTTGTTCTAAACCCGATCAAGTTACATCAAGGTCCTTCATCGTCAAAATGCTTTAGGGCAGCGGCGACAAAATCAATAAAAAAGGCCAAAGGGGAACACTCTCCATCAAAATCCATAAGAAAGAAGACCATAGTTCAACTGTTGAATCTTCAAGCTCATAATCAACAGAATAAAGTGAAACAAAGGACAACTCCAAGCTGAGGGGGTGGTCCAAGAAGTATAGTGAATAACATCAAACTCATAACAATCACCAAGCTCATTTGTATTGAGCTGGCGATCCGACTCTCATTCCAGTCATTGGATTCACAATCTCCAAAACTTTCTTGGCCCTTGGTGTGATTCCTCTTGGTGATGGATGGTCTGGTGTGTCCTTCTTCTGTATTGGAGATGTTGTCGTAGCGTTCTGTGAAGTTGGAGACACAGTAGGTGAGAAGGCCGATGACTTGTATGGGTTGAACTTGTGGTGTGTGAAGTTACTTCCCGATGATCCGTTTGTGGTGTATGAAGACTGGATTTCTGGACAAAATTCAAGGTCATCTTCTGGTTCGAATCCCTTTTGAGCGCTCAACCGTGCTCTGTTGGTGTATAGAGCTGCAAAGTTCAAGTTTGGTGACAAGTTCATGGCTCTTGGTGTTGGATAAGCACCATTCATGCTCTGCGTTCCTCTGTTTCCATTGCTCAAGTTTAAATTGTTAAACGTCTGCTGTTGTTGGTTCAGCATGGCATTGCCACTGATAGGGGAATATCCATAGCCGTTTCCCAAGCTCTTCTGTTGAGGCTGTTGTTGCTGGGACTGGCCTGGATGGACCTGATTGGCTAGTGGCGAGAAGTCGTAGCTCATGGTCTGTTGTGGTGGTTGCTGTTGTGGTTGTTGAGAAGGGAGCATCGTTAATCGACGCTTTCAACGCAGTTTGCCAACGTGGAGACTGTGCTGAAGTGTGTTGTGTTTATGTTCGGGGGACAAGCTTCGCTTGGTGTAGCTATGTGTGATAACGGTTGCTCGTGTAACGTCTCCTATTGATGTTCTGTGTTGTATTATGGGCCGTTTGCTGGTAATCCTTGAGCTTAGTTCCAGGTTCCAGGTTGGGGCTGTGGGTCTGAGTGGGGGGAGACGAGGGTAAACAAGTGCTTCAGGTGAAGTTGTGGGAGGGGGTATCGGGTGTGTGCTGTTCGCAGAGTGTGTTTGCAAGTTATAGTGTGCAGTTTTACGGTGCTGATTGTGTGTGTGTGTGTGTTATGGAAGTGGACGGTGGAGGCGGTGCGGTGGGCTGGCCATGTGTTGGGAAGTGATCCTACCCACCGGTCACCCCAAGTTTCCCAGGCAGCTATCGCACGGTAATTCTGGAAGGTGTTGCCCGCGCTCAAAAAGGTGACGTCTTTGCCCGCGCCAGCCACCGCAAAAGAAACGTGCGGCCTAGACTTCCGCATTGGGAAGCGTCGCAACTAATTGTGCACTACCAAAGGAAGGCGAGGGGATAAGCGCTCTGAAGAGGTCTAAGACAAGGAAATAGGAAACGCTGCATCAAGGGCACGACCGGCAGAACCCAACAAGTGCTACAACACACAACAGATTGCAGAGGTGATCATGACTATATAAGTGCATTCGTAGAAGATTAATTAAAAAGCATAATTCGTAATCAGAGTCGAAACAGGGAGACGAAATGATTGGGGAGTTGGAAAAAGGGGTTGGAGATCCATCAACTAGTCTGGTGCTAGAGATAGTTCAATCAACATGAGAATGTAATAACAATTGTAAACAACAACAACAATAAAAAAAAAACGAGAAGCATGAACATGAGTAGGCAACATAGCAATAGTATGAGAATGATAGATCTAGAAAACCATTGTTCGCCAAATCTTATCAGAATGAGCGGTCATCGAGAAAGGTATGAGCAAAGGAGCAGCAACAGAAGGGACATCAGTTCTTGTAGGCAAGGTCAACACCGAGGGTATCAACGTGTGGTAATTTGACCTTCTCTGGTTCACTTCCAGCATTGAGCAAGCTTTCAATCTTCAATTTTCTTTCACCTTGGTTCTCCTTGTTCTGAGCCAAGAAGTGGTTGTTTGGAGATGGGATGGATATGCTTGAAGATGGAGATGTACTGGAGTCATAGCTGTTGTTCAACACGCTGTTCAACCAACTTCTTCTATTGGCACCCATCAAATGACTTCCAGAGTCACGAAGATTTGGATTGTACTCATGCGACCCAAACGTAGTATTTGTCGGTGTGTTCAAGGAATTCGTGTCGAATGAAGCAGCAGTTGGTGTGTTTGAAGCTGATTGGAACGAACTCTGGAAACTGGCATTGTGAGGACTCACAAGGATATCACCACGTGGCGGTTGTCCATTGGTGAGGAACTGAACACCTGGAAGAGCAGATGATGGTGCATTCATGTGACTGTACTGACCATGCTGCGTGATTGGACTTGGGACAAAATAACTCGAACTGGCAGAACGTGGGGTTGGTGCCGTGAATGGTGCATCATTGTATAACGACTTTCTTCCATCAAGCTCCAATGGTCTTGGACGGTGTTTAGGTCTGAATTGACCAGGTCTCAACAATGTCTGTGCAGCTGGGAGGTTTTGACCCTGTTGGACAATCTCCTCCTGTTGCTGTGGTGGAAGTGGTGGCAATGGCTTCTGTTGGAGGTAATTTTGGTTCTGTGCTGGGTGTTGTTGAGGATGTGGAGGTTGTTGGTGTTGGTTTGGATGCTGAAGCTGGTGCTGATGAGGGTGGTGGTGAGGATGAGGTTGCTGTGGCTGCTGTTGTGGGTGTTGCTGCTGTGGGTGAGGTGGTAGCGGAGCTTGTTGATGGATGTGGTGGTGGCTCAGAGAAGGCATGCTCACAGGACGCGGTTGGAAGGTAGCGCTCATCGGGCTCATAGGCTTGAGGGTATTTGGATCAGCTGCAGTCTCATGGGCATGCACAGTCTGCTTGTGCTGTCTCAAGTTGTCAAGACGGGAGAACTTTCTCAAGCAGTGGACACACTCAAATGGCCGTTCACCAGTGTGCTTTCTGATGTGTCTGGCCAAGTGTTCTGATCTCGTGAAGGTCATAGTGCAGTCAGGGTAGCCTGAGCATTGGAAAGTTCTTCCTTTAGGCTTCTTTCTGGACTGCTTCGATGCCGCTGTGTTCATGATGGAGTATTTGGGTGTTGGACGTAGGCTGTCGTGGGGGCAAGGGGCGGTGTCTTTATGGAAGGAGGGACTTGAAGCGCGCTGTTGTTCGGTACTCAAGCGTGGACGTCAGAGATCTTGGGCTCGATCAAGGCCTCGGGTAGTGTGGTGTCTCGTTCTGGAGCTGCGGTTGTTCGTGTCTCCGTTGCGAGTGGTCCTGCTGGGGGGTTGCAAGACGTGTTGGCCAGGACGCTGGGATCTGTTTGGGGGGGTTTCGTGGAGGAACGAGTCGTTCCTGAGTACACGTCGAAGGGGGGAGAGCGTGTGAATGTGGGTGTGCAAGTGCTGGGTGCAGTGGGGAGGGGCTCTGGATCAGCACGGGGTAACTTGTAAGCTGCGAGAGGGGCACGGCAGAGGGGGGCAGGTCGTGGGGGTTATTTGGCTGTTGGTTCGTTGCATCTTTTTCCTGGCGAGACGGGCGGTTTATAAAAAGGGGAGGCGCGGGACCGCATTCTGGGCCTCCTGGAGCTCCTGGCCCTGGCGGTTCCGCGGTGCAGGAAATGGTGTCTCCCAGGGGCAGGATCTGCCCATTTCTAGACCGGGTGCAGCAATTGATGGCCGAAGGACCAAGGCCTCCAGCTCCCACCTCGCACCTTGGAACCCCTCCTCGGGCTAGGCTCCTGGAACCCATAGCAAATATGGAGGGCCCTTTGCGCTCTGACTACGCACCCCCCAGTGTCCGCATTGTTGCCACATCCTGGGCTCCTCTGTCGGGATGGTTGGTATGCCCCATAGGCTGAGTACGCCCTGAGCAGCGAGTTTGCTGTGTGTGCGCAAAATAAACTCCGGTGATCACCTTCCACCCGGCACGGTTCCTGTCCCTGAAGTCTGTCCTGGTGATTGTGCTGAGATCGATAAGAGGCGGCCCCGCATCTGGAACAAGCTCGACGCGTATACACACACATTTGAACAACAACAAGCTCAAGCCCACACTGTTGGACTGTTGATTCTGTGGATCCTCCATCAGAGCTTCGATCGTGCGCTTCCTGGATGGGCCCGGCAAGATGATTCAAGATGACTTTGCGCTGCACGGTGGGGACGTTGCCCGAGTTTTTGGGGGGGCCGAGTGAATACGAGATGAAACAAGCCCCCCAACTCTACACAACTCACAAGCTCAACCAACATACGCGCGCGTAGTATAGCGTGCTATCGATCCAAATATCTGGCTTCCAATACCGCGGCTCGATTCCTGAAGTCCCAGAGGTATGTGTCCAAATTACCCATCTCTTGAAACGCCCCATCGCAGGCCCTGACCTTCCTTGGGTTTTAACCAGGCCCCAGGCACAGAGCCTGTCAGTCCCATGTGTCGCGGATAGCATCCGGAAACGCCCACTAATCTACAGACCAAACAATTAGCAGATTTGGCGATCAAGACAGCTGCTGTATGCTTGTTATCAAGACCTGAAGCTCCTTCATTCCCTCCTCGAGAGCCTCGAACCCGCCCCCTCTCCATATCAAGCTCAGAACTGATCCACACAAGAGTTATCCATGCGAAACACCAGACCTTATCCACAGATAGAACAGCATCTTTACATCCCAGCCTCAAGTCCAGTAGAGTGGAATAACTTTTGCAGATAAATTCAGGCTCATCTCCACTGCATATCATAAATAAACCCTTCCAGTTGCCTAAAGAACTTCTGTAGGTATGATCAGGCATCTTGTCGTTGGCCTCGGGCTCTTGCGCAGAAACAATTAGATCTCTGAGATTCCAGAGACGCACACGTTTTGAGCAAAAGGGGTAGGGTAGGTATTACGAACCATAAGTTTCTTCACAATCTCTAGGCATCTCATGAGTCCATGAAGCGACAAGCACGGAAGGACATCACAATACATACCAAAAGGATGCCTTGGTACCAATTAGGAGAACCTGGGCCAACAAGTATCTATTGATGAGCTCTAAACACCGAGAACACAAACACTATTCAAGACATCCAATGGAGGACCGTTACTTATTACAGCATTTCTTCCAAATTACCAACAACCGGCTTGAAACCATGCGATAGTGGTGTATCAAATCTATAGGTCCAGAGAGAACTCAACGGAGAAGCACCATTTTCATGGCTCGGGCGCATCGAACGCGAGTCCGCCTGGACCTGAAGCATCACTCGCATACTTACGCGCGAGCTCGCATGTCAAATATACGAGAAGCTGGTTAGCCCATGGGCCAACAGCTCGAAAGTAACAAAATTTGTGTTATCCTTGTAGTAGTAACAAGAGTTGCTTCATGCTCTGTGTCAACTCGATATTTGGTATTGGCTCTTGAGGCTTGAGTATATGTCATCAGCATATCATCTGGCTATAGTGTGCGTATAAAGAAGGAACAGGGTTGGAAGAATGGCCGGCAATGAGAACTTTGAGCCTCACAACCAGGCATGCAGTGAGACCCCCTATTTCTCGTAGAGGTAACAGAATTTCTGCCACAGCAGACAATTATGGCCATTGACCAACACGGGCTTAGTTGTTTGTGTGAGTACTACTCCCAGGGTCAGTAGTGTGCCAATCTCCACAAGACACTTCACCCAATTCAAGAAGGGCTTTCGCCGCAGTTCATGATCTTAACGCAAGACCACTTGACTATACGAGCAGCAAGGTAGGTCTTACTCAATCAAGCTCTTTCAATGGATTTTGACCTCAACGAGTTGCATGAGACTCTCTAGCTGCTAGTTCAGTTCTCAAGTCTATGGATTGGAATGGTATATCAATGCTCAGTGCTCAACGTTCGAGCGGACTTCGCAGAGTTAGGCCTCTTACTAGTGGATTCTTATTCCAACATCCCCATCAGCAGATTCATGAACCTCATCTCTCAATTGAATAAAACTCAGTCTCTAAAGCTTAGCAGATGAGAAGAAAGATTCCTGGCTGTGAAAGCATTCGAAAGGCTTCATGATGTGCACTGACAGGTGACCCACCGGCTATCAAAATGGCTATAAATACCGCACTCGCTTCCACAGCACCTACATATATGGTTCAATCTATTCTAAATCCTTGTAATATTATGTTCATATAGTTCTTCGGACTTCACACAGGTTAGAAGCTTCAAAATTGCCAATATACAATTCTTGATCACGTGACTCTAATGTCTTTTGTCGGGTCAAACTACGGTGTGTGCACTACAACCAAATGGTTTCGTGGTCTAGTCGGTTATGGCATCTGCTTAACACGCAGAACGTCCCCAGTTCGATCCTGGGCGAAATCATTCTTTTTTGCAAAACTCCGAAAATTATCGGTAGGGGCACGCTCCATCCCACCAACAAGATTCAAAAGACTTGTATTTGATCTTTAACAACTTAAGAAGTACTAGATGGTATGTGTGTCTGGTTTATAAATAACAAATTAAGTGTATTATTAGTAATGGCATTAAATGAGGCCTTCCAAGTATTGCAGAGCCCTCTTGAATCAAGTAACAACACATCAGTCATATACACTCACAAGTTCAAAGTGAAAGATCTTGACAGCTTCTTTCTCATGAGTCCCGATGGTTGAATTCTTTCACTGTTATCACCATCAGATGGAGATGAAGGGATGTTTGGGAGTGATGATTCTTTAGGGAACTTGAATGCAAAGTCAAGGCTAGCTGGAGGCTTGGTATCGGTCTCAATGGACTTGGTCGTAGACAACTCGATTGTTGAGCGTGAGAAATCAAGTGTTTGTGATTTGAGTGATGGTCTTCTGGAGAATGTGATGGATGTTGATGTTGCTGTTCTTCTATGCAGACCTCTTGATGATTGTGTGTTGTTCACTGAAGCGGCGTATGATAAACTGTTGAAGGAAGATGCTCTCTTCAGATCTCTTCTGAATCTGTTCAACTCCTTCTCGCATGCATTTTTGTGTTGGTCATCATTCATCTCAACGTATTTCTGTGGGTAGCAACGACTTGGTTGACGATCAAAGAATGATTTGTATCCACCTTCAAGAATCAGAATGTCTGGATAGTCCAAGTGTGGATAGTTGTCTTGGTTGATGTTTCGATCACAAGTTCTCAAGTGTGAAGCCATGAGTGGACCTCTGTAAGAAGAGAACTCGCAATGGAAGATGATAAGTGATCTCTTTCCGTTGGTTTGGAATGTGTTTTTGCTTCTGTCCTGAATAAACTTCTGTTCAAGTTCCTGTTGTGATGAAATGTTCATGGCTCCATTGATGTGACCACCTTTGTACTCATACTCAAAGCGACAATCAACGATGGTGGCTTCTCCAAAGAAGCCAGAGTAATGACCATCCATGATCTTGCAAAGTGTAGCAGCAGTGATTCTTGGGATGGAGTCGTTCTTCACGTGGAAATACTCAACCTTAGACTGCTCCAAGATAGAGTTTGAGAGAGATGAGCCAGGTTCCTCTGTAAGAGACAGTTCTGCAGCCTTTGGTGATCCCATCAGGTTGCCAAACATGTTTGTAGTATCCGTGATCTCCTTTTGAGAATAGAACATGGAGTGGGTACGACGAACTTTGGATCTGACTGGCTTCTTCTGCAATGGTGATCCACAGTCTCTCTTGTTGAGTCCCGTTAGACCTGAGCCTGAATTTGTGTCGTCAAGGGTTCTTTCTGGAATTGGAGAAGGAGCCCAAAGCTTATCCATGGCAGCTTCGTCATCACAGTCGTTATCCAGATCGTTGAGGTTGATGACTGTTGAGCCACCGAGTTTCGTCATTAAGTCATCACTTGAGTTGTCGTCATTATCGTCGTCATCGCTTTGTGCAAGTTTGCTTGGTCTGGAGAGATCAAGTGTGGATGTGGAGAGTGAGTGGAAGAGACGCATCGAACCAGAAATGGAGGTTTTTGCTCTTCTGAGAGGGCGACGATGCTTGAATGAAGGAATAGCGTCATCAACACTCGACATGGAACTTATTGATGCAATTGAAGAGATTGAAGCATTTGAAGTTGTTCTTGAGGAATCACTTGACGTTGTGGAGTTATGTTGGAGAAGTGATGGTCTTGAAGGAGGTCTCATGCTGCTCTGTCTGTTGAGAATAGGTGATCTGTCCTCAGGGAGTGAGTGGTTGTTATCCAACTGAATACCTTCAAGAAGTTTTGGTTGATTAAACACCAGTGATCTTTTGGGCGTTGGCACAGACTTTATTGTTCTAAATTTAGTTAGTATAATTGCTCTGTGGTGTGGACCCTAATGGCTGAAAAAGGATGTCTCGAATTCATGGCTGTGACATTCCCCGATGCGCCTATGGCGGGTATAGGGCAAGCGTGGAAAGAACGGCACATCGCAGACGAAGATCACCAACGATAAATTGCGATTGACTTCTTGGAGGTCCAAGAATGAACGGCATCTTTGCTGCTGAATAAGAGAATCAACCAGAGGGTAAGAAAAAAGAAGAATTGAATATACTTACTGCTCTTGGATGTGAAAGTTCTCGCTCAGATCGGCAGCAAGAGTAGTTGTAGGAGAGTCATACTTTTTGGTATTGGCGTCTATCAAAGTGTTGAGTGATCTGTTCTTGAGTGGGGCAGGTTTTGGCCGTGAGAGTTTTCTGAATGGTTTGGTAGCCGCCATGCTCTTGGGGAGAAAGGAAGGTGAGTCCGGAGAGTTGGCGAAGAAGCTCTCAATGTTCTTGACCAGATCTGAAGGCGAATCGAAGTTCATGATGCGGACTTGTAGAAGGGTGTGTTTGAAGAATGATCAGTGAATGAGTGGGTATGTCAAATAAGTGGTAATTGCAGTTTTGTGGAGAAGGCGCCCTAGCGGATGTGGTGGTGAAGTGTGGGTCTTGAGTGAGAGAGCAAACAACACGCTTGTCAATTTTTTTGTAGGGAGCTGGCGCTGTGAGGAGTGAGGGTGGCGGTGGGTAGCGTGCAGGGATAACGAGCGACTTGGGGACGGCAATTGGACGGTAGGTTCGGTGTTTTTAGCAGGGTCTGAGCTGGTCAGGTGGCTGGAGGTTGCGGTGGACGCTGATGTGGTTTTATACGGGGCTTTATTCCGCTGTCAGAGCTTTCATGGGGCTTCCCGAAACAGCTTGTTTACAGGTTTCCGCTTTGGGATCCGCCGCGACATGCAAGTGAAGGGGTCCCGAAGGCATCACCACGCACCCGCGCACACCTCAGAGCTGGGAGATGGTCCTCTAATGACCTGAGAGTCGTGACCTGTGACGGTGCACACTCGAGGAGGACTTTGCCTGTGTTTCTGGCTAATTGTCCTGGCTTCTAGGCGTCCAGGAGCCCCTTGGAAGAGTTGCCAACACGACACCCGGACTGCCCCCCCCCCCCCCACTCGCGAGGCCAAAGCTTGTTTGTAACTTGTGCTGCAGATCCGGCAGGGCGAAATCCTGAAATCCTGAGCGCGCGTTGCTCCAGAGGGTGCCCCCATAAAGTCCCACTTTTTGAGAGTTTCTTACAAACTGAGGGTTTAGATGAAGAATGTGATACAAGTAGTCTGTTTTATACAAGATATATGAGGTTATGAAGGGCGGATCTTTAGCGATCTGAACCGTTGTTCGGGCACTTCGTCCCGTCGCTGGAGGGGATGCGGACGGAAGCTGGCAAGCTGGAACTTACGCATGGAACAAGAACCAGGCACCCTTCTCTCACCACGGACGCTCGAAGCCTCCAGAAAGTCATATGCCATAAGGCCTATACAGCTTCGTCCAGTCGTTGCCTATGTTTTGGAATTTCGAAGTTTATAGCCTCAGCTGGTCCAAAAACTGGAGTGGTCGTCATAGATCGCAGCTATATACCTCGACCGTTTTTGGGGTTCTGTTTGATCTCGAAACAACCGTGATGAAGGTCGCATATCAAGATCGTACAGCACCAGGGGGGGAGCGAAAATCTTTGCTGAAAAGGCAGCAAATAGGAACCAATTCCCAAGAGTAACACCATATCTCTCCCACTTACCATTATCAAACATCTACCTTGACTTCTCGGTGTACACCTCATCAACACAAACCGTTGGTGTGATCATCTCTGATGTCCCGGTGATGCTGCAAGGCTGCAAGAGCGCTTGTCTCTTGTTTATACTCCGGCGCATCTTGATGCGGCCGAACCTGGGAAAGCTCCACAGGCCATGATCCGTGATATCGTGCAGAACCAGTGCGAGCGATCGCCCCCGTAGCAACCAACACATGAGTGGATAGAGCTAACCAAGGCACCCATGTCCCATGAAGCCCGTTGATCTATAGAATATGATTCCACTGCGTGGAGAGCGCTAGCTGCTTGATTTCCCGTATGGGGAGATGTGACATCTTGAAGCTGCTGGCTGGACCATGCCATTCCTCATCACCCGAGATCATTTCCCCAGCAGTTCAGATCCCAGATCTCAACCTGTCTCAGTTTTGGACTGATGCAATTCGGGAATCGAGTTCGATGGCAGGAAAATAAAATTCTTGACTTGTTGATCGCTGATCTTTGATGCGTTGATGTGACTTCATCGATTCGAAAGAATCTCGTGAGAAAGCAGCCGGTGCAGCTGTACGTCTGTCTGGTTCTGGGGTGTGGGGAAGAGGGAACAGGGAACTTGATCACCGCCCAAGATCTCAGACTTACTGAGAGAGTAGAGAACTTTGATCTCGAATCAGGAAAGACTTCTGGCCCTGGGTCTGCCGTTATCTATATAGCGCTAGTCACTAGTACTAGTAGTGCCAGTTCTGTAGCATAGTAGTCCTCATCTTGCTCATCTCTACTCCACTACCCAGATATTTACCCATTAAAAGTCAAAATCTCTATTAATAATTTCTGGAATAACATCTATATATCCAAGTAGTCATGCATAGTTTTCATAGCCAAAGAACTATTTGCTCTCTTTGGTTGAATTCTGAAACTGAGTGTATCCTCCTTATCGTTGTACAATCCATCCTCACTGTCATCGTCATCATCAGATGAGCTTGACTCCGATGAATCCAGACTTTGGAAGAATGTAGAATCATCCAAATAATCAGGAACGTCCTTCTTAGACCGCAAGAGGGAGTTCAAGTTAAGTGAATTGGATGAAGATGCAAGTTTGTTACGCAGCGGTGGACGTGAAGGTGTAGAAGCCAGTGCTTGTGCCATGGATGATGATTGTGGTTCAGATGACATTAGTTGTTGAGAGAGTGATGGAGATGACATGACGTCTAGGAGCACTGGATCTGTGGTTTGTTCCTTTGCTGGTAACGATGCTGTTGATGTGAATGAAAATGATGGTGGTTCTTGTGTGGATGAAGATCTTCGTCTATTGAAAATCGATTTGAATCTGCGTTGAATGGATCCTGACCTTTGGAAGTTGGAGTTTCGGTCAAATAAATATGCCTCGTTGAATTTCAAGAATTCAGTCTTCTTATCTGGAGTTAAGTCATTAGTGATGAATTTGTGCTGCTTCATCTCTGCAATGGTGATTCGATGTTTGGGATCCTTGATTAACATCTTCTGTAAAAGATCCACGAGTAGCTTCTCTTCCTTGTCTTTGATTTCTGCGTATTTCACCTCACTGTAGATGATTTCATTAAAGAGTTCATATTCGTTGATACCATGGAATGGAAGTTTGTGGAAGTAGAGGCAGAATATGGTAATACCGAGTGCCCACACATCTGTGCTTCCATCAACTTTGTCTGGTTCACTCTTTGACGTTGCTGAGACATTGCACAGTTCTGGTGCAAGGAAGGCAGGTGTTCCAAAACTGGATAAGTGAACGTTCTCATGAAATTTGCTGATACTGATACCAAAATCACTGATCTTGACAAAATTTTGTGCATCCATCAACAAGTTCGATGGTTTGATATCACGATGAATGATGCCGATACCATGGAGGTATTCAAGTCCTAGAACAATATCTCTGACCATAGATTTGAGTTGTGGTAGTGGGTAGTTGTATGTGGCTCCAAACTTGAGTTCACCTTGTGACAGGAATTCCAACACGAGAAAGATCTTGTGGAACTTGGTATCATCCAAAACTTCATAGAGTCTCATAATCTTGGGATGTTTCACGACATGTTTCATGATATAGATCTCGTTATTGATTTTGTTCAACTGTGTGTTTGGGTCCTTGTTTGTGATGCTGAGTTTCGTAACCTTGCTGATCTCCTTGATGGCATACTGCTTGCCTGTGGGCACGTCCTGGGCAAGATACACTTTTCCGTTGTTACCTGTGCCAAGTTTGGAGATGAGCTTGTAGTCGTTGAGGAACTTCTCGCCTGTATCGATGTCCTTGGTGAGGTTCACGACTCGTACGGTCGGGATGGAGCTGTCCTGGTCCATGGTGGGTACCGGGTATGTGTGTGCTGGTGAGATCGTTGACGTGGCGTGGCGCTTGTTGGCAAATGAAGAGGAAAGACGGGGCTCCAGGGGCTTCAGGGGGGGGTCAGCAGGAGCAGGCAGAGCGCTGTATTTGTGTCTGGTGGAAGCAGCAGCGAGTGGAGGAAGAACAGGATGGCCCAGACGGATGCCGCTGTGTGTGATATTGGTCGTGTGGACCGGGGGTTCTTTCCCCCTGAATTCTGCTGTCTAGACTCGCACGCGCAACTTGCAAGGCGCTGGGCCTACGCGGCTAAATTTTGGTACTGGCCTGGGTGTCACGTGCCACTAGCTGTTCGCGGGCAGAACTTCGGCGACACCACCACTACTCCACGTACAGAGATATGTGCTCCTTCCCCGGCTCTTTCTCTCCAAAGGGGACAATCCACCACAGTCCAACATGATCCTTACAAGGAGAAGCCTGCCCTCCGCTCTTCGGCTGCTGCCGAGGTCAACACTGGCACCTCGGACGGCCTCTCAGCGGCGTCAATTCTATCGCTCCCCACCCGCACTGCATCCATCAACTGACACTCCTTCTGATACATCAACACACACAGAACATGTCCATGAACCATATAGCACACGGTTGCAACAAACCTTCAGAAACATTGGCTACACAGACCACTTCAATGTCGCTGAGGACGCGTTTCTCGCCAGAGACTTGAGGAAGTCTATGGCTGCACTACGAGCTGTTGACTCTCACACCCAGGCATTCAGCATTGAAGAGCTGGTATCTGATGAGATTGCTAAAAAGGGAACGCGGCAAGCGAGATTCTTGGACTCATACCGTATGGTGAAGGCTGGAGACTACGCTTGGTCCTTACGCCAGGGCCTTCACGCTCAGCTCACAGAAGATGATGATGCTCTTCGGAGATTTGAGTATCTCGAGAATGCCATATACACCCTCAATGATGGAGAAAAGAACATCGTCAGCATCGATATGAAGGTTATCAAAGGTTCATTAAGGGAAGTTGGTATTGCCATATTTGAACCATCACGAGTCAAGGATGTCATCCTTCCAAACATCACGCATGTACACATCATCGCACAGGAATACTTTGGTGTTCTCTCAACAAACACGTACCACGCACAATCAATGCTACTTCCACAGAGGGAGATGATCAAGTTTACAGAAGCCATTCTCAAAAGATACTTCGGTCCAAAGATCCCATCTGGAAGCTCTGTCATTTGTGGTTTCAATATCTCTCAAACTTTTGATTCGATCAAGGAAACATACGAATTTGTGCCAGAAGAGCTTGGGTCCATTTTGGATCTCTACTATCTATACATCACACCTGCTTTGTTCAGAAAGGGAGTGAGTGCAAGTGGTGTGATGAACGGAACCACACTTGAGCTCATCATGGACAAATTGAACGTTCCATGCAGTGAACTAAACAACTCCGGGAACAAGGCATACTACTCTCTTTTGGCATTAATGAGATTGCTAGATCCATATCAGAGAATGAGACTGAAATTGGACAGCTCTTCAGAGATCTTGAAGTTCCAAGAAGATGCAATGATGAGAAACTTGAAGACCATGATGAGAAGAAGGGAGGAAAAAGAGGAGACTAATAGTTCATGGAGTAAACCTTCAACTCCGATTGTTAGTGTCTTCACCGCCGAAGATGCATTGGGAAAGATCTTCAGCTCATGATTATACTAATTTCAATGATAATAATGCATGTTATGATAAATCTGTCTAGCTATGTTGTCGTACTTGAAGGTTTTGGGATGCGTTCACCTCCGTATATAGTGGGTTGGTCCGTGCTGATCAGCGCGCGGGGCCAGCGGGCTTTGAACTAGCTTATATACCATAGCATTGGTCACGCTTGACTTCCGTGGTTTAAGGTTTCTGGTTTTCCCGATCTGGTTTACAATACTCCAAAAACAATCTCCATTGGGGACCTTCAATGAAAATACTTGAGCAAGATCAAGCTGCCAAGTTGTATGGCCTGCAACGGCACGCTTTTGAGGCCCGCGATACGCATCCCCAACCACACCCCGCTCACCAAGTGCATATATTAATTCATGTATCTCCATAACCACTATGTTTATAGGCTTTGTACTCACAGTACATGTTAATAACTCAAGGAGGATTCAAATAGAATTCTCAAAAGTGTCAAAACTGCACTTCTTTTGTGCGAAATTTTGACCCAAAATAGCAGACTCAAGTTGAAATCTTTCATTTGGTCAGCCTTACTCCATTTTCTGGAAATTTATAGCACTTTATATAATCTCAAAAGTGCTCTATTGCTTCAGAAATAGGATAAATAGAAAGAAAATATAGAGTTTGCCATATTCCAGCATTTTCAGAGCATTCCAAGTGAAGGAAGCTCCTGAAATGATGAGTTTGAGTGTTCCAGACATCCCTTGCGGGTCCACAAACACACAGCTCGCGAGGGCCTCAACACTGGTGGCGGCCATCTCGATTGAGCATGCTGGCTATGATGTATGAACAAGTCACTAAGTACTACGTACTAGCACACAAGCCTCAAGCTCTAAACAAACGTATTGGTTATAACTTATCACTATCACCGCATATCACTTGTCCTGAGGAGACTCGGTCTAGGGCCGCTAAGGTTAGACGGGTGGGGGGAGGCAGGGATCGCCTTATCTGAGGGTCTGTCTCTTCAGATCACCGGCAGCAACAGCATCCATATCGCTGGGACAGAGAAGGAGAGATAGCTACAAGAGACAAAATTATTAACCAAGATGCACCGCAAAGTACAAATGTGTATGTAGTAGTAGTAAAATCGTAATATCATAATCAGAACAACAAGATGTAACATAGCGCACAGCGCAACACCAGAGCGAGAGACCAAAAATTTATTGCAAGTAAACCCAAGTGTCAAATATTATTGGTCCAATTCTAAAAAACTCCAGATATTGTTTGTGTTTCTTTTTTCTGTTCCCTTATCAAACGAGCAAGTTGTTGGACTTATCGACAGATGAAGAGTCACCATCCTCAATGTGTTGAGCTTCAGCCTTTGCCTTCAAGTGATCAAGAGAAACGTCATTAACGGATTCACCGAACACTTCGGCAACCTCCTCCAATGTACGTCCTGAAGTCTCCACAAATGTCAAGAAGATGACACAAAGTTCACAAGCCAAAATGACACAGAAGACAATGTAGTAACGCCATTCGATGTTATCCATAGCAACAGGGTTAGCGAAACCGTTCAAGATCTGGAAGGCCTGCTGGACAAGCAAACAAATGTTGATACCCTTAGCTCTGATTGTGAATGGCAAGATCTCAGTCAAGTAAAGATATGGCAAACCGTTAAGACCCAAGTTGTATGCAATGTAGAAGAAGAAAATCATAGTCATGACACCCTTACCGAGACCCTTGTCTTCAAAGTTTCTCTGTTGGTTGATGGCAGACAAAATTGTCCAAATCACAAAGATCACAAGCATAGAGGCGACAGAGGCAATAAAGGTTGTTCTTCTCTTGAAGTACTGGAAGGCAAACAAGTTGATGATGATGGAGACACCATAGTTGAAAATCATAAGACCACCGTTAAACACCAACTGTTGAGATGTGGATGTGATACCAATAGAATTCAAAACCTTGGAGAGATAGTAGGAGACAAGACCGTTACCAGACATTTGCATAGAGAAACCAATAACTGTAAGCAAGAAGAGTCTCTTTCTGTTACCTGGAGTCTTGGCGAAGGAAACGTAAGAGAAGTTGTTTGAGAGCTTTTCCTGTTCAATGGCAAGTTCAATTTCAGACATTTCGAAATCGACAAGAGCACCACCGACTTCTTCACTACCACCACCGTGATACTTGAGCAAGACGGATCTAGCCTCATCGTTTCTGCCGTTAGCAACCAAGTAACGTGGGGACTCTGGAACCATGTAAATCAAAATACCCTGGACCACTGGGAAGAAACCCTGAATGATGGATGGAATTCTCCAAGACCAGTTAGAACCAACGTTTCTTGTACCGAAGGAGACCCAACTGGAGATGATGGCACCCAAGTACCAGTTAGAGTTGAAGAAGGCTGTGACCGTTTGTCTGTGTGATGGGTAAGACAACTCGGAAATAAGTGGTGGAGAAGCAACAGTGGCAATACCGTTACCGAAACCCAAGATGATACGTGCAACCAAGAACATGGCATAAGCTCTCTTGGAGTTTTGAGCATGCTCAGCAGAGACGGTGGTCCAGACACCAGCACAAGATTGAATGATGGTACCGACAACCATCACAGCGTTACCGAAAGCCACAGCGTTTCTTCTTCCAAATCTATCAGAGATCGTAGAGGCAAAGAAGAATGAGATTGTGACACCAAACACGACACCATTGGCAATGGCACCAAGCACAGAACCCGTTGGAGAGCCCATAACGGCCATCCAATCCGGCATGGACTGGAATGCATTCAGCAGGGAACCATCGTAACCTGTATTCGTGGATGTGAGGGAGACAATAAGGATGATGAGGTTGAGTCTCACCAAGTGAGGAACCTTCCACCATGGCTTACCATAGTCTGGGAGGTAGTGTTTGAGGTTGTCGGTGGAGTCCTCTAGTTGTTTGGGCTCCGACTCGCCCTCTGAGTGTTGTTGCTTCTTCTTGAAGAACTTGACTTCGTCAGCGATGAAACCGACCATAGTTGTAGATGTAGTAGTTGTAGTTGTAGATGAGAGTTGTTGATGATGGGGGGAGAAAAGAAAAGGCAAAGGGGTCCGAAGATGATGTGGGATAGGCGGGGGGGATGGGTCCTTATATAGTCCCCACCGCAGACAGACACCAACCAGGATGCGGAGGCGGTGACCCCAACCAGGCCATGACCTCCACACGGGAAACAGTGGCGAGAAACAGAAGCACAAGAGGCCCAGGCGCCGCACGTCGAGCTGCGAGGATCCGGAGAGTGGAACAACATCGGACAAATTTTCTGCGCGCCGGGTCTGTGCGGGCGGCGTGCGATGACGTTGGTTGCTAGGTGGCGGGTCCCGGGGGGGCTATTTCCGGGGGGGTGGGCTTTCTGGCTGTTCTGTTTGTTGTGCTGGATGGTGGCTATTGTTTATTCATGTACTACTATTGTATGTATGTATGTATGGATGGTATATAGTCTCTCTCCATCGATTGACGGCTGTTCCACGTTCTCTGTTGCGGCGAGTTGCAAGTGCCCCGGCCTGTCCTCTCATGGCCAGCCGACGGGTATTTGAAAGGGCGACCGGACAAACGACGGGACGAGTGCTGACGCAAACGGAATGGGTACGCGTCCCACACAGATTTCCCAGATTTTCGTGGAGGTCTAGAGTCTTTCGAGTTTACAAGTTTACAAATGTTGTTCGTGCGAACAAGGCTTGTTCTCCAAGTGGGAAGAGTCCACTCCCCGCAGTCCCCACCCCCCCACCGGGAAGCGCTGCTTATCTACGTGAGCGATCTCCAACCACCATACGAAAGCGACGGCCAAGGTGTTGACATGGGGGGGGGGGGATTTCCATGGATGATGGATGGAGGGTGCCAGCAACACCAAAGTATGAGTCCATGACACACGCGTGATATGCGGGACAAACCGGGGGATGCGCATGGTTGTGGGGAGTTTTTTGTGTTGTTCCCGTGACGGGGAGTCACAGCCAGACTCACAGTTCGGGAAAGGCGACTCAGCACTCCCGGAAGATTGCTCCACAAATGCACAGTTTCTCCTACACTTTGTGAGTTGGGTGACTATGGGATGTGCTCCAGCATCCATGTGATGTGTGTTGTTTGCATGTTGGTTCTGTGGAGTGTAGAAAGAGCCGCGTGTTGCCAGAGAGCGTGCCCTCATAGTCAAGCAATCTCCATTGATCAGCTATATGTCTCGGAGCCTAAACACAGGCCCGTCCGTGTAATTACTAAAGTTTACGCAACAACTCGCAAGCTCTCCAAGACTAAAGAACCAAGAACCAAGAACCAAGAAAAGACCGGCAACGCTTTATTATCCGTGCCGGAAAGGTTTATCTCATGACGGCGTGTTTCTCCGCATTTCGATAGACAACAGAGAGGCGTGGAGGGGTCTGGAATCACGAATCATCACGGAAGCTGCCACGGAGTCACAGTCACAGTCACACCGGAGGCGGCGCCCTGAGCGTGGAGTATGGGGTAACGGTTATGGGGTACACGAGATCTCTGGCCTTCCCCCTGAGCTCCAGAGCATCTCAACAGGTGGACACCGACGCGGGGACCACTCACACGATGGAACGGGGATCTGCTAAAATCCAGCGTGTTAAACACGGAGTACGTTGTCTATTGTTCCCAGAGACGCCCCACTTGTCCAGGGACCCGGGGCTTCTACATTGCACGGCAGCAACCACACACACCGCCGTGTGGATGAACAACAGCTACATACACCAAGTATACTAAACTTGCACCGACTATCAACGAGGAACAACTGTTTCTTCCGTGTGTTATCAACGGACCTTCGTAGTTTGCACTCCACATGGACAGGAGAAACTGCCCTCCCCCCCGCTCCAAGGTGGACCTCCTTCACTTATTCACGCTGTATAACGAGGAACATGATGGTAGATCCTCGCCAACGCCCTCATTCTCGGGACAACCTGTAACCTCCTAAGCCCTGTGGATACCCCTCTATTTGATCAATCATCCAACAGTCAACACTCAACCGTGATGAGACCATGATTCTCGCTTGGAAAAGTGGTATATGTCAGCCATGGACAATTTGTCATGTTACAACCAGACTCCACCAGCCATCACCTGGCCGGAAAAATCCATAAAGCGCCTTAGCCCCGCGTGTCCCAGGGCTCTCCGGGGTGCATGGGCTCACCATCGGCTGGGGACCTGGGGTCCTAAATGTTCACTTCGAAAGAGGTCATATGTCCCGGGTTTAGCGGTTTGTTGGTGTGTTTTGAAGGTCTTGGAGTGGGTTTAGGTTAGCTGTAGAAAGCGTGTTGGCCAGCTATGCTTTGAGCTTTGTGTGTGTCAGGGGATGACCGTAGGTATAGACTTCAATTGTTGGACTACTGGCTTCCATTCAGCTCTTGTGTGTATCGTGTCTGGGAGACAAAAGACTGAGATAGATCAGAACTACTACAATCATAGGAGATCTGGTAAAAAGGAGATACACGGAGTTATCCCCGTTTGCTGGACAAACGTATGGTTAAATCATATCCAGATCTCGTTTGGATGGTTGTTCCGTTTCTCCATAGACGCCAAGTTGGCATGTGCCAAGTATCATCCCATGAATATGGACCGCCGTGTCGATTTAACAATTGTCCGTTGCCTCGTTCACCTCCAGTATTGAACATGTTTACACACTACTACGAAGATATCCACCTCGTGATATAACTTTTGTGGAATTTTAATTGAGTTCATGAACCATCTACCCCCCCTAGCCCGAGAGACATGGGGACATACATCCGGCAACTCACCCCACAAAACTCGGCCTTCCCCTCCAATGTATATGCTGCTTCCTGCAACACAGCGGGGTGTACAATCTCGAAATATTCGGACGGACATCTGGATGCCTTCTGTTCAATTACAGCTCGTCAATTATACGGCCTAGCGCCTCTTCAAACTCGTTGTCATCACTTGATGCGCTCGACAAAGAACTCAAAGTGATTGACCCTTCTTCAATGGCGGTATCCACATCCACCTCTGGTCCTGCGGAGATAGATTCAGTAATAACACTCACGGATGTCAATACATCAGATATTGTGCTTGTAAATTCAACTGATGAGACTGCAAGTTCATCCTTAGCAGCACCAGATCCAATGATGAAAGACAACGGGAGAACAAGACCCAGTTTGATGGAGTACCACACAAAACCAAACACAAGCCTCACAGGCCATTTCAACAGTCTTGTCCACAAGACATAAAGGACTGCAAGTGCGAAGAATCCCAATGCAAACATCAATCTTCTTCGATCTTTCTCCTTACTGGTCTTGATCTGCTTCACGTATTGATCACTCTTACTCAGCAAGGTACCAACAACCGAGTATCTCTCAGCGAGTCTTGTGAGTTCATTCTCTTGGATATCCAACTCATCCAAGTTCAATTGACTCTGCATCAACGTGGTTTGTAAGAGTTGTGAAGATTGAAGTAACGTTGATGTGATTTGCTTCGTTGTGCTCATAACTTTGGCATCTGTATTGGCATTCTCCAAATTGGACAAGTCCTTATGCGTCTGATCCAACTCAGCCAACGTGCTTGAATCATCTGTGTTGATGTGATATTTCTCATGCTTCAAGTCTTGGAAAGAAACAACTGAATCATGACGAAGTTGCAATTGCTTGTTCTTTATATTCTTTTGGAAATTGGTCAAAAAATCCTGGAATTCAGAAAACACCAGGGCGACTTCCATGATGTCATCTTGATTTGGCAATGTATCATCCAAAGAGATTCCAAACTCGAATTCAATCTCGGATTTCAAGTAGCTGAGTCCATCGATGAAGTTGTTCATCATAGTGAATATCGTGTTCTTTGTCGTGTCATCTCGAAGGTCTGTAAAGGCGTGCGTTGATCGTAGAAGTTGGTCCTTGATTGACCTGAGCCGTGTGATCTCAAGGTGTATGTCTGAAGGTGCGACCATTGGTATAATGTATGGGTGTGTGGTTGTTTTCTGTCTTGAATGCTTGTTGGAAATGTAACTTGTTAGGTGCAAGTTAAAGGGATCAAGTTGGCTACGCCTGCTCGCGACTTTTTTGGCGGATCCGTGGGGAACAGTGTGTGGATAATTCAAACCCTTTAAATCCACACAACAAGCTGTGATTCAAGGTTTCCAAGAGAATATTGTTATTGAAACATCTGCTGATAGTGTGTATATGCAAAGTTTGAAAAAAATTCAGGCACTTTAAGCCACCCAAACAAGCAGATATAGCTTCCTCATTCGGTAGGGTAACCCCATTTTTTGCCATGACTGTGCGGAGAACGAAAAAGCGTCGGCCAGCGATGAAAAATTCAGAGGCCAACAGAGGCACCACGCAGCTCGGGAAAGAGAAAATAGCAGTTCTTCTCTACACCCGGTTCTCCAGGAGTTCTCCGTATACCACGTCGCCTGGACACCCTTGTCACACACTGGACAACGCACTTCTCCTCTCCCCCGTTGCTGCTACGCCTCTCCGTTCACAAGTTGCACAGCATCTACCGAACTCATCACACACACGCACATACACATAAATTCACATAAACACATACACAAACGATGTCCTGGCTATTCGGCTCTTCAAAGAAGCAGGACTCTCCAGCTCCACAAGCCACATCTTCATCTGGTATAGATCCAAACTTGGGCTTTGACCCATCCACAATCACCGATGTCGCCACTATCATCTCTACACCTGGTGCCCTTGACACATCAAGATTGCATCCACTTGCCGGTTTAGAGAAAGGTGTTGAGTACATGGATTTGGAAGATGAGGCTCTCACTAAGATGGAGGGATCACAGGGATTCATCCCATCTAGAGGTTGGACAGATGACCTCTGTTATGGTACAGGTGCCGTTTACTTGATGGGTTTGGGTGTTGGTGGTGCCTTTGGTGCCTTTGAAGGTTTGGGAAAGATCCAAGCCAGTGATTCTGCTAAGTTGAGATTGAACACAGTGCTCAACTCCATCACCAAGAGAGGTCCATTCCTTGGTAACAACGCTGGTGTTGTTGCCCTTTCGTACAACGTTATCGATGCCACTTTGGATGGTGTCAGAGGTAAGCATGACTCTGCCAACTCTGTGGTTGCAGGTGCTCTTGCAGGTGCTCTTTTCAAGTCAACAAAGGGACTGAAACCAATGGGATACGCTTCAGCTATCGGTGCTGGTGCCGCTGGTGCCTGGTGTGGATTGAAGGCACTCATGATGGGTTAATCGATGAGATTGCGAACAGCTTCTCATTCAAATCAACAGAGTTTTCTATCTCTCCCCCACTGGCCTTCCACATGATTACGTTATGACCCTTGTTATCCCCAATATTTGATGAACATCCCCCAAAGTAATACCTCCTTGTTGCCTTGCCACATAACGACACACACACACACACACACACACAACAAACACCCGCACGCTCTTTCTCCGAGACTTACACACTTTGTTACTACCCGCATGTACATATCCCACCAACCATCTCCTGTTACTACTGGTGTGAGTCCAAGATACAATGTAAATTAGGTTCTAGAAGTGAATATTGAGAACAAGATCAAAACATGTAGATTGCACTATATATATGGATGTTGGTGATCATGCAGTTCATACTGCAGCAACGGCTTCAGTGTGTTGTTTCTTGATTTCTGGTTGTTGTGGGTCATTAGTTTCAATCTTGCGCTTCTTTTCATGGTCATTAGTTTCGTTTTTCTTCTCATCGTCCTTCTTCTCAATCTCATCAGACTTCTCCTCCTGTGCTTTGATCTCGGTACCATCATCATTGAGTTTGTTCAATACCACATCGAGATCCTCGTAGGTCTTTGATCTGGCAGCGTACTGATAAAAGATGGATCTACCAGGAATCATTCTTGTAAGCATGTACTTCGTTCCACCGAAGAAGTTGTCCCCACTTTTGGCAATTCCAACGTATTCCTTGATCAAAGGTGCCCACTCCAAAGGCGTCATGCTGAATGCAGTTGGGTTCTGTTCAGCCTTCTCAGCAATCATACCGCCCATCTCTTTTCCGTAAATTTCCTGTAGCTCAACGAACTCCTTACGGTCAGCAATGCCACCGTTGAGAATGAAACTCACACCATGGTCATGACAGATCGTCATGACTTTAGCCACTGATTTTCTGATTGGTGCCTCTCTGTTTCTCATAGGTTGTGTACGACAGTGCAATGTCAAATTGGTGATACCGGTCTGCACAAGTCTTGTCACCAATTCCAAAGTGTCCTCTTCTTCAGGCAAGAGTCTAATCTTGACACTGATTGGTTTGTTGTGTGGTTTCCCAACCTTCTCAACGAGATTAGTAAGAATACTGCAGAGAAGATCAGGTGTCTTGAGTAGGGCGGCACCCATACCTGCATGGATAGAGAAGTGCTTAGGACAGCCTGCGTTAATGTCAATACCACAAACGTCGTCGATAATTTTTTCTGCCGCTTGTACTGCAATGTCAGGGTTTGCTGTACCCATCTGGAAGATGATCTTGCCCTCTTCCAATTTTGTATGTGTACGAAAGACGAGGTTTGTGACTCCTGGGATCTTGGTGTGTCCCTTTGAGAGATAGTCGATAGTTCCAAGCTTAGTGTTCACAATTCTGTCACATGTGATGAGCTTCTTATCGATGATTTCTGGACCTGCGTGGTGTGATTGTTAGTTGGGGATGCACCTTGACATGGACCTGTGGAAGAAACTTACTCCATACGAGGTCAGCACCGTAGCGGAGGGAGAGGAGACGAGTTGGGAGCTCTCCTGCCCTGACCATAGGTGCAAGCACAAGAGACCCTGCGTATTTGACCATGATTGGATGTGTTGTTTGGGTAGATATGTGGTCGAAGATGTTGTAGGTTGCAGCTTACAAGTCATCGCAGTATGCTTTCTTTTCTTGAGGTTTTTTTTTTCTTTTTTTTTTTTTTTTTTGGCCGTGAGTGCGGAGATGTCCGAGACGTAGTACTGCCAGTGCACCTCTCGACAAAGATGAAGCTCTCCACACTCAAAGCACTCCATGCAGTGGATGTTTCACTTGCCGTGCTGATGTGTCCACAAAGGGCCATTTCAGCCACTAATGAGGCAACTGCCGGTAGAATCAGAAACACGATAACGCAGCTGAAGCTGGAGACATTCGAGTAGAGCTCTTGAAACTAAGATGTGACATGTCAGAGATCCGGATCGTATGGCACGGGCTCATCGTGAGGCTCACACGCTACAGCCAACTGCTAATCTACAAGTATCTGTGTGTGTGTGTCTAGTGTTTGACGCGTGTCATATTTAGTGTCATCTCCTGCCCGATTGATGGCCGGGTTTAGTGGGATTGGGCCCCCGTGCGTTGCCCTGTGTGTGTTGTGTGTTTACGTGGTGGACAGGTACCAGGCACCAGGCACCACCGCAGAGAGGGTGTATAGACGGGGCTCCACGCACAACAATGAAGCGATGCGGTGCCTAAATACAAACCTCCGATAAGGCTCCTCATCACCTCCCAGCCAGATGACATGACCGAAGAGCTGCCCTGGGTACCCGTTGGCGAAGGGTCCAGGCGGCGTGCGACGCGTCGGAGGGGAGCGTGTCTCTTGTTTCAAGGCAGCACGCGCTCTGCAGATCCGGGAATGTCTCCAAACATCAAACAAATCCCAAACACCTACCACACCCTCCGCTCCATATATAAACAAACACACCAGCCAGCCCCTCCAGAACCCTCTCCCTGCTCTCTACCAACACACAGAAACCAACATGCCCGCACAGAAAGAATCCATGCTGCGCCTGGAGACCACCGCAGAGCGCTCCATCGGCAAGGAGATCAGCGTGGTGAACAAGAAGGATCTCAACCATCTGGACCTGGTCATCGAGGCCAAGAATAACAGGCTCAAATCCGAGTTCTTCTACATCTACGACTACGACAAGTTCAACGACTGCTCCTTGCTCAAGCCCAACTTCGACATCCTCGCCGCAGAGGCCATCACCCACACATCTGCCAGATACGTCGTCCACTACCTTACGAAGGAGCTGAAGAGCAGGCTCAAGGAGATCGACCGCTCCTCTGCCACCAAGCAGGAGCTCAGTGCATTCTACGACATCTTCAAGCCCAGCTTGGGTCAGTTTGATGAGGAGGACATCGCTGTTGCCAACAACTTCATCAGATCCATGTTCCCTTACGAAGGATGTTCATACACAGGTGAAAAACTCGAGAAGATCATCACAGGCGCCAACTGGATCACACTGATCTTGTCCTTGAGAATCATCTGGTCTCTGCTTCCCGATGCCATTGTCCCATGGGATTCATTCAAGAAGTTCCAAGAGTACGAGAAGTCAACCAACTACACACACGTTCAGTCGTTTTACCAGCAAATTCCGATCCTCTTACCCTCTCACAACCACTGCTGCGTACTGTTTGAGTTCTTGGAGATCTTCATTGCCATCTTTGCTGAAGACTACTTGCTCGATTTGAAGACCGCCTTGGATTTGGTTTTCACTGCTGGTCAGATCTGCTTCACGAGAGCAGAGTTCAAGGAGTCCAACGAGAATGCTGATGATGACTTGCACGAGTTACAGAAGTTCTACTACAAGAGAGGTTATTCCTTCCACATGATCTTCGTCTCGTACCTGAGATCTCTATCCAAGGAACCATCATTTGAGAACAGCTCCATTCTTGATACTTTCAAGATCAACCAATACCCACCAGAGAAGTATCAACCAGTGGTACAGAAGGCACTCACACTCACCGTTCCATCAGATCCTGAGCTCAAGACCACGAACTACTTCAAGCTTTTGTCAATGGCTGCCAACGCTACCTCAAGAATTTACTCCTCCAATCACACTTTCACAAAGTTCGAGAACAAGTTCCTTGACAAGTTTGAGTTGAACCCACACAAGATCATCGACCACTTCTTCTCCAAGTCCTCCAAGAACTATCTGCTCAAGTTTGATGATCAATTGGATTTTGATAACTTTAAGGTCAATGACGAAGTCAGTGAATTGAGAAAGAACCTTAAGGATGGCACAATGTTCGAGAATAAGGAGTTTGTTTCAACTTTCATCAATGAGTTCAGTCGTTTTGGATTTGATTCTCAGAGGGATAACGATAACAACCCATCCACTTTCTTGGCCGATACTATCAACTTCAACTTTAACTCAAAGCTTCAGAACGTTGACAGTCTTCCAGTGCGTGTCTCAAAACTCGAGATCTCAGAGTGGTTCATCAATGCTTGGAAGTATGAGACATTCTTGGGATATCTCCAGAACACAGTTGTTTTGAAATTGACAAAGACCATTGGTGATTGTGACTGGCTCATTGTCACATCTCACGAGAAGGTTTCCACCACCAACCGCTACTTGACACCTCCATCATCTGTCCAGGACGCTGTTGATAATGACAAGAACTCTGAACTTGGTGGATCACTTGTTGAGGAGGAGAGAGAGGCCAAGGATCCAAAGAGAAAGTCATTGTTGCCTGCATTGCATCCAAAGTCAAACTCCCCTCCAAAGAATAAGAGAAACTCAACAAATCCACATGGTCATCCACATGCTTCTCCAGTGCAAAGGAAATCTCCAAAGCAATCTGATCTCAAGAGAATCTCATTCCCAAGTGCTCCAAAGGACATTGCCGTTTTCGAGAAGGAGGTACAGAACAACTCAAGTCCACAACCTGTTGAGAAACCAGCCAAGAAGTCTTCCTCTGAAGCAAAGAAGGGCCACAAGAAGAAGATTTCATCCGATGATGCCAACAAGCCATTGCCAGCTCCAATCATTCCAAACCAGAGAATCACCACCCCGATTCAACAAGTTGTTGAGTCAATGCCAACCCCACCTCCAATGGTACAGGATTCGAACAATGGTGACTCTCTCCTTCCATCCACATCCAGTTTCTTGAACGGTGCAGGTCTTGAGATTGCAACACCAATGTCCATCAGGGAACAGAGACGGTCTCCAAAGGTGCTTGCTAAGCATTATACCCCACCAGGTCCAAGAACTCATCCACCAAAGGGTTCTCAAGCCGGATTGCCATCAACACCAAAAGTCCAACCTGAGCCTGTATTTGACTCTCCAGATGTTCAGAAGCAGACTGTTATTGTACCAGAAGAGGAGTCTTTCAAAGCCCCATCTCCAGTTGTGAAGCAGAATGTGCCTGTGGTTAGACCACTTTCCAAGTTTGCTGCTGTTCCAGATACTCCATCTTCTCCAGTTGTTGCCACTCTTGCCAAACCACCATCTCCATCTGACGAGAAATTCTCCAAGCCAAACGTCAAAGCTGCTCATCCATACAAGATGTTGAGACAGTCTCCTCCAAGGGCGCAGAATGGGTCTGATGAGGAGAAGCCAGAAGATCCAACGAAGCCAACTGGACTTGCACCACCACCGCCTCCATCAAGTGGTGATAAGAAGCAGACGATGACTCCACCAATGTCCTCCACTGAGATGTTTCAGACTTCCCCAATCTCTCCACCGCTCCAGAACTCCAAGGCCAAAAAACTCTCCAAGTTGATGGTGAACACAACGAGCAACGTCAAGTCAAAGATCCAGTCTCCAACAAGCTCATCTCCAATTGCTCAAGTCATTCCAAAGTTCTTCACCAGAAAGGCCAGTCAGCCTGAGTTACCGAAGATCCCACCATCTGGATCATCTGGTTCTCTCTCTCACATCAACGATGGTTCAGGTACAAACGTCTCCGAGCCTTCTCTTCTTGTGAACAACCCAGAACTTCAAGTGAGTGCAGAGTCCATCCCAGAGATCCCATACACTCCTCGTGCACTTCGTGAGTCTGTTCATCTTCCATCGGTTTCTGATGCTCATTCTAGTGCATCAAACCCAGAGTCAGAGCTGTCAAGAGTCATCAGTGATCATAGGGAGAGTTTTGTTGGTAACATGTCCACTTTGACTGCTGAATCCAAGGGCATGTTTGACAATGAGAGTGAGACTACTCAGGATACCACAAAGACCACAGTTATGAACGGAGAGAAGGTCTCTGCTCATTTGGATGGATTGCTTGAGGAGATCAGAGAAAGTTTGAGCAGTGATAAGTTCTTCGAAGGTCTTGGTTCGAATGATGATCAGAAGAAGAAGAGTGAGGTGTCTGCTGCTGTTAATTGATTGAGTTATGATACACATGTGAACTTGATTGTGATGATATTTTATTTTGGACTTTTGTTTTACTGATTTTTCTGTTGCTATACTACTGACAACACTGGGCTAGTGGTTGTACAAGTGTGTAAACTAATACGATATGAATTAATTACTACTAGGAACTTGATCATGTACACATGAATGGAATCAAATATTACTTTTACGTACAGGATGCATGTTTATACAATCTAGTGAGGTAGGATGATCATAACTCATCATGAACACCGGCATTGAGTGGTTCACTTTCATCTTCATCATCTTCTTCTCCAGAGTTTTCTTCTTCTTCCTCCTCCTCCTCGTCTTCATCTGCAGCTCCTTTTTCATTTTCTTCCTCATCCTTGGTTGGCTCATCCATAGAGTCTTCTTCGACGTCATTCTCAACCTCAGCTTCGAATTCAGCCTCACTGATATCTTCTTCAACTTCGTCTTGAGAATCATCCTCTTCTTCCTCATCGCTCTCATCTTCGTTTTCAGAAACTCCTGTTGTATCATCGGCTTCCTGTTCTTCTTCTTCTTCTTCCTCCTCCTCCTCCTCATCAGCATCTCGGGTGCTTTCATCTTCAACATCTTCTTCCACCTCGGACTCGCTTTCGGATTCTTCAACCTCTTCCACTTCATCACCGGCCTCTTCTCCAGCATCCTCTAGTGTTTCAGTTTCAACATTTGCCTCTGCTTCCTCTGTTGGTTCAACGACAGTGTCCTCGATGACATCACTTTCTTCCTCTTCCTCAATCGCCTCCTCCTCAGGTTCAACATCATCCTCCTCCTCCTCTTCAGAACTTTCAGCATCTTGATCATCCTCTTCATCATGACTGTCACCAAGTTTCTCATCATCTGATTCTTCTTCGGAAGAGTCGGATTCTTCCTCTCCGTCTTCATTGGAGTCTTTGTCTTCCTCTTCATCCTCTTCAGCTTCAGTAATTGATGAAGCAACGGCCTCACTGGACATCGCACTCGAAGCTGGGGTCTCGATTGATAGCTCATCTAGTGCAGTTGTCTCTCCCAACAAAGACTCACTGACAGAATCAACAGTGACCTCAGATTCAGATTTAGGCTCAGACTCAGGCTCAGACTCAGCATCAGTGTCAGTATAAGTATCAGAATCAGCCACTTCATCTTCAACGATATCAGTGGAACCAACATCTTCTTCTTCTTCTTCTTCTTCTTCCTCACTTTCCACAGACGAGTCACTTTCATATTCATCAACTGAATCAGCTTCCAAGTTTTCCGTTTGAGTCTCTGAAACATCTTGCTCATCCAACTCAGTATCCCCTGGGGAGTCAGATGGTGCCTCAATATCTTCAGCGATGTCAGCTTCGTCCTTGAGCAAGGATTCGTGATATGCAACTGTAGCATCAAGTTCAGATACCGAAGAGGTTTCAACATCCACAGCGTCATCTTCCTGCTCTTCTGCCTCATCGATGATGGCTTCAGACTCCTCAGACTCTGCTGCAGATACGGTTGTGGATTCTGAATCAAGATCAGCTTCACCAGTAGTCTCTACCTCAATTTCGTCGGAATGTGTAGACACTGTATCAACTTCTTCAACCACCTCTGGCTCAAGAGCTTCCACAATAGACACGGGTGTTTGCTCAGGATCAACAGACTTCGTAGCTGGTGGCGTAATACTCTGGCTGAGCTCTTCAACAACATCATCTATTGGTGTCAAAGCAGGCTGTTCAGCAGCTGGGATAGGAGTGGCATCGACTGGGGTAGACACTTCATCCACGACTTCCAAGTCTGCGAAGTCTCCAAAGTCCTCAACTAATTCTGGCTCTGGTTCCTCCTCCAAAATTGAAGTCTCAGCCTCTTCAGAAATAGTCCCTGATTCAGTAGAAGATAGCACTTCTTCTGTGGTGATAGAAACTTCCTCTTCAGACACAGCCGAAACCGCTGGTCTGCTCTCGGTGGTGGCCTCAGACTTCTCAGAAATGGAACTTTCAGTTGAAGATTCAACTTCCTCGATCAAAGAACTCTTAGTTGTAGTTGTTGCGGAGGTTGGTGTTGTTGATGCCTTTTTGGATAAAGTACGTCTTGAGAATTTACGTGCCTTCTTGGATTGACTTGTTGTGGAGTCAGGTGTCGAAGTGGTAGATGAAAGGGAGGGTGCCGTCATTGATCCAATGGAGACGGAGCTTGGTGTGAACGCAATGGATGTAGTGGACTCTGTTGAAGTTTTAGCCTCTGAGACCTCTGACTGGATTGTGGATTCTGAGGCTGATGGTGTAGCAACCTTCTTGTACTTCTTTGATAACGACTTCGTTTTCTTCTTCTTCTTCTTTGTCTTCTTCTTCAGCGTGGCAGAGGTGGTGTCAGATAAAACTGATGACGATGATGACTTTGTAGCTTGTGTGGTTGTGTACGATGGAGTCAAATGCTTGTGTGGCTTGGTGGCTGTTGATTTCTCAAGAACAGTTGATGACACTGTCTTTTCAGTTTCAGCACTAGTGGTTTCTTCAACAGACTCAAGGTCACGCTCTTCGACTTCAACATCATCATAATCTTCTGGAGCTTCAGTGTAGACTGGAACAGGTCTCGTTGATGATGTGCGTGATTTAATTCTGCGCAGAGTGGTCTTGGATGAAGTCTCAGTTGGTATTGGCTCAATTGTGGAAGTTGTGGAGAGTTGCACAGGCTCATCGGTCTGAGTCTTTGGGATCAAGGTGAAGTAGTCGGAAACATTCACAGCATTGGAATCATTACGCAGCCACAGCCAATATGCTGCTGCACCAATAACTGAAACAATCAAGAGTTGGAAGATACGCTTGAAGAAGTTGTAAATCATGTGGGTATCCACACCAAGGTTCTCTGGAATCTCAATCACGTGGATTGACTTGCCTGCTGAGATTGAGGCAAGGAAGTGACCATCAGGAGAAAACACCACACTTGAGACACCAAGACTGTGAATGTCAGTGTATGACTTGATCTGTTTTAAACTGTGCAACTTTAAAAGGGTGACGGAATTATCCATTCCTGCAATTGCAATGACACTGTTCTTGAGATTCACATCCATTGCGGTGATGGACTTGACTTTCTTGGAGAGCACGACTTCCTTAACAACCTGAAGCTTTCCTGAAATCTTCACCTTGGCCAACCCAATGCCACTCATGTTCTTTAAACTCATTGCCAAAACAACATGATCGTTGTCTTGGAAACGGACTTTTGTGAGAGAGCTGGTGAAATCCACTTTACGACCCAATGATTTACCAGTGACGATGGAGATGAGCTCCAATGTATGCGGCGTGATGTATGCCATGATCTTACCATCTGGAGAGATTGCAAGATCAGCAACTTCATTGTTCGTCTCAATCTCATACTTCTCAAACACCTTGACTGCATCAAGAATGTGAATGACTGTTGGTAACTTTGATGTGGCAGTTGCAGCCATTGTACCATCCGGTGAAAGTTTGATGAGTTTATGTATTTGAAGAGGAGTTGCAATAGGTTCCAGAGAGGCAGATTGTACGTACTTCAAATGCTCATTGGTGTAGACGTACTTCTGCAAGTTGTGGTTGTGCCCCGCACGAATAGCTTCAGCACTCTCATTACAACCGAGAAGAACCAAATTGTTCGCAGCGTCAAGCACTGTCGGTACATCATCTTCATCTTTGAGCTTCAATTCCCTGAATCTCTTGAGGACTTTGCGTTTGGAGAAGTTGATTGTGAGTGCAGTGAGACGTTTGACGGTCGCAGAGGGCTGTGTTGGATCTGACCTACCGCCTCCTGTGACCAAGAGAGTGTGGTCATTAAGGAATTTGGCGTCGTAGGCGGGATACCCCACCTCATAGGACGCAGTATTGAGCTTCATGCGAGTTACCGCCCGTGATTAGCGAGTGTAATGTGGTCAAATGGAGAGAGAGCTCGTGCCGCTGAAGTGGTGTTGATGTGTAGATCAAGCTGCGTGTCGGAACCTTCTGGAAGCGCCAACCTGTTCGCGAAACCCGCGAATTTTGCAATTCTATTCATAGGGCGGAATTAGTGGTGGGACTTCCGAATAGGGAATTCTAGTCTGGCACCTTTTTCCGAATCCTGCGTGCCACCCGACGCACATGAGCTGCTCTGCCTAACAAAACCCCCCCGGGGGCCACACCTGCAACTCTTATATCCCCGCTGAGTCCAGACTCTTCGGCAGAACCACCACCCGCAAACTTGCACAAACCATTGCACGCTGTACACTGCGTATATCAGCCGGCCTGATCCCTGGAAAAGATACCCTCTGCCACACTGCACACAGTGCTCTCGATACCCCTCCACTCACACTCACGCTACACACTGCAAGAGCAACTGCACACTCCTTCCCATCCTGGTACGATGCTCGAAATGTCCCAGTACAAGGATAAGAAGGTCCCTCGTCACTACTGGTCTAACACTCCAAAGAACCGGGTGGTGTTGGCACTGGTCACCATCTCCCTACTGATCATTTACTCTGTTTTCACACTGGATGCTGAAGAGACAAGGGTTTCAAATGACACACATGGCACACACAGCATCCCGGTCAAAACCTCATCGAGCCCGGTGCGTGCCACCTACCACGATGCGGATGTGGACTATTCACAGCAATTGCAGGAGTCCAAGACGATGGCACACATCCTAGCTGGTGGGACGAGCTCAGGAAGAGGTGCTAACAATGGAATCAATGCAGAAACCATTGATAAGAGTCTTGATAGCAGGGTTGTTGGATCGATCACGAAGGACCAGAAGCAGATTGAGAAACAACGGGGACAATTGAAGACGTCTGGAGGATCCCAGGAAGCAAACACTGTCCATGCTGATGTTACAAAGGCATATAAAGGTGATTCAAAGACGTATGAGGAGGGAAGAACAGTGAGAGGCGTAAAAACCATGGCTCGCGAAGAGGAGAAGTACGAGGCGGACTCGTCCGGACATGTCATTGATCATTTACAAAACGGTCATACTACCAGAAAGACGATCAAGAACACCAAGGCCACACAAAGAGCTATTGTGGAGCAGATTGGAAATGGCGGTGTAAGAGTCCTTGACAGAATTGACATGTCCAGTTGAGCAATTGATCACCAATACCAGACTGCTGAATAGCGGAGGAACTAGAGAGCTCGATCCTGCAGCTTATATTACACCACGCAGGATCCCGTATACAAACGCTCGGACTTTTATGCCTCTTACGACGTTACTATATATATATTTGTTTGTTTTATTTCTTGTGTTTATGAGATTTGTTCATGCGATTTGTTTCCAATGTTTGGATGGTATTGTAGGCCTTGTTCGACATCTTGGATCACCACGGTGTCAGGCTGTGTCTAAACGAGTCGGGACTAGATCAAGTAAGCGATCGCATGCGGTTAGGAAGTTAATTCTTCAAACAGTATACGCTAGAGAGGCCATGAATGTTAAATGTGAATGCAATTCCTCAAGTAACTATTTACTCTAAAGACATATCTTACATAGCAAATCAATTAGCCTTCTTCATCACCACTTTAGCTCTTGACGTAGTAGCTCTATGCTCAACCATACAGCAAATGCAAATATTTCATGACCCACGATCAGTCAAGCTTTTTATCATCATCGACAGCTTCTCCGTCATCAACTAGAACTTTCTTCTCTTCAAACTTGATGGCAACCGATCCACGACGATGGTGATGTCTGTGGCAATGTCCTTCATGAGACGGCTCGCTGGTATCACTGCCAACGCTCCCATCTCTGGAGGTGTGCGAACAGTTGCTCACGAGGGAACTCTTACGAGAGTGGATATGCGACACACGACCCTCTCGTTCCTGAGTGGACGGCGAGGAGCCGTAGTGGCCATGGATCACAGGCATGGAGATCGACCTTGCCAGTGCCGGAGTTACTGCCGATCCCCATTGTGCCTGTGTAGAGTTGGAGTTGGAGTTGGCTGCTCTGGCGCTGGAAGGGGGCTGGGCCTGTGGATGTTGCGCCCGCTCCATCGTGTACGCCGCAAGGTCTGCGTGTGAGCCCACCGTGCGAGGTGTCCTGTCCATCATGGTCTTCGAGAGCGGCGAGTACTGTGGTGTGCTGTCTGGAAGTTGTGCCTGTGTGTGCAGGTGGAGCCGGGCGTTGATCGGCCTGTTGGGGCGGTACGACTGGTGGTCGTAGTGGAGCTCGAACTTGTATGGCCGGCACATGTCGCCCGTGGAGTTGTGCCTGTACTGGAAGCTGCTCATTGCTGCTCTTGTATAATGCTGTTGTGGCTATAAGTGTAGCTGGTTGTGGGAAGAAGAGACGCTGCGAGATGGCGGGGGGAAGGAGGGCTGATTATATACTTTGCACGGGGCTGCCCGGGAGGTGGTTCGATGTGGCACTGCACTCCACTAACTGACCGGCCACGCGGGTGCAAAGGACACACACTCAATCACAGCGAGCTGCAGAGCTTTTATTTGCCCGTTAGTACTTGTAAATGGCACACGCAAATGGCGTCATGTAGCAGACCCAGCGCAAAATCGACTTCCCAGCTGAATCTGTTGAGTTGCTCGCTCGCTTTGTTCCTTGCCCTTCCATCGCACAAAATGTGGGGTGTGCAGCTTGCGGGATCTGATCCGCTGGATGGCTGGGCCCTTCAGTTGCTCCTTCACGTTAGATGAATAACCCCATGAATCTACACATTGTAGTGTGAATTACTTTGCCAAATACTCACCATAAAGTCCTCTTTCTTGTGTTTTATCAACGCGTTCCAAGTTACTATTGCCCTTGTTAGTGGTTACCACCGAGCACGCACCCCTTATCGGGCACTTACCCCATCGTGCAGATACGTCATACAGCTCCACACAGTTGGCAGAGCATCACAACCATCACCCTGGATCAGCAATAGATAAACCGGTCTCACGTCAACTTCTACAACTAGCCCACATGGTATGAGATCATATCGATGTTTAAAAAAAACTTCTATTAGGTCATCTATGGTTTTGCAATGTAGTAAGGGTGTTCATTCTGTTATTAGAGAAGCATCATTGACCCCTCCTTTTTTTCCTTCTTCACCTGCCCTGTTGTTGCTTCTTCTTCTTCTCCAAAGAAGCAATGTGGGCCTCACTCTGATCCACCTGGGTATGTGTATGGTTCTTGGCCGTGTGGTAAATATGCTTAGAGATACCACTTCCATCAAGACGCTCTTCCACTGTACACATCTCTGTGCTTTGGATCCAGGCATCAGCCATCACTTCATCAATGGTAGCACGGCATGCTGGTGCAAGATCAACCATGCGTCCAATAACAGCACGTGTGTGTGCTGGTAATGCTTGTAATAGACGTGCTTCACCAATCAAGTTGGATGTATGTGGTTTTGGTGGTTCCTCTGTGGTCACCCCTGCCACAGGGGCAACTGGTGCAGAACTTGTTGTTGAATCATCAGTTGGCACAACCGTTGCCTGAACGACTGTGGTTGGAGCTGGTCCATCAACATGTACCGATGATTCGTATGATTGTGTGGATGGGGTTGTGGATCTTACTGTAGTAATTGTCTCTGGTGTTGGAACCTCGGTCTTGTCATCCACTGGTGTCTTGACTCCAGTCTCTTGTTCAATCTCAGCCAATGGTTTGGAGAAGGCCTTGGTCAGGTTTGACAACCCACTTGGTTTATCAGCAGGTTTCACTGGTGTTGGTTTGGCAGCTGGTGCCCTTGTCAACAATGCACTGAGGGAATCACTGTCTCTTCCTGTACAGAAGAGCTTGAAACTGTTGTCAGCAAGTTTTGGCACCTTCCATGGGAACTTCTTGAGAACCATACAACAGTAAATCATAGCAGCAGACCAAATGTCAACTGGTCTTGGATCGTATTTGGCAAACACCAATGTTTCTGGTGACAAGTATGGATCTGATCCAACGATACCAGATGCTTCAATCAAAGTCTGAGAGAATGGATATGAAAAGACAACGGCTGAACCGAAATCGATAATCTTCACAATACCCTGGGCATTGATCACACAGTTATCCAACTTCAAATCACGATGAGCAAGACCCATATGGTGCAAATATTGAATACCAGTAAGAATCTGCTTGAAACAACAGTCAATCTCTTCGGAACTCATCTTGTTACTCATGACAATGGCAAACAAATCATAATCGCAATACTCCATAACCTGCATGATACGATCATTCTCATATGCAATCTCAATGGTCTCAATGATGTTTGGATGGCGAAGCGTAGAGCCAATACAGTACTCACCAGTGATCTTCTTGGCATACTCACGTCTTGTCTCCGTGTGTGAACGTGGTCTAAACTCCTTCACTGCAAACACCACGGAATCACTGTTTCTCTTGATGAGTTTAACTGAACCTCCAGCACCTGCACCCAAGTTTTCACCAGACTTACCATAACGTTTGGAGAAGGGTAATGGTTGTGGGGTGGTGTATTGTGAAACGTTGTTGTTGTAAGAGGAACTGATGGATCCTGATCTGCTTCTTGATGGTGCTGAAAATTGTGATGATGCAATTGGAGAAACACCACTGTTCAATGGTGAGTGTGCTGATGATGTAGATGACTTCTTGAAGAATCTCTTGAGATCAGCCATTGATCCATGTGGTTGTCTCTTGGTGTATGAATCCATGCTGGAGATTGAGGATGGTGATCCAGAGATTGCAGTCTCATTGGACATCATCGATGACGATTGGACAGTGACTGGTGTTGCAGCAACAGGTGCTGGGTTGTTATAGAATGATCCCAAGTCCATGGATGAGTTCTTTCTCGATCTTGAGAAGAATCCAGAAGATGATGATACTGATCTCGAGAAGCTTGATTCCCTAACCTGTTGCACTTTCTGCTTCGTAATGACAAATCTTGGTTCAATCTCACCAGTGTTCACCGTTGGGGATGTGATGTTTGTGGACTCAATCATAGTGATGTTGGATGGCAGTCCAGAGACGGAATGACGAGGTGAAGCGCTGTGTTCTCCATTGGTGGCGCCGTTGATCCCGCCGTTGGTCGTGGTGGAGTTTGATCCATTGGTGTTGTTGGTATTGTTGTGATTCGGCACAGAGTAGGGGATGCTCGAAGAGAGCATGCTTCCAGCAGAGTAGGAGTTGTTGTAGTGGTACACATTGTTGGACGATGGCTGTCTGTGGATGGAGGCGCTCATGGGAGCCCTGATAGGAGGGGCGCTTGAATAGGAGGACGGGTTGATGGCGATAGGGCTTCTCTGGTTGTACCCGGAGCGGTGGGCGTTACCAAACTCCAATGGGGAGCCTGGCTCGCTGTCATAGTCGATATCCTCCTCGTCTTGCCGTCTGCCGAACGGGGTTGGCACTTCGACGCCTTCGATGGACACAATGTTGGAGAGTTCCTCGTCCTCGATGTTGCTGTTGACGTGGCTCAGGCTCGAGGGCGTGCGCGTGGCGGGGGGCTTCCTGTCGGGCTTCTGCTGGAGTAGCTTGGTCAGCGAGGAGACCGGGGAGGAGGTCATCGTGCTGGTGTAGTTGGTGCTTTTGTTGGCGGTGGAGTGGGTGTTGGTGGTGGTGGAGTGTGCTGAAGTTTAGGTCGGAGGCAGCTGATCGAAGAAAGAGCGGCTGCGTGGATGGTTTTAAAGAGGCCGCTGTGCCGATAACCGGTGGGAGGACGTTCGTGTCGTGAGGGAGGCCCGGGATCACGGTCACGATCAGCAGAGTCTGGGACGGTGGCAGTTACCAGGCACAACTTGCACAGGATCAGGAACAGGATCACAGGCAGATTGCAAACTTCTCTCCCTCCGAGTCCCTCGCACCACCGTACCAACAAAGTCCGCGAGCGAGTGTGCCCAGGCGGACCTTTGCGCGATAGTCCTCTGCCCTCACAGCGTATTCACAGCCTGTGAGCTGCGATTGGCCGATAAGCTGCGATTCGCACAGGATTTTCGCGGGCTAGATTTATGTCACGTGACTACTTCATGTGATCTGAGCTCATTTCGATGTGGTGGTGAATAAGCACACTGGCCGGGTTACTACTAGTACTACCTGTCCCTATAAGAATATGCATTACACAACCCCGCAATGCTGAAGGAGTGCAGTTTAAATTTTCAGTTTGGGTGCGTTCATAGGTCGTTACCACAAATGGTCATGGTGGGTACTTCAAGTCTTCTTCTTCTTACCCTTCGACTTCTTAGCCTTGGTCGTGTTAGGTTTCGACTGCGATGTTGATGGTGCATCTGTTGATTTCTTATTCAACTTTCCCTTGAGATTACCCATGCCTGGGAACAATGGAATGTCATCTTCCGGTGTTGTCTTGCCAATCCCAACATCCTTCTTGCTTGCCTTGTCGTCCTTGTTCTTCTCACTCTTCGCCTTGTCATTCTTGGCCTTCAGTTCGCTCTTCTTTCTGCGGATGGCTGATTCCTTCTCCACTTGGGCAATGGCTGTAGCTGTGTTATCATACAACAATTTCTGCAGTTCTTCACTTTGAAGTTCAGGTCTGGCTGGTGTGTAGATGCCACAATCGGCAAGGAAGTTACCACCTGGTGCCGTTTCAAAATCAGGACACATCAAGCCATAAAAGAACGTCTGGGCACCTCCTTTCGGAGATTTGAGGAAGATCCAAAGAATAGGAAGCATTAAGACATAGAAAAGCAACCCAATGAGTGACCCAAATGAGAAAACACGCTTTGTACTGGGTGATCTCATCAAACCTGGGTTAACAATGTTCACACGAACCATACACGGTTGTCCATCTTTTCTTGGTACTTCAAGAAGTCTTCTCTGGAACTCACGAGCAAACATTGAAAGATGCAACTTAGCAGATCCAAACACTTTCCATGGTGAGTTCTTTGGATATCTCAGCTGAAGTTTTAATGGATCATCAATGTCTAATATACCCGTGGCTTGAGACATGCAAGTAGTAATGAGAACTCTGACATCCCTATCAGCAAGTTGTGCACGAAGGGCAGGGGACAAGAGTGTGAGCAAATGGTAATGGCCAACATAGTTCACGGCTGTTTGAATTTCGATTCCATCTTCAGAATTCTCACGTTCCTTACCAGCTGGCAGAGTCTCAGCGGCACAACAAACAATTCCATCAATACGACGTGGTGGTACGTTATCCAACCATTTAGTGGCGAACTTTCTGATCGAGTACAACGAGGACAAATCACATTCCTCGGCATAGATCAAGAAATTATGGTGCTTCTCTCTAAGATCATCAGTGTGCTCGGCGATCCAGAAGTCCTCCACACTTCGCACAAGAAGAATCACTTGAGCACCACGAGAGGCAAGCTCATCCACCACGGCGGCACCAGCTCCCGAGGTTCCACCAGTGACGAGGTACACTTTACTGTGTAAATCTCTTTCCCATGTGTTTGTTTTTCCTCCAAAGTAGTATTTGAGGGCACCAACGATGGCGATGGGAGGCGCGTACTTGTAGATGTATTGCCACCCGGGAAGCACGTCTGGCCCGTCGAGGATCATGGACCCAATGATGTTGAGCGGCATTATGGACCGGTTTTTGTTGGTGAGTTCAGTGTTTCAATTGCCAGCGGAACCGCCCGTTCGTTTGGTGTGGCTTTGATGGGGATATGGTTGTGACTTTGATGGAAGTGGTTGACGTTTGCAGAACAGATCCCGATTCCCGAACTCAGCTTTGTAGGGCGGCCGAGAAAAAAATTCAGAGCGATGAGCTTGTAGTCTCCACACCAAATAAACACAGTAGATTCCACATATCCAACCATCCACACATCAACACAGAATAACATGGAGGAGATTGTATTTTATTGCTCTGAAGGTGTTCCAGATGACAAGCAGGGCGCTCTTTCACTAGGTGTAGCCACAACGCTTCACTCACAGACACAGACCATGGCTTTCAGACAAGCCGCATCTTACCCCAACGGAGCTGTCATCACAGGAACGAAGCCAGGTGATCGTGTCATCGTTGCAGCTAAGGGAAAAGCACTCGTGAACGTCTACTCATGGGGTAAAGAGTCCCCTGATCAAAGAATCCCAGTACCGGAGCAGCTGGCGTGTTTGGTGCTTTGTCCAAATGGTGCAGATGCCTACTCCGATGACGTTATGGAAGGATCCGAAGATGAGAGCGAGACAAGACTACCGAAGTTCAGACTGCCGTACCTTTTAATCGGTGCTGGTGTGAGTGGGAAACTTTACGTTTGGGAGCTCAATTCTGGATTGTTGTTGAACGTGAAAGAGGCACATTATCAACTTCCAACATCTATGAGAGTGTCAAGTGATGGATCATTCCTCATTACATCTGGTAGAGATGCACGTGTCCTCGTTTGGCGTATAACTGACCTTGTTGGATTCTCCAAAGATGATCAAAAAGTTATCAAGCCAGTGCACATTCTCTCAGATCATACACTAGAAGTGACTGATGTATTCATCAGTAACAACATCCATCAAGACGGTAAAGTGTACACAGTTTCAAGAGATTCCACAATCAGAGTATACAACATGTCAAACTTTGAACTCCTCTCTACATTTGTGATGAATGGACAAATTGAATCCATTGTTGTTGACTCTGCAGACAGATCTATGTTTGTTGGGCTGAACGATGGTAACATCCGTCAAATCAACCTATATGAACCAAACCCAGCAACTCACGTTCTTGAAGCCCGTGGCGGTTATGGAAAAGTGCTGACACTTCAACCAGACCATGAACTACGTGACACTATCACATACCATGCAGGTCATCCTGTAACACAACTGTCACTTTCACTTGATGGATCTCTCATTGTCTCAGGAGATGCCAAGGGACGTGTCGCAGTCATCGATGTGGTTTCCAAACAGGTGGTGAAGGAGCTGAAAGAGTTGAACAGTAAGATCACAACGGTAAAGATCTTAAACACATTCACAGAATCCCAATCAGCTAACCAACCAATTGAGAAGAACACGAGAGCGATCCCATCATTCAAGAGAGTGATCACCACAAATGAACCAAAGGAGCAAGACATCTTGTTCCAGATAAGTGTCCCAGAGGAGGAGAAACTGTTTGACATTGACTCACATCTGGACAGGGTTGCAAGTGAGGCCATGTTCTTCGAGAACTTCACCAATGTTAACTCTGAGGTTATCATGAGGGACTCCAGTGAGAGCAACGGCAGCTCCAAACAGGCCGAAGAGCAGTTGAACAAGGTCACGAAGGCATACGCTGACCTGAGGGCCATGTATGAGGAGTTATATAAAGAGCATGAAGCATTGTTGGAAAAACAGTGATCTTTGAATCGAAAAAGTGTCAATTTGGAATTGAATGAGTATACGGGTACGAGCGCCATCAAGGATCACCATCATGTTTTGCATGTCTATAGAGCGTTACAGACAATACAGTTCTTTAGACCACACAGGAATCCAACTACAAACTTGAAGAGTTTCTAAAGCAATAAATCATGTAGTCATAAGACCGTCTATCTTTTCCGTTCTGGAGAAAGGGCCCTGTTGAATCCCTTCTCTCTGTTCATGTACTGTCTGTACTTTGTAGATTTGTTTCTCTTTGAAGCACCCGATGCGGCACCGGCAACGTGTTTTCCCTTTGTAGAGTCAAAAGACTCGAATCCCATAAGCTTCATCATCATCTCATTGTCGTTCATCTCGGATATTGACTGGGTGTCCTGTTCATCACCGTCCGTACCTGTGTCTTCCCTTGTGGTGGCGCGTCCTCTCTGTTCCTCGTCTTCCGTCGCCTTCACATCGCTCTTTGAAGCCATGGGCGATTTAGCAGCTTCTGAACGAGAATCTCTGTCTTTGAAAGTGACTTTGGTTGATGAGCCACCGTACACGGAGGAGCGATCCTTTGAGCGGTCTCTGTAGTCATCGAGCTCCGCCTTGTGCTTCCTTGAGGGGCTTCTATCTGGCCTCTGTGTGCGCTGTTGTGGCTGCCCTTCATCTCTCTTTGGTTCCCTCGCTCTCGCCGACATTGTTGATGTTCAATGGATACACCTTCTCTTTGGCTTCCACTTTCCAGTTGTTTGAAGACAGGAAATCGGTGTTGAAGTTCGAACGAGGTTAGTGGTCTCCGCAAGGGTTTGCGCGGGCTTCGGGAACTGGTACGTGCGCGCTAGAGATGAGCTGCAAGAAAAATTTATCTGTGCTGGCTCTCTCTTTCTCTTTGGCACTCCCCCACCATTTGGCGCACTAAACGTTGTACACACAGTCATGAGCGAAGTTACCAAGAAGCTCACCAAGAAAGAGCAGAAGGCCCTGGCGTTCCGTAAGGGAAAGAATGAGAAGCCAACAGAGAGCGCCGAAGGGCCAGCCACAGATGCTGTCAAGAAGAGAAAGAGAGACGATAACGATGAGACTGCCACAACAACAGAGGACTCCAAGACAGAAGACAAATCAGAATCGATAGAAGGAGAACCAAAGAAGAAGAGAAAAACAAGAAGAGGTAAGAAGGGCAAAGGGTCGAATGGTGCCCCAAGATTTCTCTTATTTGTGGGAAACTTGCCGTACGATATCACTGCTACTGATCTAGTGACACATTTTGCCGCTGCAGCCCCTGATAGAGTCAGACTTAGACAGGATAAGGGAATTGCATTCTTGGAGTTTGACAACAGTGGAAACGACATCCAGAAGAAGATGGATGTGGCGCTGAAGATGCACCACTCCTTGTTGAAGAGCAGAAAGATCAATGTAGAACTGACAGCAGGTGGTGGTGGTAACTCCACGAACAGATTGGAAAAGATCAAGGCTAAGAATGAGAAACTCGATGAAGAGAGAAAAGACGATATTCAGAAGAAAAAAGAGGAAAGAGTGAAGAAGTTGAAAGAGAGAGAAAAGATCTCATCCACGGATTTGTCAAATGTTCATCCTGCAAGAGCTCGTACTATGATGAACAAGTGAACGAGACAATCATCACTACAATTTTAATGAACAGCATAATTTATGACGAACCAAGACGTGTGCTGTAGATAATCATTACATTGCAGCAGCTCAATATGGAAGCGGATGAACCGTAGCAGACAGCTACTGCGGTTAGCTGAAAGAGAGTTAATGTCCATTCATGTTCCCCAATTTGCGGGCGCCCTACAATAAGGCGCAAATTTCTATAAATTATCTGATATTGATAGAGAAGATGGTAGAAAACAACGTTGTAGAAAGAAAAAAGAAAGAGGTTAGGTGCAAAGCAAGTATAACAACAGTGTTGTAGCTCAGCATCACAACACCCAAGCGCCTAGAACCGAACAAGAAAGAGAATGAAGATAGAGAGTGGGAGAAAACAAGCAATCAGAGAATGGTACACTTGTTGGTTTTCTTTCTTTTCTTCACTGGGGCAGAAGAGCCAGCGTTCCCGGCAGCGGACTTCCCAGTTGGTGCAGATGATGTGCTTGGTGCGGATGTGGCAGCCAACTCCTTTTCACTGTCAATGACAGACTTGATTGCAGTGTCAAACACAGATTCAACACCAGTTTGAGTAGCTGCAGAACACTCAACGTATGAATAGAGGCCCAATTCAGCTTTGAGCTTCTTAGCCTCAGTGATGGAAACTGGCTCGTTACCAGACTCTTCAAGTCTATCGAGTGTGTGAGGATCATCTCTAAGATCGGATTTTGTACCAACGAGCACAATCTTGATGTCGTCAGATGAGTGATGTCTGATTTCTGGAATCCATTTGTTTTTAACGTTCTTGAATGATGATGGCTCAACAATGGAGAAACAAACCAAAAAGATATCGGTTTGTGGGTACGATAAAGGTCTCAATCTGTCATAGTCCTCCTGACCTGCTGTATCCCAGAGCTCGAGCTTGTAGTGCGCACCTTCATAAAGAGTATTCTTTGTATCTTTGATGATGTATTGTTAGTATAATTGTCATGGGGGTTGATGATAATTTCGGTTAAAAGGTAACTCACAGTTGTCAAAGACGGTTGGAATGTAGTCCTGAGGGAATGTGTTCGAAGTGTAGGATATAAGCAGACAAGTCTTACCCACAGCACTATGATAGTGTTAGTATATGCTCAAAGATTGACTGTAGGCAATATCGAATTTTCTTGATGTTTTCTTGATGGCTTAGAGTGATTGTCCAAAACGTCGATATGGAATGCAGCCTTGACACAACGACACACCAATGGGCGGGCAAAAAAAAAACCAAAGAACGGGTTGAAATTGGCAGGAACAGAAGAGCCACTTACCCGTCACCGACGACCACAACTTTGAAGGATCTCATTGTAATTAACTGCTCGTGAAATCGTTGAGTGGTGCCGAGTACCTGGCCCAGGGTGGGGGAAGAGTTGGACTAGCCAGATAAGTACCCAAGATTTGACATCCAGGCGAGTTTTTCGAAATTTTGGCGCGGAGAATTGGACGTCCAGCATCAGTACGGCGAGCACTCCGAGCAAACAACCATCGTCGACACCGGAATGATCGATCACAAGAAGTGACCCGGTAGACAGGCCCTAGAATGCTGTTTAGCGAGCAGTTATGGGTGTCGTTAGTAGTACAATACACGATGCCACCAACAGAGGAGAGCTGGGCACTGATACTGAGGCCTCTTGAGAAACCACAACAACAGCATGACCGTGCAGCCGGAAAACCTGAACAACCAGCTCCAGGCTAAAAGTCGAATGGCTTCAACTGCCATGATCATGATATTATGTTGAACTACACCAAGAAGTAAAGTTGAATACGTGAATTACACAAATCAGGAGAATTCTAAAACTGCCTGAACTGATCTATCAAGATCCCAATTCAAGGGTTACCAAATAAAACCAACCTTTAACCCGAACAAAAGCAAGAATAAAAACAACGAAGCGTGAAAGAACAAGAATGCTCACCAAATGAGGATAAAGTCATGAAGAGAAGAATGTGCAAAGCGAAAGTCTATGATGTATTGAAGAGATATCTTTGAGGGGTATCTTACATCATGAGAGCAGCAACAGCAGCGGCGACAGCAACACCGGCACCAGCGTACATGTTGTTAGCAGCACCCTCGTAGGAGGTGATGCTTGGAAGAGTAACGTTGGAGATGTTGGAAGCTGGGCAGTCAGTGACGGTGGAAGCACAAGAAGTGATGGTCTCGATGACAGTGGAGTCAGACTCGACGGTGGTGATGTTCTGAGCGACGGCAACGGCGACGACGGAGAGGAGGGCGAGGGAGAACTGCATTGTAATAGTAAAAGAGTGACTGAAGTTGGATCTGTTGATGGAGAAGGGAAGCAGAGCAGAGAGTTGGCAGAGGAAGGAAAAGTGGGAGGGCACAGGGTATTTATATTCGAGCTGGGGGCAGCCGGCTGGTCTATCGGGGCGGGCTTGTTTGGGGGATCGTTTGTTTACCTTTTCCCGCTCTCAGATCGCCCAGTTGGTCGCGGAGCCGCAGAAGTGTGCAGGCAGCGGCCCAAGAGGGAAAGCGCGAACCCGGATCTGGCCACGTTCTGGGCTCTTTTGGCTGTTTGGCGGCGCTGGCGCTGGAATGTTTTCTCCAAAACGGATTCTCTCCCACCAAAACGAGCGGCGACCGCAGCGCTGCTGGAGAAACACAAGAGAGCTTTGAGGGGGGCTCCCAGATCTGAGGCTTGATCTTGATCTCTCCTTGATCTCTCCACGATGCTATTTCTAGCGCTGGGAGATTGAAGCTGCTTTCTTCAGGAACACTCTCAGAGTAGTAGTAGTAGCAGTACGACGACGAGGTTAAAAGTGAGGTTGCTAGTAGAACTGGCCTCAATCAGGGTCTAGAAGAGCTATCGAAATTGGCTCATGGGGGCCACACGACACACACAGATGTCACCAGCGATGGACCATATCACCTATCATCCGCACGGTACACTGCGGGTCGCGACCGTACATATGTTTGGCTTGCAAGGTTGGAGGTTTGCAAGCGTTCAAAGTTCGTACGTGCGGGGGCACGTGCGCTCTCCAGAAGATAGATCGATCGGCTAGTGCACGCTTGATCCAAGCTAGTAGAGATGGCCTGGAGACAAGGATCTATACCCAGCTCTTCTAATTCTTCGAGGACTAAATCAAACGGTGTGAATATCATCACCCAAGCTCTGTCATGATTTCCTGAAGGGTCCATGTCATCGCATCGGCCTAGCAAATTGCTCGGAGACTCGACAAGCTGTCGTTGCTGCTGCTTTGTTGATGATCCGGTGCTGTGTTCAGATCCCAGCCAGCCCTAGAGACGCACAACGTTCTAGGCCCCGAACTTCAGAGCCAGCTGCTGATCCCCGAAATTTTGGCGCTGGCTTGTACTGGTGTGCGGGTGTCAAAGGCTTCGCGAATGGACGCAGTCACGCTGCCCTTATTCGCGCTTTTGGAAAAAAAAAAAAACTGTTGCAAGCGCGATCCGGCCAGAGTGAAAAATGAAAAGTTGTCTGGACCTGTTCTTCACCACTCTCATCGACAAGCTTGAAAGGGTATCACACATACACATACATTACAAAGATGGTTAAAATTATTTCCAAGAAGAGAAAATTGGTGGCTGACGGTGTCTTCTACGCCGAGTTGAACGAGTTCTTCACCAGAGAGCTTGCTGAGCAGGGATACGCTGGTTGTGAGGTCAGAGTTACCCCAACCAAGACCGAGGTTATCGTCAGAGCTACCCAGACCCAGGCTGTCCTTGGTGAGAACGGTAGAAGAATCTACGAGTTGACCTCCCTTGTCCAGAAGAGATTCAGATTCGCTCCAGGTTCCATCGTTTTGTACGCTGAGCGTGTCCAGGACCGTGGTCTTTCCGCTGTCGCCCAGGCTGAGTCCTTGAAGTTCAAGTTGTTGAACGGTCTTGCCATCAGAAGAGCCGCTTACGGTGTCGTCAGATACGTCATGGAGTCCGGTGCTAAGGGTGTTGAAGTTGTTATCTCTGGTAAGCTCAGAGCTGCCCGTGCTAAGTCCATGAAGTTCCAGGATGGTTTCCTCATCCACTCTGGTCAGCCAGTTAAGGACTTCATCGATGTTGCCACCAGACACGTTTTGCTCAGACAGGGTGTTTTGGGTGTTAAGGTCAAGATCATGAGAGACCCAGCTTCCTCCCGTGTCGGTCCAAAGTCTCTTCCAGACTATGTCAACGTCCGTGAGCCAAAGGATGAGGAGCCAGTCACCACTCAGACTGTCAAGTCCTACATCCAGAAGCCAGCTCAGGAGGCTGCCCCAGAGGCTGCTGCTGAGGCTACTGAGGCTTAATTTTGTTGATCTTTCTTGGGTTATTAAAATTAAAATTTAAGGGTTTTGAGGTTTTATATTTGATCTTGTAGTAGCAGTAGATCTGCGTATGTGACCTGAAATATCGGTTCGATGGTCAACCAAGATGCGGACATTGGGGAATGTCGATAGTGTGGATGACCAAGACAAAGTTGCAACTTGCAAACAGTGCAGTTTTTCAAATTTCAATCAAATACCTGAAAAGGAAGGAGATGAAAGGTTGTAGTTATGCCCTGATCACTTGGCTGCTTGGACGTGGTGCTAAACTCTTGATGCCGTTGATCCACTTATCTTCTCCAGCTGGTCGCGACTTCAAAGGGACGTGAGGCTTTGGTGCGGCCATATAAAACTAGCAGCACTTTCCCACATTGTTTACCGCCCACAGAAACTCACATTCCCCAAGGTCCAGACCGCACTACAAATAGCACAATGGCTCTCAAATACAAAGATCTCCTGCCGTTGGGTAACGGTCTCATCCTTGCAGGTACGTTTTCTTCCCCGTGTGGCTCCCCAGCTTTGCGGTGTTATGGTTTAACTGACCTTTGAGTACTAACGCCACCTCACAGGTGTGTTCTACTTCTTGGGTTTGTTGATGGGAAACTTCCCATACGACTTCAACACCCTTTACACCAGAGGTGCCACCACAGAGGCCTTTGAGGCTTCCTTGAAGCACTACGAGGTGTGGTTCAACACCCCACGTCTTGCCATCCACATCATGCATGCCTTCATTGGAATTGGCTTCCTCGGGTTCGCCATCAAAATTTACAAGCCAAGTGAGGACACCAAGTTCTTCGAGTACGGTTCTTTGTTCCTCTACGTCATTGCCTTCTGCATCTACATGACCAACCTCAGAACCGGTGCTGAGAGCGCCGTCATTGGAGACTGGGGTGAGGTTGATTGGATGACCGGTGTCAACGTTATTGCAGCTTCCCAGGCGCTCATCATGTTCCTGCTTGGAGGTGTCGTTGCGCTACAGGCCGGTCTCTACTACGCTGAGTGGGAGTACCAGCAGAGACTCGAGGTGTTCAACAAGGAGGAGGCCGAGCGTGAGGCCCAGGAGGCTGCTGCTGCTGCTGCTGGTCCTGCTGAGCCAGTGCCAAAGCCAACCAAGCAGGCCACCGCAGACAAGTCCAAGTCTGTCCCTGCCTCACCGGCTCCAAACGCCAGACCAACTAGAAAAGCCGCTGGCAAGAGGGCCTAATCTGCACACCGTGTGTACTGTACCATAATCGACAACTTCATCCACGTCCGCATTGAACACAGTTTGTAGTAGAAGTGTTGTTTGGCTGTTAAATGTCAGATCATCAACACGGCCGGCCGCTATCGCTCTCGGGGTCCCGGAGCTCGGAGTCACGCTGGAAAAAACGAGAAGTCGATCACCAGCTCCACGTGAACATCCACTGCTCTTCAGGAGACCACAGCTACACACAACAACCGACAGGTTGATCCGTTAGCACTTTCCACGACTTCTCTGTCACTGGGAGCACTGTTCTTCCCCTTTTCCACTCATTTGCATCAGTGTACTGTCTCCCACCACCATCCTTAAATCCGAGTCAGTCATCGCTTCCCTTCACATCTCCTCCACCTCCCCTCCAACAAAGGCACAATGTCCACCACCACAAGGCCTAAAATGAGCATATCACCCGCAATCACAGGAGAGGTGGACCTCCAGAACTCAATACATATTCTTCCGGAGAAGCTGGTACCCTGGAGGCCCTCCATCATGTCATACTCCGCAGGGCTCTCATCCACCCTCGCGGGGTACCCCCTGGATTCCATCAAGACACGGATGCAAACACACCCATTCAAGAACAGTTTGGACTGCCTTACGAAGACAATACAGAAAGAAGGGATCCGTGGTCTCTTCAGAGGAGTGACAGCACCATTGTTGTCATCATCAGTTGCCAAAGCCATTGGTGTTGGTGTCTATACAGATGCAAAGCCACACGCGGCTAAACTACAACAATGGACATTCAAACCCATGAGAATCCCAGAAAATGCATCACATCAATACAAATCCATAATATTGGCTGCAAACAATGCACCAGTGTCATTCCTTGCTGGTGCCATGTCCGGTGCAGCATGTGCCACATTTGCATGTCCTTTTGAATTCACAAAGTTGTTCCAACAGTTATACATCCTAATGCAGGATGAATTGCATTTGAACCCCAGAAGAATGCCCAAGAGTACATGGCAAGTGGTAAAACAAATCAGACGTCAAGAGGGTATCAGAGGATTATATTCTGGGTTCAGATTACACTTGATGAGAGATGCTGCTGGTACGGCTCTCTACTTCAGTGTCTATGAAACCGCCAAAATCCTCATCGATGGATTCTCTGGACCTGAGGGCAAACTGGGTAACACTAATATTCCAATTGGGCCACTTTCAATCACACTAGCAGGTGCTCTATCTGGTGTGCTATCATGGGTCTTTGTGTTCCCATTGGACACAGTCAAGTCATTAACACAAAGAGATATTGTCTCTAACATCATTAGAGGATTGGCACTCAAGCCAAGACAACCAATCTTGGTTAGAGAGTGGTCAATTCCAAGCAGGAAGATGTACAGAGGCTTGAGTGTGAGTATCACGCGGTCGGTCATCACCAGTGTGGTGTTCTTTTCATCATTCGAGTACTTGATGAAGCATATCACATGATTTCTGCAAGCAAAAAAACAAGGGGAAGACTCCCCACGAGATTAATGTCATAGATAACGATGTGTGTACATAGAACCGCATATATATTCAAGTGCTACAGTGTAATGTAGGGACTTGGTTAGTTACAGTGTGTTTGAAGATCGCTCCCGATGCAGCTCCTACTCCAGCATACCCACTCTGACCCGTCTAGCAGTGTACAGGAGAAAAATCTATAGAGGTGATCTAATAGAGGCGCAACTACAGGGCCAGGTATATCAAATAGATCAGTGTCATTAATTTATAGTGTCATTCATGTATCCATGCAATCATTTTTTGTTAAGTCTGCGTGATTTTCTCGTACCCAGGGATGGTTCTCTCTTTCTCGATGTTGACTTTGCCTTCGGTTTGGTCACTTTTCCATCTTTGACGTCACTGGTCGTTGACTTCTTAGACCCACGGCCACGAGTAATTGTTTGTTCCTTCGGCTGAGTATCGTTCTCCTCCTCCTCCTCTTCGTCTCCGGATTCGACCTTCTGGAATCTTGTTCTCCGGCGTGATGACCGTCTCAAGGCTGGAACTGATTCGGAGAGGTCCTCGCTACTCTTAGCCTGCTTGAACTCATCAACAGGCTCAACAGGTGTACCATCCTCAGCTTCAACCTCATCCTGATTTGCTTGTTGAAGGTCGTCATCTGCTTCCGGACTTTCTTCGACAGTTTTCGCCTCCTCAGACTCTTCAGCTTGTACCCGGTCAGCATCAGCACCATAGTATGTGTCCATCTCAATAAGGTCCTTCAACTCACGCGAGACCTTCTTACTGTGTTGAAGTTCATGGAGCAACTTGAGTGTCTCTTCCTCCTGAGCTTTGGCCTTTTCAATATCAATATCCTTGCTAGCACCAACAACGCGACCACTTCTTGTAGTCATCACGATATGCTCCCCTAAATCTGGATTGTCATGAGGGGAAGACGGAGATACATCACGGCTCACTTCGCTCTCTTGATTGTTGGTTTCAAGAAGAACGTCCGGTTGATCCTCCTGCTCAGCTTCAGGTGTACTTTCCTCTTCAGCAGTCTTGTCCCAAACCACAAAACCGGTAACACCAGGTTCAGAGTCATCACTGTACCCAATAACCTGCACTTCATCTAGGAGCTGTTCACCAGCATCTCCCAGATCATCGTCAGCTTCCTCCTTCATTGTTTCATCTTCAACAGTAAAATCAACGACCACATCAGACGAAGAGTCTGACACAACTTCGGGGTTCCCCTCTTCAGCGTCATGAGAATACGGTTCCTGAGTTGATGGGCTATCTGTAGTAGATCTTGAAATGATCTGGTAGCTCGACTCGTTGTTTTTTGATCTCTTAGCTGATCCCCATCCACGAAGGTAGTCCCATCCACGCTTCAAATATGATCTGCTGGTATCTGCATCACCAGCTGAAGAGTCCTTCGATGTCTGAGTAGGCTGTTCCTCGCTCTGAGATGGCAGCAAGTCGGTGCTCTCTGAAGCAGCACTCTCGTTCACGAGCTCATCCAAAGTCAACTCTCCTCCATTTGTGAAGTCTTCATCTTGATGAGATTCACCGGCGCCAGAAGTTCCAGCATCAACGATATCGGCGTCACCACCTTCCAAAGCTGTGGTCTGAAGGTCCTCTGTTTGGTACTCTGTTTCAGCAACACCTGCTTCCAAGCGAGTCGTTTCGAAAGCTTGTCCCTCAATTGTATCATCTGGTGCCATGAATGCGTTGTTTATCAATTCAGTAGCAGCTTCAGTGAGTTGATTAGCTTCTCTTATTGTTGAAGTAGCAACACTGGAGAGCAATGGAGCAGACTCAGTGGCATCACTCATCATTGAATCGTCTGGTGCCATAAACGCTTCTGAAACCAATGTGTTTGCGGCTTTACTGACCTGATTAGCTTCTCTGATTGTTGAAGCAGCGACATTTGATAGCGGCGGACCTGATGCTGTCAGATCACCCATTAATGTGTCATCAGGGCCAGCAAAGACACGCCCAGCAAAGTTCAGTGCAGCAGACCCAACACCAGCGTAATCGTTTGTAGTAGACAAGCCATTTGTTGGTGAGTTCACGACATCAGTAACACCAGTTGGTATATCAGCGTCCTTAGGTGGACTACCACCGTCATCAGTTCTTTCATCGAAATTAGAAGTGGTGTCGTCTGGAACAGATGATTGCACCAAGCCACCAGTTGGTTCTTGAAAAATATGTCCTGGGAGCTTCAGCGGAGTCGAGGCATCTAGGGATTGCAGTCCTGATCCAGCCACTTGTGTCACATCCCCGGCAGTAGAGGGTATATCTAATTCTTCTTCACCCTGAATGGCTTCCAGAATATTCTGATTTTCACCACTTGTGAAACCCTCGTGAAGTCCTCCATCGATGGCACTGACGAAGTCCATACCTGTTTCACCCAGTGCTGTTTCAAACATTTGAGAAGCAGCATCCTCCACCGTCTTTAGAGCATCTTCTTTGGCTTTAAGCACAATGTCTTCCTCAGACTGGTCGGGATCACCAACAACTGCATCCGTGAATATAGCTGCCGTTGCCGACGCTTCATCAAATCTGTCCTTTAGCTCTTGGACTCCAACGGCAAATGATTCAGCAAATGTTTCTGGTGTTTCGCCAAGCGACTCAAACTCAACATGGTTAGCCTCTATCGCAACTCCATTCAGAGCCGAATGGAAGTTCTCAATTGTAGTGTCAGCACCATCTCTTAGATCATTGATAAAGTCTTCAGGTGCTTCACCCAATGCATCAGCTTCCATATTTGTTGCCAGATTCGACATCAACCCCGCAGCAGAACGGATAGAGTCCATAATCGTTGGGTTTGTATGAGGAGTTGAAGAGAGCTCACCAGCACCCTCCAGATCTGCAGCATTTGAAAGAGCAGTCTCCAGCTTTGAGGAAACATGATCATCACCAGCTGGACTTTCTCTTAGCTGGTCTTCTTCATCCTCCAAAGATTCGTGGCCCTCTTCATCTGCCAAAACGTCTTCTGTGTCGACTTGTATATCTTCCGTTTCTTCCCCAGGATGGTCATCGTTGTCGTCACTTGGAGCGGATTCTGCAGTGATACTGGAACGAGCAAGGCCAGAGCTCACAGCAGGTTGATATCCCATTGTTTCCATGAATTCTTTAGAAATATCAGCAAATGAGACAGACTTTGAAGTAGATCTAGCAGAAGTTGTATCAGAGAAAGAGACGAATGAATCATGCTCAGAATCGTCCCACTCCTCGTTATCTTGATCAAGTCCTTCCTCAGCAACTAGGGCGGGCGATACATCCTGATCCGAGTTATCATCAACATTAGACCCAACGTTCTGGAGCTCTTCTTCACCAGTGTATGATTCAATAGAGCTGATATCTGCTGACTCTTTAGTCTCGATCAAGTCAATTTGAGACTTGTTTTCGTTCTTGTCCTCATTCTTGTCCTCGTCTGTGTGAATGACTGATAGGTCGTCCAGTGTCAGATTTCCGAAGATGCTGTGCTGTGGACTTCTGTAAGCTTCATTATCTGAATCATAGAAGACATCGGATTCTGGGCTAGCCCCATCGTTGGCTTCTTCGACCTCTTGTGGGGCACTCTCTGCAGATGGTGCGTCGGCGACTTCCCTATCGTCTTTGACAACTGGTTGCATTTCGTCTGTGTTTGGTGATCCGGCATCGTCAATAAAATTCTCATCGACTTGATTTATCTCCTCAGTGTGAATAAGCGAATCCTGAACCAATGCTGATATAACTTCGGCAGAGTCACCTGGACCAATGGGTTGCACTTCATGGGTCTCATCAGCAATTGCAGCATCATTAAAAAGATTTGGGTCCAGTGTAAAGTCTTCAGGAATCTTTTCTTGCTCACTGTAATTGTACACCTCATCATTCTGTACTCCATCCAGATGTGTCATGGCGGCGGCAGCCAACAGCTCAAAGTTTGCCTCTGAGAGCGTGGATGCCGATGGAACATTCTCAGATTGTTGTGGAGCAGTATCATACTCATGTCCACTTTCCTCAGACATGTTCTCCTCCGACTCTTGTAACTCTTTCAGCTCTTGTTGTAAATCAGACTCCTGTTCGCTGTCCGCACCATTCTCAGAAGCCAAAGAGTCTTCATCGTCCTCATTCGACATCCCATCGCTGTCTTCAATCTCAATGACAACGTCATCGCCACGTATGATTGTCCCAATGGGAAGTCCATCACCTCCTTTCGAATATATGCTGTGGTATTGTGGTGTGACTTCATATTTTTCGTTGTCGTTCTTGAACTCGTGTGGATCATGGTGCGGGGTGTCACTCTCTTCATCATCATCACTAGAGTCATCGCTCAGATCAATGATTTCATTCGAAACCAGCATGTTTTGTTGCTCAAACGATCCAGCAGCATCATCGGAAGAAGTATAGCGACTTGCACTGTCGCTCGAGCCAGTGGATTGGACCTCATATTGGGAAGCAGGTACACCTCCAGTATTGTGTTGATCTTCCTCTTCGATCTCCTCGTACTCCAGATCTGACTCGGAAAAGAGAGACTCAGCACCATTAGACTCATCAACGTCTTCATGAAGCAAGTTTTCTGGGTCTGGACTATGCGATCTGCCCTTGTCTTCCAATATGTCCCTGAGTTTGTCAAATGCATCTGATTCTGATTCGTGATACTCATGGACAAGTCTGCGATCGCGTTCCAATTCATCGTAAAACACCTTTTCCTTCACCCGCTCAGAGCGAATCAGAGACTCTGCTTCCATCTTCATTGACTTCAGCCAGCCAACGAAGTCCTGATCGTCTGTCTGGGGGATAGGACGGGGCCTGTTGCGTGGAATCTCCGAGAGAGGTTCCGGTGCTCCTTCTGAGGCAGAGCCCGCGCGTCCGCCTTTCTGCACTGTCATTGGGGACACCGAAGATCTCCATGCCCTCCTTGCCGGTGTTGTGAGTCTTCTGAAGGGTGATAGGGGTGTCTTCGAGTCGATGTTCCAAGCTCTGCGCTGTAGCCGCTGTGTCTGGCTCAGTGTTGCGATGGGGGTCTTTCCGCCCTCAGCGTTCGCACCGGGCTGTGCAGGTGTTTGCGACCCTCGCTCGCTGCTGTGGTTGGCCATTGCGGTGTGAAGGTGTGTTTCTGTTGAGCAGGAGACAACCGCCGTGCTGGGTGTGATGTTGTATGCCGTTGCTGTGGCCGGTGAGCGTGAAGAGTCGTGTTGGTGATGATCTGCTATTTGTGTTTCGTTCGTCTCCTGCGCTGGAGTTGGCTCGATCGCTGAAGTGGTCGCGAATTCCCCCCGGGAGAGTTATGATGGATGGCCACAGCTGGCGTACAGGATCTCGTTGTTGGCGGCTAAACAGTTGGAGCTGTGCAATTGAATCTCTCTATCCACAAATCGAAGCCGGGGACACAGGCGACAAGAGATGGCATCGTACATCTCACCCCTGAGGATCGGCTACTACGACCCCTTTGGCTGCTTCCAAGAGGCCGAACAACAGCTCCGATCTAACGTCACACTTACAAACCTGCACTGGAAGAGGTCTACAGAGGATGCTCTCCGCTCAATTGCATCGCTATCAGTCGAATTCGTCGAAGAGACGCCCAAGGGATTTGACAACGACACTACGGGCGCCCAGTCTGAGATAGACGTCGTTAATGCGCCGGGGCGGTTGGAGAAAGTGGTGGGTCTACTGAGGACGCCATTGATCAGGGCGATGTTCATCAAATGTGAAGACATTGAGGCATACAGAACCACTGCTCGACCTCTCATCAAAGAGTGGCTCAAATCAAACATTGACCGAGCGCACGGACCCGTTGACGCTTACTTGGTGCTTTACACTAAAGGCCCCAAGACACATTCTAAGATCATGGAGAAGCTCAAAACAGATTTCTCAAACGAGCTAGAGCAGGATCGATGCATACAGATACTTGACACTTATGAGTCCCCTCAGCAAGAGAGTTTAGGTTGGTCTGTCGTCAATACATCATTCAAGCAAAGTGTTATTCGAAAGTTCACTGCCCGCATCCAGATACTGCAACGCTGCATCGAAGGTCTGACCACAGCTGTTGAGGAGAACTGGAAGTTGTACATCACCACCAGACTTGGTGTTGCCTCACTACTTCTTCAAATGAAACTTTACGAAGATTCTCTCAGAGAATTTGATGCAATCTATTCACTTATGAGGACATTACAGTCATCAACGAAGCTTTTCTCTGCAGAGTCATGGATAGACCAAGATCCACAGTTCATGGAGAAGTCACTTTCAGTTGCATACTTTGACAACCAACACGATACACACTCAGTCTTTCAGCTCAAGGCATTCATCTTCGCCAAGATCTATATCATCTTTGACTCACTCTCGGCCTCATCCAATTCTCTGTCATTATCGTCTATCCACATGGCCGAGTTCGTCAGACGTCTTCAGGAGGTTCTCACCAACATCACACACGACTTCTCTCAGAGTGACTCTCTCAAACTTTGTGAATGGTACTACATGATCATCAACGAAGTGATGGTACTTGATGTAATATCCAAAATGGTAACTTTTGAGACTGATGATTCAGATGAGGCAAATCAAGTTGCAGAGAGATTTGGCGAAGTCTTACTCCTTCAAAGGTCCAAGCTACTCACGTTGGGTCAGACTATGGGATACCAAGTTGACGGAGCAATGACCGAGATCGACTTGTTCGCTGATTCGAAACAATTTGACCTCACCTACGAACCATTGAAGGAAGTCATGGCCACCAAGGAATCATTCCAAGCACAATTCATTCTATTGACAGAGACTGCTATCCGTTACTTCTCAGCGTCTGCTCGACCAAGAGCCGTTGATGCACTGTCAATTGACATTGCGCTTCTGGAATACCAGAACCAAGAGTATGAAAGAGCTGCTGTCGTCCTGTCAACATGTCCAGAGTTCTATGGCTCACAAGGGTGGGGCACCATTGGCTCTACTCTGCTGGGTATTTACATTGACTGTCTTGAGCACATGGATCCATCATGCTCCTTTTTCACAACGCCTGAAGACTCAATATCGAAATCGGCTCTTCTTTCCCAATGTTATGTGAGGGTTCTATCCTCGTTAAGCACAGACGGTAACTCATACTCAGACGATCTGGTGAAAACAGCTGTCGATCACCTTACCAACAGTGACTCCGAAGTTCTGATCGATGAAGTATGTGAGGTGGATAACTTCCTTTCTGTTTCTTCAACAGGTGATGTGTTTTCTAAAGGTGATGACATATACTCTATCACAGTGAGAATGGAGAGTAAGATCCCTCATCCTATCAAATTGAAGAGTATCAAAATCATTTTGGAGAACTTGTCAGGGGAGACTATTGAGTTTGAACAAGAGGAAATGAACTTACTACCAGGTGGATCTTCAGTGAAACTGAGTACCACCTCGATTCAATTTGGCTCTTTCACTCTAGCCACATTTGCGTGCAAGTTTGGTCCGATCTCTATGATACATGTGTTTGAGAGTGATGAGAAACAGAGGCTAAACGTTTATCCCGGCCATGAGTGCCTTAAAATGGAGATTGGCACATCCACTGACATTAACTTGGACATCAAAGCTGTGTCGGTGTACATAACTACTGGAGCCATGGTTGAAAACGCCACCTTGAAAATATGGAGAACTTCAGAGGCACTATCGATCAAGCCAGGTGTTACCATCGTCCCATCAAACAACAAGACAGCCAAGGATCTTAATGTCACTGAGGACTCCATCACCTACACGTGTTTCCAAAGTAACAGTACTTATGAGATTATAATCCCATTTACAACCAGGGAGACACCTAAGGACACCCACCTTGATCTCTTTGCATCACTGTCATACAGCATTGGAGGATCACCAAGACAACAGACCATATTCCAGAAGATTGATCCATCATTGAGTTTGGGAGTCACTGTTCAAGATATCTTCAAAAGTGACGGACTGTACTCAAGGTTCACTGTTGGACCATCTGAACAGGACCATCCGGTTCGAATCATCTCCGTGTCTTTGAAATCTGCTGGTAACTACGATGTCATCTCACCATTGAGTCCAGAACCAATCGTGGCATTTGGTGAACAACCTGGAAACTTCTTCTTCAAGATTGTCGAACGTGAAGGTGCCTCACCAACAAAGGAAGAACATTTGAGTTTGGACATTTTCTACTGTGAGATAGAGAAGGAAATCTCTGAGATCTGGAACAGCTTGTTGAAAACCATCTTGAATGAGAGGGGACTCTCTAAAGAGACGAACAAAGCTTTGGCATGCAGTACTCTGGCCTTTGATGAAACCCAATACGTGATGAATGGTATTTTGAAAGTTATTTCTGGGTCGCTGGTCTTGAGTGAGCTTGATGATATCGTGGAGAAGCTGACCACAGTTGGACTGGAAGTCAGTGAAGAAGACCTTTCTCGTGTGTACAACAAGAAGTTACACATCAATGTCGCAGTTCCCACTCTTGAAGTAATACATTCGGTTGAGCTTACAATGGACAGAAAGCTGACACATATATCACTGGGTGAAGATCTTCACTGCTCATTGGAGTTGTCATCTCTCGTGAAGGCCTTATCTGAGGCTAAGGAAGAAGGAAAGAAAAGAGTACTGTTCGAAGGTGAACAGTCCCCAGTCAACCAATATCACGTGGAGGTGTTAGCATTGCCAGACACTTGGATTGTTAATGGAAAGACAAAGTTTGTGATTGATGTCGATAAGAGTGAGAGAAAGCTACACTCTTTCGATCCGGTGCCATTGACGCTTATCCCATTGAAGGTTGGGAAGCTTCCTCTGCCAAAGATCAAGGTCACGAACATGAACATGACAAGCAAGAACGAGTACTTGATGGAGGTTGACTACAAGAATGAGAGTGAGTGTATCAATGTTGTCTCGGAGGATTGAACGTATATACCAAATGATCCCAGGTCATGATCATCTTGATCTATCTATGTGGAGTGATGCTCAATCAGTGGTTACGCCCTCTCCATGCATGATTTTGACCACAGCCTCGATAAGACTTGAGGCCTGTGGTTTAGCAGCCACAAGGTCTGGGGTAATACCATTCTTTATGAGGTATTCCTCAGTAGTTGGACCAATAGCGGCAATTTTTGAAGGGTATTGCTCTCTCGACTGTTCTTGAGTGATGAGCTTGACGATGTTCTCAGTACCCTGTGGACTGAAAAAGACGATCCACGGATGATGAGCCAATCCAGACGACTTGACATAGTCAGTTTTGAAACGTTCTTCAATCTCAGGCTTCTCAACTGTGCGGTAAATCACAACTTCTGTAAGCTGATAGCCATTGGTCATGAGTGCCTTGGGGATGATGTCTCGCCTCGTTTCGCCAGTAAAGAAAGTCACTTTTTGCTCTTTTGTAAGCACTTCCATGATGATCTTTGATAGAATGGTTCCATTACCAGCGGTACTTCCACCTTCCAATCGTGAGAAACCCAACTCTTTCAAGACTTTCTCTGTAGCTGGTCCCACCGTGAATGCAAGCTTATTCAAGATGGCTTTTCGTTGATCTTGTGTGATTGACTCAAGACCTTTCGCCAGAGCTTCAACAGCACGCTGACTTGTAATAATGATGGCGTCTGTTCCCTCTAAGAACACAGGCGAGGTCAGGTATCCTGTGATTGTGGAGAGATCTGCGTGTATGTGGTCTAAGAGTGGTAGAAACCTCGTCATGAAGTTCATCTTGCGGAATAACTCTCCGTACTCATCAATTGGAGTTGTCTCGTTCTTGAGCAGCAGTACGCTACTCTGTGGCCCACTCTCCATATTGACCGGCTAATGCACCCAACTGTCGCACATAAAAGGCTTCTTCCTAGCTTCTTCAATGGAAAGATCAGTGCTGACGTTTTTCTCTCCTCTCATTTGACGCTAGAAATGGACATGAGCCCCGCTCCATCACGTGACCCGCATCTCATTTGTTGCCATGACAACCGGGAAATTGGGCGCTGGCTTTTCGAGTTGTTTACATTTCGACGCGATAGCTTTACAACAGATGCGGCCAAGGGAATGTGCCCAAGAACCATATAAAGGGCAGACAAAGAACCGGACCTCACTCTTCGCCCAACGTGATAGGACCGTCGATCTGAACGAAGATGGATTTGAGGGAATTGTTGAACACGCAGGAACAACCGACGGGCACAAAGAGAGTTGCCCTTGGTGAGCTATCAACAAATCGAGTACAGCAGCTCAAACGGTTCAAACCTTCATCTGAGGATGCCAAGTCAGCACCACTCATACGACCTTACACAACTTCAAATACACTCCCACCACCATTGAAGTCATTACCAACTATTCAGAGGCCATTGACCACAGAGCCGCTTCCCTCACTACCGCCAATATCACACCTCACGAGATCTATTAGCGTGCCCCATTTCACACCCACACCTTCTACGCCAGCACCAGCTCAACATAAGCCTTCCCATGTTCTACCCACACTACCCATAACTCCATCTGCACCATCCACGACAACGACAAGATCCAGTGCTCCTGTGGGTACCTTCCATCATTCCCGCAGGCATCGTGAGTTGTTCTTCAACATCAAATCTCCAGAGGATTTCCAAAAGGCACAGAGACATGTGGACCTTGAATCAGATCGAAGCATGGATATTTCATTCGACACTTCGGTGAGAGAGTCTGCAAGCAAGAGAAAGAAACGAAGAATGCTCTGGACTAATGAGGCAAGTGTCTTTGCTGCAAGACAGTTCAGAGAACTATACCAAACGAAGAACAGTTCATCCTTCTTGAAGAAGGAGTACCAACAGATTGCTGATAATCTGAACCAGAAGTTTGGTGCTGGGTTGTTCTCTGAGACTTCTGTGAGGAACCGAAAGGGATTCTTCCAATGCTTGTCTCATATCTACACCAGTCTAAGAGGACATCATAAGCACAACAAGTACAACGATCGGTATGTGATGATGCTCACAGAAGAGGAGTGGAAGGAGGTGAGTGAGTACTTTGAGCCAAGCTATTTGAGGAAATTCAGAGGGAAGACCGATAACACTGATCTGGAGATTGTCTGTGATATCTTCAAGAAGAGGCCAATGAGGAAAAACGATGAAGAGGAGACATTTGAAGAGAGTGAGCTTCAGATCATTCGAAGATTCGTTCATTTGGTTCAAAAGGGCATGATAACATTGGAAGAACTCACTGCTGTCTTTGTTCAATCTGAAAACGTCTCCTGGAGAGACGTGTTGAGTCCAGTCATGGACTTACCAGATTCAGGCTTCATATCCGTGTTACGTGAGAAGTTTGATCTGAACAACAATAGCACTGGAAGAAGGGACGTTGATATACAAAGATTCTGGAGGATGATGAACTATACACAGGCTGAATGTGCACAATCGGCATTTAAGCCTCCTGTTGATGATTCATCACGCGGTCATTGAGCTTCCCCCTGTTGGAACATGGTTGAGCTCTTGGAAGATCGCACTTTCTGCAGCATACGTCCCTTCTGCTTTCTATGACAATTTGTACACACATGCTTGCACATATACAGATAAAACGAATGAATGTGATAATTAATGTTAAGTGATCGAACTGAATAGATCATTTGATGCACCGCCCTGAGTAACTTGTGGCACACTGGCGGCGCTCCCTCTTTACGGTTCATGAAGATCTCAAATCTCAGAATCTCACAGCTCAGACATCGTGAGTCATACTCTCCACAGTAAGAAGAAATAGCCTGTAAGACTAATGTCTACCCCCTAGGACTACGGTCAACCGTTTCAAAAAAGAAAAAAAAAAGGTTAATCTTCATATTTGTAAACGATAAAATGGTTATAAAAAGGGTTGTGTGTGATACGCTCAACGTATCTCTCTCAGAACGGGGCAAACTGACAAAAGGTAATGCCAGGCCCTAGGCCAATCATGTGCCATAAGTAGATGCTTCATGAGCCGCCAAGCACAGAGCAACAAGGAGTTGCATCTGAGCAAATTGGGTTCAATCTCCAGCATCAGCGGCAAGAACATGAATTGAGGCGGGGGTCTGAGAGGAATGACTAGTGCCCTCATGTGGGAAAAAGAGCGGGTTGGGGGTTGGGGGGTGCGGGCAACATCGTGAAGATGTGTTCAATCTTGGACACTCACAAAAGTAGGCACATCTTGGACATAACAGCTTAAAAGGTGAGGTAAGAGATCAACAGGCAGAATCGTTTCTGTCTCTTGATCTTGATGACTCAACTTTTTCGTAAACGGGAGGTGGACGTGCGATAACCTTGGTCATAACTGGCTTCTTTGTGTAAGAAGGCAAATGTTCATAAGGTTCGATAATGTCACCAGCGGAGACTGCGGGAGCTGTTGGCGGAGTAGGCCCTGGGGGAGGAGTGTTGTGGTCAAGTGGAACAATTCCAGATGTAGCAGGAGCAATAGTAGTAGTAGTAGTATCAGCGGCAGCTTGTGAATCAGCGAGTTTCTCTTGGTCGAGTCGAAGTTTTCTATTTCGACGACGGAGCAAGAACCAGAGGGTAGTCACAAGGGCGGTGATGAGGACAATAGCGACGACGATGCCTGCAATGGTGCCAGCGTGTGAAGTCGATGAATGTCCAGCTTTGTGCGGTGCTGGGGGGACAATGGATCTCTTGTAACGTCCAAATCTTAGTGGAATTGGAGAGTGAGGAGACGCCTTATCGGGAGGTAACTTCGGTCGAGGTCGAGGAGTGGTGCCAATCATCTTGTATGTGCAACTGGCTGTTGGGTGGTGGAGAAAGAAGAAGAAGCTACAACAATTGAAACGCCAGCACCCCCAGCACCGCAGCGGGCCCCGGTATATATACAAGTCCAGCGCGGGAGAAAGTATCTGTCACTTGATGATGGGGAACAAGCGGCCGCACTCCGCCGCACGCTGTAAAAGATAAATGTGCCATATTTGGTGCGAACAGCGGCGGAAAAGGGGGCTCAGGTGCGGCGTAGAGTTCCCCTTTCATCTCTCGCCGACGGAGGTGGGAATAGGCGGATTGAAATATTCTGGTGATTTTGGCGTGGAAATTGGGGCCTTGTTGCTAAACTTATCACACAGCCGGGATGTTGCGTGGAGATCTGGTGGGAGTTTTGGTGCCACTTCCCTACAGCTCATCGTCAACAGCTCTGCTCTGCTCTGCTCTTTCCGCATCACGTTTGCCACTTTGCCACCCCCCACCCCCACCCCTCCAGTGCTCTGATTCTCTGATTCTCTGATCTGGGTATCCCATGGCGTCGCCCGTGTTTCTCTCCAACCCCAATGCCAGCTTCTCGCTGCTCGCTACTCTGAAGGGCGCACAGCTGGCCCTCGTGGGTACCTACCACTTGCTCCAGAACCAGCGCTTCTACGAGAACGCTCGTCAATTCAGATTCACCCTGTTCGGCATCCTCGTCTCCGTGATTACACATCTGGTTTTCTCTCTCCCGGAGATTGTTCTCCAGTTCGGCAATGTGTCACCCTCCACACTGCAGCTCGTGGGGTACGTCCAGCACGACATCCTCAACCTCCCCACAGCTACTCTCCTGATTCTGCACTGCATCTACAACGACGTATTCGATCAGGCATTGCTAGGAGGGCTAGAGTACATCCGGGATGTCTCAGGCAATGACTACCTTACCACGCTGGAGAAGCGTACTACAATACCTCATGACTTGACATGGAGGTCACGCACGTTCAACGTGAATGCCATCATACGCAATCCCAAACACAAATTGTCTCCTCAGCAGGCTACACATCTTTCTGAATTTCTCTCATACTATGCATTCATTACAGTCTCAAATATCTTGCTTGTGATTTGTTCATGGTCTGATAGGTATGGATCATTCCTGGTAGCATTACTCGTGGCCAGAAGATTCAACGAGAGTCTAGGATCCAAGGTTGCTCTATCCATCTTCTCTGCGGGACTCTTTCTTCCGCCATCAATTCTTATCAAGGCATTATCATTCTACGAAATCACAATGCTTTCAATGAGGTCAATGCTTAACATCTCATACTTCCAAAGGTTACGACTCACAGATCAACAGATTGATAGTTGGATGAACACTAGACTTGGTCTAACATTCGGGTTTGGTGTGGTGTTCCATGTACTCTCTGAAAAATTGAAGTACATCTCATTCCTCATCATTTTACTACAACAACTTGGATTATCCTTCTTCATAGTCAAAGTCACAGATCAAGTTCCTTCTGGAGATACAATTACAGAACAATGGATCCTCACTCAGACATATTGGACAACCGAGTTCAAACTTCAACACTTGGCAGACACGGATAGTGATGTGTTCAAATCATCACTTGGAGCTCCATATACAAGTCAACGGTCCGCTACTCCAGCATCAGGTTCGTCATCAGGATATACTACCCCGAGTCTTTCATAGATCAATACACACTACTACATGAACAGACTTACTATAAATAACGTGCACTGAATGGACAAAATGAAGAATATAAAATGCCACACCTTCTTCCCTCTCTCCCAAATTGATTAACAACAAAGAGATAGAGGAAAAGAAACAAATAGAAACACCTCTCGGATTCCGCTTTGCTTGTTTGTAGTAGTAGTAGGTATCCCCCTATTTTGTGTTTTTTTAATGTTTGTCCATGCTGGTGTTGTGAAAACTATGTACTGTGTGAGTCTATCATGGAGATCATTTTTGTAATTGTGCTGTGTTTGTGTGTGAATGTGGGTGGATTTGTATGGGTTAACCCGGCAGTAGACATACCAGGAATGCCATGACAGAAGATGAAGTTGTGTTTGATGTTGTTAGTGTGGGTGATGATGGATGGGTAGATTCAAGGGTCTTGGTAAATTGATGATGAGGGAGAAGTGTGAAGATGTTCAATTGAGTGGGAAATGTGGTAATGGTGAAGCCGATTACAACTCATCAGCGTATGGTAAGTTGTTAACATCACCAAGGGCAACGTAGTTGAACTTACCGAGCTTGAAAGTCTTAGCCTTGCTCAAGTCCAATGTGAGTGGGGTGAGAGCAGTCTCGTTGGCAAGAGCCAACTGGGTGGTGGCGTAAGCGGATGCAGAGGTGAGATCGGCACCAGCCTTCAAGGTGGAAGCGATCTTCTTGATGCTTTGTGAAACAGATGAAGCATCACCCTTAACGTAGAGTGTGAACAAACCAGCGTTGGAGTATGTGGTCAAAGTAGACTTGGCAACGGCTGAAGAGAACTCAAAGAGTGGGGAAGTAACGTAAGCGGACAAGACCTTGTATGTGGCAAAGTCAGCAGACTTAACTGGGATGGCAATGGCAGCAACAGACTCACCTGTGGATCTGATTCTGGACTCAACACCTTCGTAAGCCTTTGGAGCAGCAGAGGCAGCCAAAGAGGCACCAGCTGGCAACTGAGACAAAGCAGAGTCGGCAATGAAACCGTTGAGGGCCTTCTCATCGACACCCTTGGCCAAGATCTCAATGTTCTCCTTGACGTAGACCTTGTCGGCGAATTCCTTGATCTCGTCCAAAGAGACCTTTTCAACACCATCGTAGTAGAGTGGGTTACCCAATCCCTTTCTGTATGTGATGGCGTACAGCTCCTCCTCAGCCTTGAACAATGGGGAGGCATTGGCAACGGACAAGTCGTACTTGGCGGCTGGGAGAACAACCTCTGGGAACTCGTGTGGTCTGAAAGAGGTCTTGTAAAGCACATCGGCGATGGCATTCACGTAGTATGGAAGACCCTCCTTGAGGAAGTTTGCAGAGAGGTAGATGGCATCTCTGTCAATCTTAGAAGTGAACTCACCACCCAAGAGCTCGGACTCTCTGGTGAGTCTGAGGGCGGATCTTGATCTGGTGTTCTGGAAGTTGAATCTGGAGAGCAAGTGGGAGATACCGTCCTTGGTGGCATAACGGGAACCAGCGTTCACCTTGACGGTCAAGGAGGAGATCTTGCCCTCGGAGTTGGAGGCGGAGACCTTGGTGGCGTATCCTCTGGTGGCAGATGAGGCGAGTCTTCTGGACAACATTGTATGTGGTGTGCTTGTGTGTGTGGGAGGGGGAGAAGCTGCTGTCCTGGAGCCCAAGCGAGTGTTGTTCCCAGCCTTTGTTGATGGCTTTTTTTTCCCTCCTCGAGAGTCCGCTGTGGCGCGTACCGTGCTTTTCAACCGGGCTCTATCGATGCTGCGAGAAAAATGCAAAATCGAAAATTAGCGCGCTGTGATTGGCCCCGGTCGCGCTTTGGGGAACTTTCGGCCAGCCTGGGCACGTGACTTTCGACCCTCGGATCTGAGACTGATCTTCGCGAAAACTTCGCTTACCTAATCAGATGATCGCGCTTCGCAGCTGAGACGCGTCACCGGCCACGTAGCTTCTCGGTCTTGAAAAGTAAAACAAAACACACCTCATTCCTGGTGCGATAGCGTCTCGTCCACGTTGAAACGACACGTATAAACACATATCCACACTGTACAACATGGCTATCGAGAACACCGTCGTTGTCCCGGCATACCACGAGAAGCTCAACATCAGACCTCTCACAACCAGACTGTTCGCAGCCTTGGGCACTTCTGGCTCTAAGACCACAGAGCTCATCTTTGTTGACGATAACTCCAACGATGGATCAGTGGAAGAGGTTGAGGCCTTGCAGAAGGAGGGATACAACGTCAGAATCATTGTCAGAACCACCGAAAGAGGTTTGAGTTCTGCTGTTATGAGAGGCTTCAAAGAGGGTAAAGGTGAATACTTGCTCTGTATGGATGCTGATTTGCAACATCCACCGGAGAGCGTTCCAGATTTCTTCGTCGCTTTGAGAAAGTACCCATTCGTCACTGGTACTAGATACGCAGAAGGTGTCGGTATTGATGAGAACTGGCCATTGTACCGTCGTGTGATCTCGTCTGGTGCCAGAATGATGGCTAGACCATTGACATCTGCATCTGACCCAATGGGTGGATTCTTTGGATTGCAAAAGAAGTACTTGACCCAAGCCACAGATATCAACGAGAAGGGTTTCAAGATCGCTTTGGAGCTCTTGGCTAGATTACCATTGCCAGCTGACCAAGGTGTTGGTGAGGTTCCATATTCATTTGGTGTGAGAACAGAGGGTGAGTCAAAACTTGATAGCAAAGTGATGATCCAGTACTTGGAGCAGCTAAAGGACCTCTACATCTACAAGTTCGGCCTCGGACCAATCCTGGCCTTCTTGCTTGTCCTTGCCATTGTCGGACTCTATGTGCTGTCGCTCTTGTTCTAATGTAACCGAAAACAATGTGACATTCTTGTAATTGTGACACAGATGAAGACGTAGATACGCACGATCAAGCTCCGTTGCGCGTTCCACCGGGGTAACCGCGATCGTTGCAGCACTGATTGTTGCCTTCTAACAAGCACCCGCAACACCCGCCCAACTGGCAAGCCACCACCAACAGAGACTCCAAAGAGGATCACAGTCCAATCAAAACAGTCGCTATGACCACTCTTCTTCTCAAGGTGGACGAGCATGGCGGACCGCCCAGCACAAAGGGCGTTGTCTTCTTGCCGGCACTGCCCCTCCCGGACGGCTACAGAGAGGGCGTGGACTACCTCTTCAACCTCAGATTATTCCTTTCCGCCTCCTGTACTGTTGCAAGAGACGCCATCATCTGGTGCAATCTTCCACAAGATCCCAAGACTCCGTTTTACAGAGACAAGTTCTATAAAAGCGTGGTGCCAAACAAATTTGTTTCAGATGTGGAGATCGATCTCAAGGTGTACACTCCGGGTTGCTACAGCTATTACATCTCATACGCTGGCGATGATGGAAACTTGAAGACCACAAGAAAGTTCTACTTCGTTGTACCACCGTCTCTCCATATCAATGGCTCGTTTTTGCCCCTCAATTCTATTGCACTGGAGTCAGTGGTGTCCAAATGGCTCGGTCCGAGATCTAACTGGAACTCCATCTTCAACGAGGTCAAAGACAAAGGATACAACATGGTGCACTTCACCCCACTGCAACTACGTGGAGAGTCGAACTCCCCATACTCCATCTATGATCAATTGACTTTTGACCCAGCATTCTTCAAAAGTGAAACCGACGTCGCAACACTCGTCAGTGGGTTGCAGAAGGAGCAAGGGCTCCTATCAATCACTGATATCGTCTTGAACCATACAGCCAACAACTCTGAATGGCTGGGGTCTCACCCAGAAGCTGGATACAATCTAGAGACGGCACCACATCTCACAGCTGCTATCGAATTGGATGGGAAACTGCTTGAATTCAGTGATCACCTTGCAGAACTGGGGTACCCGGTGCATATCAACTCCGTTGACGATCTGTTGCATGTCATGGACGGTATCAAGAAACACGTTATGGCAAAAGTCAACCTTTGGGAGTTTTATGTCATTGATGTTCCCTCTGCATTGGAAGACCTGAAGAAGATTGATAATACCTCAGCACAGTTGGAAGAAGTCCAAATCCCGGATGAAGTGAGGAGCTCCCTTGTTAAGATTGCTCAGTTTGTCACTCAAACTTGCGCGTTCACAGCTACATTGTCAACAAGATACAGCAACAAGCTCAACTCCATCAAATTTGCATCAATTCTCAAGGGCTTATACGGTGCAGTGGACCTGAATCAAGCAGAGAGTATCATAAATGAGATCAATCTGCCACTTTACAGGGAGTACGACTCTGATGCTGAAGACATCTTGGAACAGCTCTACAACAGAACCAAGTACTTAAGACTCGATGGACACGGTCCTAAACTTGGAGAAATCACAAAGAAATCACCATTAGCGGAGCCTTATTTCACAAGATTTACAGGTACAGATGGTAAGGAGTATCAGCTTGCCAACAATGGTTGGATCTGGAATGGAAATCCACTGGTTGACTTTGCCTCCGACAAAAGCAAGAGTTATCTTCTTAGAGAAGTAATCATTTGGGGAGACTGTGTCAAACTGAGATACGGCAAGAATGCTGAAGACTCACCTTATCTTTGGAAACGCATGGAGGAGTATGTCACTATGAACGCTAAGATCTTTGATGGATTCCGTATTGACAATTGTCACTCAACACCATTGCACGTTGGTGAGTACCTCTTGGATGTTGCAAGAAGGGTCAATCCTCAGTTGTACGTTGTGGCTGAGCTCTTTACTGGATCAGAGGACATGGACAACATCTTTGTTGAGAGACTGGGAATCACCTCGCTTATCAGAGAGGCCATGCAAGCTTGGTCCGTTGACGAGCTTTCCCGTTTGGTTCATCGTCATGCTGGTGCGCCAATTGGATCATTCTTACAACTTCCATTGGACGAGTTTGCATATCCAACAAACAACGAAGATGAATTGGTCAACAACACACATTCAGAGATAAAGATCCCAAGACTCTTGGTTCCCACCAAAACTCATGCTCTGTTTATGGATTGCACACACGACAATGAAACACCTTATGATAAGAGAACAGTTGAAGACACACTACCAAATGCAGCATTGGTGTCATTGTGCTCTACAGCTGTCGGTTCAGTGTTTGGGTATGATGAGTGCTACCCACATTTGTTGGATGTCGTCAATGAGGACAGAACCTACACTTTTGGCAGCGGTATTGGTAAAGTCAAAGGAGCACTTCACAAGATTCGTAAGTCCATCTCTGACTCCAGTTTGAATCCTGATGACCATGAGATGCATGTCCACCACGATGGTCAATTTATCACTTTGCAAAGAGTCAATGCAAAGACTGGTGAAGGATGGTTTTTGATTACCAGAACGAAGTTCCAACAGGATGCAGATCAATGGATGGCACCAATCATCTTGAAGGGCACGAGCGCTGAGTTTGTTTGTTCCTACTCACTCGAAAGAACTGGTGATCCTGTGCATGATGATAAAAAGATTACACCAGTCCCAGTTAAAGTTGTTGATCTCACGCCATTGACCGTGGAGAACATTGATGGAAATTGCAAGATTTGTTTGCCAGATGTTTTCCCACAAGGGTCCATTGCCATTTTAAAGACACAATTCAACAATGTGGACTCGGAGTTGGATGACTTCTTGCGTACTGGTGCTGTTGCTGCTGCCTCCAACCTCAACTTGTATGACATCAATGCACTTTTGTACAGATGTGAATCTGAGGAGTATGACACCGCTGGAAGTGGAGTCTATGACATTCCAAACCATGGGAGATTGGTTTATGCAGGCCTACAAAGTTGGGTTTCTGTGCTTCGGGATCTGATTGCTAACAATGACTTGGCTCATCCCCTTTCCCAACATCTAAGAGATGGACTATGGGCACTTGATTACATCAGTGGTCGAATCGGCAAGTATGAGAGTGATCCAACTCTCAAAAATTGGATTGAGTCCAGATTCGAAAGAATCAAGAGTGTCCCATTCTTCTTGGTGCCTCGTTACTTTGCCCTTGTTGTTGGTGTTGCGTATGAGGCGCTTAGACTCAAGGCATTGACACTTCTTTCCAAGGAGATTCAAAGTGGTTCATTATTTGTTCAAAGACTTTCGTTAACTTCATTGCAGATGGTTGGTTACATGAAGAGTACATCCTTGACTCCATTTGAGAGTGTTCCAAGTATGGCCGCAGGTCTTCCTCATTTCAGTCATGACTATATGAGATGTTGGGGAAGAGACGTGTTCATCTCCGTGAGGGGTCTCTTGCTTGCTACTGGAAGATTTGATGACGCCAAAACTCACATCTTGGACTTTGCATCTACATTGAAGCATGGACTCATTCCAAATTTGCTTGATGCTGGAAGAAACCCCCGTTACAACGCTAGAGACGCAGTTTGGTTCTTTGTGCAATGCATCCAGGACTACGTTACTTTGGCTCCAAATGGTGAAAGTATCTTGAAGGAGAAAGTGAAGAGAAGATTCCCATTGGATGATAGATATATCAAGTACGATGATACGGAGGCCTTCAGCTATGAGTCGACAATTGAAGAGATCATCTATGAGGCATTGGCACGTCATGCATATGGTATCAAATACAGAGAAGCCAATGCTGGTCCAAACTTGGACAGTCAGATGAAGGATGATGGGTTCAATGTTGAGATCCATGTTGACTGGTCCAGTGGTACGGTTCACGGAGGTTCTCAGCTGAACTGTGGAACCTGGATGGACAAGATGGGTGAGAGCGAGAGGGCTGGAAACAAGGGTATCCCAGGAACTCCCCGCGATGGTGCCGCTATCGAAATCAATGGTCTTTTGAAAAGTTGTTTGAGATTTGTGATTGAACTAAACAAGAAAGGGTTGTTCAAGAACACTAAGGTTGCAAAGTCTGATGGTTCTGAGATAACGTTTGAAGACTGGAACGCTTTGTTGCAGGAGAACTTTGAGAGAGTCTACTACATCCCATTGGATCCTGCTGAGGACTCACAGTTTGACGTTGACTCTTCTATTATCAACAGAAGAGGGATCTACAAGGATCTCTACAAGTCAGGCAAGCCATATGAGGATTACCAGTTGAGACCAAACTTTGCCATTGCCATGACTGTTGCACCAGAGTTGTTCACACCTTCCCGTGCTATCAAGGCCATTGGTATTGCAGACCAAGCAATCAGAGGTCCTCTCGGAATGAGAACTCTGGATCCTTCGGACTTGAACTACAGACCAGATTACATCAACGGTATTGACTCCGATGACTTTGCCACATCCAAGGGAAGAAACTACCACCAAGGACCCGAATGGGTGTGGTGTATGGGATTCTTCCTGAGAGCCCTGCACAAGTTCTACAAGGAGAAGTATGACGATGTTGTTATCTATAAGATGCTGACGGAGAGGCTCGAGGAGCACAGAAAGTGGATCAGGGAGAGTCCTTGGGCGGGTTTGGCCGAGCTCACCAACAGGGACGGTAACCTGTGTCATGACTCCTCCCCAACTCAGGCCTGGAGTGGCTCGTGCCTGCTGGATCTCTACCTAGACGTGTGGAGCGAGTAGAGTGGTGTATACGCTATAAAAGATGTTTGTTATAAGATGAAACGTTACGCTACAGTTAGAACCTGGAATTTGGCAGCCCGCTATAGCTAGACGCGTTATCCCCCGCGCGCGCCTGACGTGATGTGCTGGTTATCAAAACAAACGCCACCTCCGATCAGTGATATCACCAGCTACCTGTGCTACGCTATTATTACCACTTGAAACACCGCCAAACGACACCACACACCCGCCAGCTCCCCACTTAAGAACAGCGCCAACCATGAGCACCTCCGGCCCAGGCAATAGGCGGGACAAGGTGGGGCAGGTTGTTCAGAACTTCTTCCTGAAGTCCGCCAACGTGATAGTACAGTCACGGCAGGAGCACGAGAAGCAGGAGCAAGAAGGAGCACCGGAGCCGCCCAGCACAAAGCCCAACAAGTGGTTCAACTTGGAGACACACGACCCTCCCAGGGAGGACCTCAAGCCATGGCGTTCACAGCAGCAGCAACAGCAGCAGCAACAGCATCCGCAACAGCAGATGGCGCCGCTGGTTGTGGAGACCTACCTGGACCTCCGCGGGCTGAGCACCAAGCAATCCCTCGTGCTACTGGACGAGTCCGATGCGCCTTGGAGTGTGAATACCAAGAAGACAGAGATTGTGATGGAGCGTTGGCTCATTGAGCTTGACCCAGACGTGTCAGATGAATCGTTCACAGAGCTCGCTGTCCTCTACAAGCAGCTCATCGTCACAATTCGGTACCTCTACACCCTCACGAGGCTGCTCCCATCGTACCGCCTACAGAAGAAACTCGGTAGAGTAAAGCTGACCAAATTGCCTCTAGCGGTGAAGACACGAATTTTGGATGGAGGAAGGCCAATTGTCTCCAAAGGCCGTATTGGTTTGAGCAAACCTATCATTCAAGGGGCTCGTGAACACCTATCGCAGAAGAGGATCACACCTGTGCATTCCGGTCTCGGTACCTTCAAAATATCTGTTTCCTACAGAAAACACGTTGCCTTTGAACTCAATGATAACGAAGAAACGTTGTCTACTCACTTTTTGAACGTTGATAAGTTCTTGAACCTGGACAAGCCGAGAGCAACACCTTCTCCCTCGACAAACACATCATCATCACTCCGCAAGGCTTTCAAATCTGGAGCAGTGGCAAGCAACTTGGCCTCAGTACCAACGACATCTCCACTCACAAAGGTCGACTCCAGCTCCTCGATCACACAGGCTCTGAAAATACAGCGCTCGGGTTCTGTTGGTGCAGCCTCAATCAATGCACATGCAATTTCAGTTCCCAAGTCAGTTGCTTCCTCGTTTGGATCACACAATGCAATCAACGATTTGAGTTCGAGTGGAAGCACACCAAAGTATTCATCCTCGTTTGGTAAAGTTGGAAGGCGTACAAGCTTAAGAAGATCATCTACAGGCACTCATGGAGGTACACCATCAAGTTACGATGCATCCAAGCCGATGCCATCTGTCGATGATGATTTGAAGGACTTTGTCAAATTACTTGACAACAAGACAGAGCTTCAGCTAAACTACTCTCCAAACATCCACGACTCACTCATCAAATTCCAACTGATGAGGGGAAAGAACGATCTCTTGAGTGAAAGTTTGTCCATCAGTAACCACCACTCATCTGTATCCCCTCCGTTTGCTGGTGCATCACATTCCCGTGGGCTTTCGAAGTCACCACCAAGTGCCATCGGTTCTTATAAGAATTCCCCACTCAACCCATCAAAGTTCTTTGAGAACTCCAACGCCAGCGGTAACAGCAGTGACTCACTTCCACAGATGTCAGAGAGCAACAGTGCTATGATTAATCGCTATGGTTCGTCATCACCAGCCTCTATTTTGAAGAAACATATTGGCCCATCCAATCCTACAATTGCATCCACAAACACACATGCAAAGATGCACAGAAACCAACGTTCAGACTCTGCATCCATCCACACATCTGCAGATCATGGTGCGGTTGATGAAGATGATGATGAACTACTTTTCACCATGAGTGATATGAACCTACCAAAGTGAAAGAAAGAAAAGACACAAAACTACACCATCTTGTTCAGCTAATTTTTCATCCCGAAATTCAATCCATTCCTTGTATACTCCGTTATTTAATATTTCATGATTCATTAATGTCCTTATTCTCGTCAGTTAGCTCATCCGAGGTCTCATTATCATGGTCACTAGTAGACCCTGAGACCAGTAGAAGCCCACGGGCGGCACTGATTTCTCTTTGCTTGTCGTGCCACAGTAAATGACGATTCAAATCGTACTCCTTCTTGAACTTTCTTGTACAGTTCTTGTAAGTACAATCCAATGGTTTTAAAGGTGAAGCAACAGACTTCATCAAGAGCGCGATAGGTGATTCCTTCGCAAGAAGACGTTCAACTTTCTCCGTACTTAACGATTCATCTTTGTCCGCAAGTTGGTGAGGAATGAACTGATGATCGCCTTCACAATGTTTGAGAAGTTCCTCCTTCTTGGTAAACTCCTTTGGACACTCCGTACACTTCCATCTCTTCAATGCCTTTTGAGCATCATGAACAAGCATGTGCATTCGTAGACCTTCTTGTCCTACACAACCTTTACCACAGACACCACAAATGAGCTTAGGATGCTCTGTCTTCATATGAAGTTGTAATGCAGACCAAGTCTTGAAATTGCACATGCATCCAGGGAAGTCACACTGGTATGCAGGAGCAGCACCGTGGTGTCTTGCAATATGATTGGCAAGTCTGTATGGTCTTGGGAATGTCTTACCACAGTCCTTACACGACAGTGTTTTCAGATGTGCGGACTGAACATGGTGTCTGAGCTGTTGGTGCTTGTAAAATGCTTCCCCACAGCCCTCCTTATCACAGACAAATGACTTGGTGTGCGTAACCTCGTGTCTTTTGAGGTGTTGCTTCGTGTTGACCCCCTTTCCACACAAAGAGCATTTGTATGGCTTTTCTGCTGTGTGTGAGAGCATGTGTCTCTTGAGATGGGACTCCCTGAAGAAGGCGCTTCCACACTCCTCACATAAGAACGGACGGGAGTCAGTATGTGATCTTTGGTGCTGTGTCAGAAGGCTGGGCCTCGAGTATAGCTTGTCACATCCCTCGTAGTCACACTTGTACGTCTTTGGTCTGGATGAGTTTGAGGATGAACGTGAGCTGAAGGGGGAGGTCAGAGGCGTGAGCGTCTCCGTGGACACTCTTCCTCGGGTGGAGGAGTCCTCTGGCCAGGCAGCCTGTGCTGCTGTCTCTGTTTTCATCCAATGGATTCGAGAGAAGTTCAGTGGATAATGGGGCTTCAAGAAACTTGTTGTTCCGTTTGCAATGTATAGCTGGCTGGTGGGTAAATTTAATTTGTTAGCGCGCTCCTGATGACTAAGCAGTCACGTGCGCGGAGAGTGCCGGTGTAGTTTTGAAAATTTGAGCACAGCGGACCAACACGATCTCTTTGGTGGTGTTTGTTTTAGCGTTGAAACACGCCTCATCCCACTTACACAATATAGACATGTCTGACTACGGCGACGACGGGTAAGTCTCATCTTCGAGAAGCGTGAATCAGAAAGCGGCGTACTAACAGCAGTGTCTCAGATTCAACGAAGGAAACGAGAACTTCGAGGACTTCGACCAGGAGTACAACTCCGACTACGACGAACCACAAACAGTTCAAGAGACCGCTGAAGACGGAAGAGCAATCGTCAATGGAGGTAATGGTGCAGACGAGCTTACGCAGGAGCAGCAAAGAAGAAAGACGAGTAAAGAGCTCGCCATCCCAAAAGACAAGAGAACAACAACACCATATATGACCAAGTACGAGAGAGCCAGAATATTAGGAACAAGAGCCCTCCAAATCTCCATGAATGCACCAGTGCTTGTGGATCTTGAAGGTGAGACTGACCCACTTCAAATTGCAATGAAGGAATTGGCTCAGAAGAAGATTCCACTTGTCATCAGAAGATATCTCCCTGATGGATCTTACGAAGACTGGGGATGTGACGAACTCATTGTGAATATAGATGTCTAATTAATGTATCGGTTTGTGTGTTTTTATCTGAAGATGTGGTTTTGTCATTTGTATTGATTCTTACGTGGCTAGTATCTCATTGAAGGCGCTCATGGAGGTTGAGCTACCATTTACAACAAAGACCATGCCTGGAAATATAGGGGAGTTAGTCACAGATTCACAAGACTTCACAACAAAACTATGGGGGGTACCTAAGTTATGGCACTTGAATAAATGATCAAATGTCGTATATGCTACAGTATGCGCCAAAGCTAAATCGAATTATCCCATTCACAAACACTAGTTTTCCCATTTCAGCTTATACCCATCCCGTGCACATTGAATATCCGTAATCACGATATTTGTGCCAGGAACTGATTCCCCATGAACACTCTTTCTCCATTCATGCGTTCTGTTTCAAATGCAGCTATGACAGATTTGAACTCCTCCTTCGGCATGCCCACCCCTAGGAGATTCTTCTCCAATTCGGAAACGTTGATCTCACGATCAATAGATAGAACTTCAAGGGCCTTCTGAATCTCAGACTTATTGGGCAGTTGGCTCAGCTCTTTGGACATGAGTAGTAGATACTCGGGGAAGCTCAGTTCATCTTCTGCTGGGTGTGCCAGGGTAAGCATCGAGCTCAACTCCTCATTTGTTATATTATGGCCTATGGACTTGTATGTGTGCTTCAAGTCATCTTTGGATAGTGAGCCGTTAGCGTCCTGGTCAATAACTTCAAATGCATCCCTGAGTCTATCAATTTGTTCTGCTGGGATCTTGTTGAGGTTCAGAGGCGTAGTCTCATCGGTTCTTGATTCTTGTGGCCTTGTTGTTTCCTCTGGCGATGTGGTCTCAACTTCGGCATTACTGGAAGCTTTGACTTGCGCTTTCTTGTCCTTCTTTGCCATATTGTGAAGATTTATGGTGGATTGATGTGTCGGTTTGGTTGGTTTGTATGGTTGCCCGAGAGAAATGTCGGAAATGTTCTGCTTGACACAGCTTGTTTTCATGTTGCAAGTTGTGCGCGGGCGGTGTGTTTACATTTTTCCAGATCCGGTGCCGCGGGATGCCGCCGGTTCACACTCCACACTCTACACTCCAAGTGAATCCAGTCTACAGAGAAGAGACATCAACCATCAAGCCTGAGCGTAGTATTGAGCTTTATTTATCCTTCAATAGAACTTGAAAACTTCCCAGATGCAGGCGAGTCGGTTCAGCTTCACGTTGAGGTTCAGCTCCTCCTCTCGCACCTTCTTGAGATGAGCGATCTCGCTTGGAAGCAAGTACTCCAGCTCCTTACCCTTCACATCGTCTCTGTTGATCTTCGAATACAAAGATGCGTTCTCCATCTTCAAGAGAAGAACCTTCTCGATCACTCTGCCCATGTTCCAGGAGGCGTTGTTCTTCAAGGCATCCATTGAATGTCTGTCATTCACACGGTACAAGAAAACAGACTTCGAAGCTGCCCTGTCAATGGACTTTGGCACTTCCTGGATCTGGATAAGGTTGTGTTTCACCAGAACTGATGTCAAGGAGCGGACATCTTTCTCTCTGAGAAGAGCAGTGGCGTTGATCAGCTTCTCAGAAACCAACCTGTTTTCACGAACACATCTCAAGACACGTGTAGATGGAACACCAAGTGTTGAGCTCACAATGGATTCAAGGACAGAAACCTTCAAATGGGCCATAAGCTCAGGGAATGGAACGTAATACTTGTCTTTTGACTTCTGTAAGAATGGAACTGAGCTTTTCACCAACAGCTTCAAGTGCTGGTCGATGACTGCCAATGACTGCCCGTTGGAAACTGCGCTGAAGTCTTCGTCCATATCTTCATCGTCGTCGTCCTCATCAATATCATCATCAGTGCCCTTATTTTCACCTGGAACAGTGTATGCCTCTGGATCGATTTTCACACGTTTGGCGCTTGGACCACCATTTGACTTGGCTGCTCGTTTTTTAGGACCAGCAACAATGCTTCCTCCAAGATTGACAGTCTTTGGAAGTTCACGAGCAATCTGAGTCGCCGAGATTAGACAGCCATCTCTCGGTTCATAATCCACTGGATTGACAATGTCTTCGTTGGTCAATCCAATCTGCTTCAGTGGATCTGTAACTTCTGGGGAATTGGTCTCCGATAGTGCGAGTGCGTACTTGTAGATGATTGATGTGATCTTTCCTGCACGGTGAGAACATAGGTGCTCAAGTTGTTGGCTTCTTCTTGCCTTCAGGAATCTTTGTAGGTTGAATGTCAGCGAGATAGATGGATTGACTTTTTTCTTCAATGTGGCCTTGTCTTTTATGTACAGGTTTTCAGGTTGAGATTCCAATAGTGTAGCAAAATCGAGCTTTCCAATGGCTTTAGCCTGTGATGTTCTCTTTAGCTCTGACATTGTCGCTGACTTTGGAACCTTCGTCAATGCATTTTTGTAGACCTTCATCCATACGTCCTTAGTAGGGTTGAGATGTGTCTGTTGTACAGCGATGAGGTACTTGTCTCTCACAAGTGCTGTGAACTGTTCCTCCAAATCAGCTGTGGCTTGAGCGTCTTGCTCACCAAAAGAAGCAAGGTATTCAGAGACACTTAAGATCCCAAGAGACAAGAAATTTTGTACAATCTGTGTCAATCTTTCGTTTTGGTATAGAGATTGAACGTGTCCGATTATTTCACCTGAGAAGAGCATTAAAAGTGGGCCATCGTCTTTGAAGTAGTAATATGTTGTGGAGCCCTTATACGACTTGTCCTCCCAGAATGAAACACATTTCAGCTGAAGTAGACTGACAAGTGCCTTCCTGACGGCTAGTGGTGAGAGTTTTGAGCGCTGAGACATCTCCTTGATGCTCAATCTTCCATAGTTGTAGAGTGTTGAGAGAACAAGAGCGGCCCTCTTCCCGAGGTTGGACTCAACAACCCCACTGTAAAGGAACCACTCCGCACTTTGAGTCTTATCCGATTGCGGCTGCCCCATTATAGATGGTGAATTATTAGCCAGCCAATGTGATTCAGACGATGTCGTTTTGTGATGCGTTATGGTAGCGAGTCCTCTCGTAGAGCTTGTAAGACACAGCTTGATGGAATTTTTTTGTTTTCTTTTTTTGTTTTTTGTTTTTTTTGGACAGCGCCTGCTAGCAGCTCATAGTGCTAGCTCATGTTGTGGATCTAACCACCATGCCCAGGTTTGGCAGCTTAGGTTCTAGTATTCTACACTCTTGGCAACATACTCATAATTCACATAATCATTACTAACATTAATCTAGCACACTGCTGCAGCATACAGACCCCTTCAGACCTTCTTCAACTTCAAAGAATCTCCACCTCACCAGCCAATTCTAATCTTCTGCTGCTTGATCCAACAAATACCTTGTAAACACCAGGAACAATGATCCAACTCTGCTCCTCAGTATCCCATATACTGATATCTCTGCGTAAAATCTCAAATTCCACCTTCAGGTCGGCACCAGCCTTCAGGTAAACCTTTTCGAATCCTCTCAATTGTCTAGGTGTCTTGATACCATCACTCGCAGGATAGGATATGTACAACTCAGCGACAAATCCACCATCTGTATCACCGATATTCGTCACCTGGGCCTTCACTGAGTACATCACATTCCACAACAGATCATTTCCGCCCAAGCCACCACCAGCAAGGGGTTCTTGGTAGTAGTCTTCTTCAGTGTACCCCTCAGGGTACTCATATTCATTCACACTGTAGATCTTCTCGTTGTAGAGGTATGGGTAAATGAAGCCTGGCACTGGAGAGAACTCATTGAATGGGAAAAGTCCATCCTCCACATCCCTCAATTTCTCTTCTGCAAAGACATACTCATCCAAATATGGTGGTGGCAATGGTAAATCGGTTGTTGGTGGTAAGACCTCCTTAATAGTCAAGTCAGAAAGGGAGAACTTCGTGTAAGAGAGGCCATATCCAAACTCATAACGTGGCCTTATTCCATTTTCATCGAAATAACGGTAGTCCAAAAGCCTGTTGAGGTCGTCTTCAGGCTTTCCTTTGATAGGAATCTTGTCAATAATGTCAACGTACTGGTCCGGCTTTCTAGCAATAGTGAATGGTAATCTTCCACTTGGGTTCACCTCTCCAAAGATAACCTCCGCAATTGCCTTTCCAAAGTATTCACCAAGTGGAGCAGAGAACAAAACTGCCACAATATTTTCATGGTCGATAAATGGCTCAAGATCAACTGGTCCAGTAGAGGTGATGACCACCACAGTTTTGCGGCATCTGCTAGCAACCCGTGCAATCAACTCCTCAGAGTTTTGCCAGAGTGTGACGTTCTTTCTGTCTCCGAAATTGCCATCCACTTCGATGTATCCTTCGCCTGAGTCAGCCATAGCAAACACGATCGCCATATCAGCATACTCAGCTGCATCGTCAACATGGTCGAATTCATATTGATCTGTGGTGAAATCGTACACCAAATCTCTCTCACGGGCCTTATGGGCGATGGCTTCGAATGGGGTGATTCCAAATGGTGGGTTCACTGCGGCAGATCCCCAACCACTGAAGAGCGCTCCTCCAACCGATTTCTGGTCTTTCACATCAAATCCATGTGGATCTGCCCCCGCCGCAACACCAGCAACCAAAAGACGACGAACACCGTCGCCCTCGGTGATAGGAAGATTGTGGCCATCGTTTTTCAATAACACAACTGCTTCACGGGCAACCTCCAAAGCAGTCCATTCCGTAAAGTCGTCCCTTGCATCGATGTGATAATTGGTCTGCTTGATTGGGCCGAAGCTCTGGAAGGGGAACTCTTGGTCGTATGTATGATAAGTCCAGGAGCTGAAGTTCGGAAGCTCGTCTTCCTTCTCAGAGTTAGGCAAGCCAGCATCAATGGCAAAAAACGGAGCCAAAATTCTGCTGACCATATCGTTGAGCCTTGCTTGAGGGATTGTGTCATTGTAAACGGCTCTGGTCAAGAGTGGGCCCCAGTACGATTTACCACTGCACCAGTCACCGAATATCTCACCTGGCATTGTCATGTCCAATCCAGACAAGGCAGAGTCAACACCAGTGTGTTGCGCACCCCAGTCACTGACAACGAACCCTTGGAATCCGAGCTCTTCTTTCAAAAGGTAGTTCAAGAGATATGAATTTTCACAAGCGTAGGTACCGTTGACCCTGTTGTACGAGCACATGACACCTCCAACTCCGGCACGAACAACATCAGCCCATGGCCACAAATAGATCTCATGCATCACTCTATCTTTAATAAGAGAGTTTATGGACTCTGCAAGTCTATCCCAGTCACCACCAGTCCACTCATTCTCCTGACGGAATCTCTCCTGCTCATTTCCAATGAAGTGGCGAGCACATGCTACCACCCCTTCTTCCTGAATTCCTTGAACAGTTTGAGCTCCACCAACACCCTGAAGATAGGGATCAGAACCAAAACTTTCCCAGTTTCTGCCACCTTCTGCCTTGTATCCAATTGGGCCAATTGTTGGACCTAAAAGTACGTCAACACCTTTAACCTTGGCTTCTCTTCCAATGGCCTTTCCTCTGTCGTACATCAATTCCTTGTTAAATGTAGACCCTGTTGCCAAACCAGATGGGAACCCTGTGATGAAATCTGTAAATCTGATACCATTAGGTCCATCTTGCAAACATAACGAAGGAATATCAAGTCTTGGAACACTTCCTGTGTTACCAATGCATGGTCCAGATCCCCATCCTGTTCCTGTTGTCAAATTGACTTTCTCCAAAATCGTCATCTCACTCACAACATCTCTTGCTTTTGCATATGCTGCCTGCCAAACCTTCTGAAGTCTACCACCAGCCGCTGTGGGGGTTTGTTAGTAAGTGCCCAAAACATCAAGAAGGGAGAGAAAGTGATAAACGGGCGGGAAATCACAGATTCAAGGTGAAAACAAACGGGATGGGTGATAGCCTGTACTGCGAAAGTTGATGTCATCCACGTCGACATCAGTGTTTGGATCATCATTCTCTGGTGGGTTTGGGTTCACATACAACGGCTTTTTGGTGAAATCTCTTGATTGCAAGACGGCGAAGTCATGAGCCGCTGTGTCATCCTCGGCGGCAAGAACGACATGGGACAAGTACGCGCCTGCAAGGGCGAGTAGTGAAGAGCTCAACAACCTCATGGTGTACTCCGGGAGTAAGTATGAGTTTTCGCCAGTTAGAACGTAGTCGCCCTGTTACACCGTTGATGGTTGCCCTGGGATGTGCTGGTGGCGAAGGAGAAAAAGAGAGCCGAAAACCACAAAAGTAAACATGTAAACAAGAGGGGGACCCGCCAGATGCGGCTGTTCGCGAGATACACGACTGCATTGGCAGAACGGCACATGACCAGAGTATTTGACCGCAGCTTTAGCCCCAAACCTAGAGCCGCAGCTAAAGACGTATTAAATTATACAGTTCAATTGGATAGATTCAAATGAGCCACTGATTTTAAGCTGATTTGATGAGGCTATTCCTTCAATGTGTGGAGAAAGCCTAGTCTGCATCAACTAGTACCCCACGTCTGCAGGCAATCGCGGAATTGTAGGCAGTCACCTCACCACCATGAGTATCTCGCAATAAACGATAGAACCCTTCTCATTTTGCGAAAGCACTGAAACTATTTTCACTATATCAGCTCTGCGTTGTAGGTGGTTGTTCGTATGTTATTCAATAATCGAAATAAATATCTCTGTAGCGCGAGGAACATCTGCAATTCATCGCAAAGATCACATGTGCCTGCGACTGACACAAACAGCGCTCCGGCAGATAAAACTTGGAAGGAAATGTGAAGCCGATCAGTTGTTTGTTTGAATCTTGTTGTCAGTTCCAGGTGTGAACCCTTCATAAGGTGGTGGTGGAGCTGCCGGCGACTCACTTGGACCAGCTTCAGCGTTGTAAGGAGCAGAGAAGGTAGGCTGATCGTTCTCAATCAGACGCTCATAATCATCATTGACACCCAGTTGGACGCGTCTTTCGGGAGATCCAGTAATTGGACTTGTGATGTAGACGATGTATATAGCGTGAAAAGTTCCAGGGAGACCAAAGAGCATTGTCAAGAGTACATTTATGAGGCACTGGTTGGTGCAGAAACCAAGCCTCAAGATAACCGGGAGTGGAGGAAAGAAGAAGCTCAGGATGTAGAGTAGAACATCAGAAACGTCAAAGTTGTGTGCTGCCTGGTAATCTGACATATTGTGTGTCTGTGATCTGTGATGTGGGAAGGGCTCTTGGATGATGTGTAGGTTCCCCTACTGATGCATCCATGGCAGAGTCCAAGGTGGCGAGCACAGAAACCTACGCAGCTCGATCAGTTTCTCAAGTCACGTGATCTTTCGCGAAAATCGAAGAGACAAGGCCAGGGTCCCCCCTTCCCCCCGTGGTAGTCTCATACTCGAAAGAACGGCACGCCTAATCTGATAAGCAGGGACCAGAAGTGGTTTTATTATAGAACCGATCTCGAAATTTAAGTCAAGACTCAGGTTATCAGACGAGATGTGCGGCCGTGCTGCTATCAAACGCAGATAGATGTCATAAAATTGCAATTTGCGAGTCGCGACTCTCGGGGTTCGGAGTCGGGGAGTCCTCGATGGTGTCAGAGCGCGATAGTCTCGGCTCCCCGGTTGAATGAAGTTAGCTGTAAAAATGCTCTCTTTCGCAGCCAGAGAAGACGAGATTTGCAAGTTACGAGTGCAAGAACGTGACTGTACCTGTCCGGAGTTGTGTCAAGCTGGTCCTGGGGAAGAAGTAGACCTTACCGTTGACTGGGAGGGTGTCTGTGGGCAACGGACCGGGTTCGTCCTCAATTTCAGGTTCCGGCCACATGGCACATGGCCATACCACGTACCACTGCGTAGTCCATAGTCCACAGATACGGCAGGCCAGAGTCCAGGGACCAGCACTGCCCCGTTTTCGCAGACTTTCGTTACGCGCAAACGCACCGTGGCCACCCCCCATGAGGCCCGCAGACGAGCGATCGATCGCGCTCGCAGCACAAGATGGAGACGGGGAAGCAAGGGTGTTTGGCACTCCTTCGGGCTCTCCAGTACCAACTCCATGCTTCTGTATCGCTCAAGGCTGGTGAGTCAGGAGTCAGTGCGATGATCGTCCATGGGGTCCCATCGTGGCTGTTTGCCTGCGTCGAGGTGGTGCCCTGGTGCCTGCAGCCGGAGACTGAAGGCTCTCGGCCGAATGTTGAAACTCCACAAAAGCTTCTCGCGAGTGTCGTGCGAGGGACCCCTCGTGCCCTCATCGACGGCCAACCAAATCTAGGGCGAATGAGGGCCTGTGCTGCGCGTTGCTTTTGGAGATCGAGGGTGGAGAAGGGTCTGGGCCCACCAGCAGAAACTGCGTGTCCACCGTGAGGGCCATGCTGAAGCTCCCTGTTCAACAAGCGCGCTCCCCAGCTGTTCCTGACAGAGAACAACCTCAAGATCTGTGATCTGATAGGCCTCCGGGATTTCAAGCAACAGCCATATCCCACTTTCCAGTTCTCCTTGTCAGGGTTTCCGGGGAATCAAAGAGTTTACAGTGGCAAAGAGCCATCAAGCCCATCTTTTCCTGGTCTGGGAAGCTGCGCATCAGATGCCGGTGCAGGAGGAGTCCTCAGACGTGTGCCTGCACCGTCGAGCGCACCTCAGCTTTCGACTTCGAGCGGACTCACTTCGATATCCGATATAAAGCACCGAGTCCCCGACCCAGTTCTTCCGTAACTCCAACGTCCTTAGCATGGAATTTTCCGTTCTTATTACCCTCTGCCCGTCCCCTCTCCTGCTCTCTATCAGCTGCTCAGACCGCCATAGCGTAGCGGTGTCCCACAAGCCACAGAACATCCGCACTCCTCCCGAGACACAACTTGAGGTCTCTGAACACTTCGATACTCTGGGAGATAACAACCCCGCCTCTGAGTTCATCTTGTGCTTCTCAAATCTCTACCACAGAAAGAAGCCCCCCATTTCGAAGTATCAAGTCTCACTCCCATGTTAAATACAATGTCCGAACAGCACCATGGTATTGGCTATGGCGGGGAACCACGAATGAAGAAGGACCCACAAATAACGCTTTCTTATCAGCCAATCCCAAACATTATGCCAACCACACTCGAACATCATGAGAACCCTTCAGATCCTGCAACACCACAGTTATACTCAGGGATCTCTCCGCTGCCTCAAGTGACTTTCAACAACACCCAGGTGAATCCGCCAAGATCCGCCATGTACTCACTCCCGGATATCCACACAACAGGTCCTCTGGAATACACACAACCATCGAGAGTCGTTCCGAACGTCCTTGAAGGTTATCAGACGAATGATTCATTCTCCGCAGGCTCTGTTACTCCCTTGAGCATTCATTCTAAGGGCAGTTTCACCTCTTTTAATGATCTCAGATTCCCAGACACCAGCATGAGCACGGATACAAACTACAACAGAGCTTCCGCGCACGCTCAAGCATCAACATTCACACACACAAACATCAAATTTGAGACCACACAATGGATGGATCCGAACAGACAAGGTATCCCTCAAATGGAACATCCTCTAAACCATATGGGGCAACTGCAACCATCATATCCTCTTCCTCCAGCTCTTCCACATCCCCCACAACATCAACAGACACATGCACATCAACCTGAGTATCCACAAATTCAGCAGAACACACAAAACTTTATGCAAGTCCCTTCTGCTGATCAAGTGACATCACAGCTCACTGACAATCAAGTGAAGAACCTTCTCCTTATCACCAAGACCACTTCATCATCAACTGGTAAGAGAAAGCCAAGAACAACAATCAGCCAGGACTCAATAACCAAAGATGGTGAATCGTTTTTGTGTAAACACTGTGGTAAGACATTTGCCAAGGGATACAACTTGAAGAGTCATCTGAAGATCCACAGTGATGAGAGGCCATTCCAGTGTAACTTCTGTGAACGAAGCTTTGCACGTAACCATGATAAGAAAAGACATGAACTCTTACATCAAGGAGTTAAAAAGTTCCAATGTGGTGGTATGCTCAAGGATAAGGTCACCCGTTGGGGATGTGGCAAGAGATTCTCTCGTGCAGATGGTCTAGGAAGACATTTCAGAACCGATATCGGATGGCTTTGTATCAGACCTTTGATGCTTGAGGCTAAGGAGCAAGAGAAACAGGATCGTGATGAGAGTCAGGCATCAGAGGTCGATGAGACCGAATTCGGTGCAAGCTTCATCAACGAGTTGTTAAAGAGGGTCCAATGATCTCTGGTAGTTTGCTGGCATGACCCTAGGTCTGACCTTCAATTAATGAGTAATGAACGGTAATTTAGATTAAAGATCCAAACTTAGGATAACATATTTAGGCCTATGGAAGAGACCGATCTCGCCCGAGCTCTAGGCCTCTGCACGTGACCGATCTTTGCTGGGGCCAGACGCTTTCGCGGCCGGATCGATCAGATAGATCAGTCGAGTACTCTCTGTTCAGAGGTTTAATAGCTTTAGAGCGACTTTTTTTTTTTAGGTTCTACATTGATTGCATTAGGGAGTATTTAGCCAGTATCTCATTAGTTATTATTAAGTAGTCGTCAGTCGCTGACAGGTTGTGTTATCGTTCGTAAGTTTTTGTTCATCACTGGTCAGCATCCTGGCCTGGGTTAGCAGTCTCGTAGTCCAAGAACTTCAAGAGGTACCAGAGGGCAGCGGTGATGAGGGAACCAATGAATGGTCCAACCCAGTAGATCCAGTGGTAGTTGGGGAAGGAAGCAGCAGCGATACATGGACCGAAAGATCTGGCTGGGTTCAAACCAGCACCAGTGTAGTAGACACAGATCAAGTGTCCAATGAACAAGGCCAAACCAATGACGAGTGGAGCCATGAAAGTAGCTCTGTGCTTCTCAACAGCCAAGAACACGACGGTAATACAAAGGATAGCAGTACCGAAAGCCTCGAGGAAGAGACCTCTGGATCTGGAGCATCCACCACCGAGACCGTTGGCGAAAGCAATTGGGCCTGGAGTCATAGCGGAAGCAGCACCTGCGGCAGCCATACCAGCAACCATCTGAGAGAGAATCATCAAGGCACCTCTCACAACTGGGACGGCACGGATAAGCATTAGAGTGAAAGTGACAGCTGGGTTCAAGTTACCACCAGAGATTCTGAAGAAGATGAAAACACCAACAGCAACGGAAACACCGAAACCGAAGGAAATCATCACAAGCTGGGCTGGGTGGGAACCTGGCTCGGCAACAGAGGTATCCTGGTTGGCAATCTGAGCAATGACGAAGGCGGACCACAAGAACAAGAAAGTACCACAGAACTCACCAATCATGGCAACAAAGTGGTTTCTGAGTGTGTCGCTCAAGCCCAACTTCGAGCTTCTTGGCTGGTAAGGTGGGATGTACTCGACATCGGATTGTGGGGCCTGGGCCTCAACATCGGCAGCAGCGGCTTCAGCGGCAGTCATTGTTAGAGATTGAGTGGTGTGCGTTGTTGACAAAGAGCAGAGCGACACTTATGGGAGATTGGCGATGTTGTGGGAGGGGGCGGGCAGTATTTATACGCTTGTAAAACTCTGGACTTGTGTGCTGGGTGTGCCCTGGAAGCTCATCCGAGGCAGGCAAAAATAACATCCTCCTGCACGGGGCAGCACGGCCCGCATACCTTTCGCGAATTTTGTCGCCAACTTCCGCCTTTTTGCTGGGGTTTGTATGGGCGCGAAAGTTCTGCTGCTGCATGGTGCTGCACGAGGCTGTGGAGATGTCCTCCGAAGAACGCAACTTCTGCAACCAATGTCCCAATCCGGAAAATGGTCAACACTGCGCAGCTAGAATTTCTTTTTCTATTCACAAAATTTTTTCGCTGGCAGGAAGTTGTGACAGGGCCCATGGGGCACAACAAGCAGCGCACACACAGCAGACAAAGGAAGACCCATCGTTGGTCCCTGGCACGCCTGCGAAACGTGAATATACGTGACGCACCCCTCTCAATCGAGGGGCTTTCCACTCAATTGCTCAATGGTAGTAGCCAATGGCAAGTAGCGAAGGCTTGCGGCCGATGGCCCAGCTCTGGGCCTGTTCCATGAGGCGATGCCTGCCCTAAACCGTTGCCACGTCAACGGCTACGCCGCTACGTCCGTTCCAAAATTTGCCGTTCGTCAGCGCTGATCAAGAAGGGAGGAAGGGATGGCTCAGTTCAAAAGAATTGAAACTCACAGGAAGATGGATCACAGCTCTGATCTCATCAGGATTCAAGCGGCCTTGGTATTTCAGCGACCTCAAGTCAGATATATATAGCCCACGTCAGTGTGCCTGGTAGGTGACGTTGATTTTCATGTCATCTTTATGGGGCTCATCACCGTGTCATGGGTCATGGCTTTGATCTAACCAATATGGTTCGTATACACAGGCAGTTCTGGCATGTACCCCCGTCTAGCTCGTGGATCTACTACTTGAGCAGATCAAGCCTCCTCTCCTCACACTCTCAGCTTGGATCAAATTGTTCCACGCTGTTTACCTTTCAGCAGCCAACAGTTGTTAACGATCTCTTGAAGGGTTTGATCTCTATGGTTGAACTATTAATCAATAGATCACGTGTTATAGCAGATGCTCTAGCCTCTAGCCCTGAGATCCAGCGCTTTTGAGGCTTCACAAGTTGGAGCGCTACGGTGTCTAAGACAATGGTCCTCTCTGTGTTAGTGGTTAGTGTGCACCATCCATCCACCATCTACAGGGATTCGTCGAGCCTCATCTTGAGATCCAGCTCTCGAGTGTTCCAAGCTCCCATCGAACAAAGGAAGGAGCTGAAGAAGATGTGAAAGGCACACGCCTCAGACCTGGGCGGTTGCTAGTTTTATAGCTCGCAGATGTCGACAGGCACCGGCGCCGGACCATGCACCACAGCTCTTCGCCTGGCCCTGCAACGATCTCGGGAAAGTTCCACGCTTTCGGGCCTTTCTAGTTCAACTTCTTCGCGCTGACCCTGCCTTCTGGTACAACTCTGCCCTTTTGGTGTATGCAATTTGGGCCTTTGTCCAACGACTATGTGGCATTGTAACCTCAGATATGTTGAAGCGGTGTACAGTTGCAGTGAACATTCATTGAATGTGAGCAATATATCACCATGGGCGGCAAAAAAATCACGACGTCCGCGTCTGTGGAGTCCAAACTTGCACATGAAGACGACAAACCCAGCTCTCTGATAATTTCTACGCACTGTATGAGCCTCTGAGATACTTGTCTTTCTTTACCTCTCGTTGCCAACCTAAAAAAACACTTGATTACGCTTTGAGAATAATGTGTTGATGGACATTAGGAGAGAGTTGAATGTGCCAATTTTCCCCAGATTTTCGTAATTCCCGCGGAATTTCACTTTCAGGGAGTTTAAAAAATGGCGTCACAGACAGGATTCGAACCTGCGCAGGTAGAACCCAATGCCTAACAGCTACTCGAAATAGCAGGGCATCGCCTTAACCACTCGGCCACTGTAACCGAAAAGCTAGGCAGAAGGGGTTCTAGCTTGCCAGGGTATGCTAGGGTCAAGGTTACTCTATGAATCCTTATGTAGGCCCGTTTTTTCGGTAGACAAAGTTGGCACAACAGAGTTTTATTGAAACACCCATTTGGATGAGGTGATGGTATGGAGTGTTGTAATGTCGAGGATGGTTTCGAGTCCGCTGGTTACGCTACAGGAACGGCCACGTTTGACCTCTGGTGACACAAGATGCATCATCTAAGAAGGATGAGTGAGATGCAGAACTTCTGGTGCTGAACTTACAAGAAACCATCGTTGGTGATCTGATACCGACCACAAGAGGAAAAATCTTGCGATGATAGAGCCTATCAAAGACAATCCTGCAAAGGATCCTGGTGACACCAACACGCACCCTCCAGCTGATCCAGTTGGTAACGCCCGCAACCGTGCGATCCCGAACGCCGACGTCAACAAGGCCGCTTCATCGAACAGCGACAACAACTCCAATGGGGTTTGAGGATCGAAGAACATAGGTGGAGGTATGAATTTTGGTGACTGCACATTGTTTTATATATGTGAGATCGTTTATAGTATTTCATTAACACCGCACTCTGATTATGTTGAAAAAAAAAGTTCGATCGCTAACTCATGCCATGATGTCGACTACCACATTGACGTCGCACGTCATATTAATCCACAAATCTAATTATAAGCAATATAGGTCTACTTTAATGTGCGTAATGACGTATTGGAGTATAAAAAAAACGGTACTAGTGCAGATAACTAGAGCCAAAATACTAGCCTTACTCAGGGGCTTGGTGGGGACCGGGATGGCACACCAATCCACATCTAGCGGTACCATGTCCAGGAATTGGGGCCCCACAAGTTCCCCCACAACTGTTTGGATTCTCAGAGTTCAGTCTAGGATTGGTAGTCTTCTTACACCAGCATTTCCCCACAAGTTTGTCCATGATATAGTCTTTACGACAATGTGGACACTTCCAACTTTGGGGGTCCGAATGGTCATCCGTGAACCCTGTATCAGGCTTCGACCTGGACCATTTTGTGATACAAGAGATATGCACTACCAAGTGGCAGCTAATACAAGTCCAGATTCTGTTCTTCGGCTGGATGATCTCAAAGCAAATCACACAATCTTGGCCCTTCTTCTTGAGGTCCTCTCTGATTCTCAATCTGATACTATCCGGACGCTCAACAACAGTAACTGGTAAATGTGGTGCCCAATTATAAGATTTGAGCTTTGCTGTGATGAACTCATTGATGTTAGAATAAAGCTCACCCCGATATACCAAAGTGAGAAGATCTCTTCTCTGTTCCAACTCACGTAGGCAACCTTTAGTCAAAAGATCTCCCCATAGTAACGAGAGGTCTTTGAAACACAGGTAGTGATGTTTTCTCATGGATTTCAACGTGCGAAGCAGCTGGTTTATTGTGCGAACAACTGGACGGTTCATGAAATGTTGCACAGCCTTACTCTGTCTTTGGAGCACTCTTTGCTCTGATATTCCAGCCTTAAGGATGACTGCTATGAGTTCTCCAACAGTTGAAACAGATGTTGAGTTCAATTCATCAATCAGTGCTTTCTGGGAGTCTGGCACTGACTTTTGTGGATCAGCAGCAGCGATGATCCCCTCAATGATAGCTTTCTTGTCAAAGTTCTTGCGTCTTATGATGTGTGGAAGGATTCGATTCAGCAATGCCTCGCGGTTGCCGTTAACATAGAGTGTGGGAAAGTTGTAAAGACGCTCCTCATTCTTATTGGCAATGTCACTGGTCGGAGGGGCACCAGCCGTTCTTGCCGTTGTGTCTGCTTCGGCTTCTTCTGTCTCTCCTGTCTCTCCTGTCCCCCCTGTCTCTCCTGTCGCTTCAGGGATTGTCTCTACTAAATCTGGTGCTGTAGGAATTGCCGGGACGGCTGGGACTGTTTCTTCCGTTGGTTGAGTTGCTGTCTCCTCCAATGTTTCCTCCATTGGCTCTTCAGTTGATTGCTCTTCCGTAGGGTCCTCCTCAGTTTGTTCTTCTGTTGAAGTTGGGGCTGATGACGCCGCCTCCGATGGTGACGCCACTTCATCATCTCCCTGATCTAGTTGGTTGTCACTTGAAGTTGGTTCTGGATGCACGTCTTCTCCATAGTACTGTCTCATGGTGGCCTCGTCTTCGGATTCCATAACGATCAACTCCTCATCCTCGTCAGAAGATGTGCCGCCGAGGGAGAAATAATTCTGGCGCCCTTCAGCGGTACGTCCAACCATCTGACTGGTCCCATATGGGTTGACCACCCTACTGACAATGAGGCGGCGTTTTTCGGGCATTGTTTCTAGTTCTATGTGCGTGTCTTCTGTGGACCTTGATGTGGGTGTACCTTGCAGGAACGTACTTGAAAATTGAGGATCATTCTGATAGCGCGCCAGCTCGCCGGCGTTTGGCGTTGCACGTGACCACGGCCAAACTAAATTCCCCTACCCTTGAATTAACTGTCATTTGCCTTATCTAAGGACAATTCTACACCTTCAGAAAGTGAATCAAGTCTCGGGTGAATCACCTGCAGGATACGATGATCTCGAACCTAGACCACAGCTTGCGCGTTGAACTAAAAGCTGTTATACATACGACTCCAAAGTGCTATCGTTGATCCACTCAGCTTCAATCTCATCAACGATATCCCATACAACGTCATCTGCAATCTTGTTCGAGTACAGCTCAACAAGCGGTTTGGTTCCATGTGGCAAGTCCGTTGGCTGATACTTGAAGTCGGGACCAGCATTAAGCTCTGCAACACCACCACGGAAAACCGATATCGTTGGGTAGTATCCCAGTGTACCATTGTTCAGGTCTCTTGAGGGAATATGGTCCGTTTTCAATTGAGAGTGTGGTGGCATGAAGTCATAAAGTGCTTCAAAAGCAACCCCCACCAAAACTCCATTTTTGTATACCGTGATCTTGGATTCTGGGAAGGACTCTGGTCTCCATTTGTTTGTGTCAGCAACCGCCTTCTCACCAAACACCGTCACTGGATTCAGCAAATGTTCCATCTCCTTTGATGTTTCGTAGTCCAATTTTTCAAAGAATGGCTTCGAGCGGAATCTGATTGCAATCTGTTCTCTCACAATGTCTTGGAATTTTTTCTGCTCTGGAAGCTCAACAAGCAGTCCAATTACATCACCAGCGTGGAACCCTCCGAGTTCAAATTCCTTTGGTCTTGATAGATGTATGGTATTCCCCTGTATGTCTCTTAATCCATATCCGTATCCATCAAAGCCAACAGGGGCCTCAATACTTGCCTCGCGTCTTGACAGACCAAGACGGACGTGCTTCAACTCCTCGCTTTCCAGGACGTTGAATTCGAAGTATGCAGAACCTTCGAAAATTGCAACATTTGCACGAGCACTGACCCATCCTCCATTTGTAGTGACAGCGGTACCATCCCTTGTAAGCTCTGTTGCAGCGGACCTGTCAAACACGCTCATAGCAGCCTTGTAAGGAGGGGCGTCTGTTGTGGCGAATTTGAGCACTGGGAACGACGGAGCCGGTGAGCATGGTGAGTACTGGAACCCCTTTCGTGTGTTCAGTGGAACGTCATCTTTGGATGAAAACCTCGTTTCTGGAAGGAAATCAGCTGGTCTGTATCCGATCACTGGGGCGAACTTATTTGGTTTGGGCTTGATGTCAACAGTGCTTGTTCCTGTCTTTGCACGTGTCAAGTAATGGTGTGTGGGCGTATCATCGAGTGAACGTTTCAGTGGCACTATCTGCTCTGGAATTGACATAGTATCCCGCTCCTAGATTCGTGGATTTGTTTTGCCTGTTTGGTGCTTATGAGTGGAGATAGATGATCAACAACAGCTCAGATCTCGAAAATCTAGAGTCGACGTGTGTAAAGTCACGTGACCAAACTAACGTCGACGACGTGCCGCCGCATTGATCTTTGGATCTCTACAACAATTGATTGACGAGCTACGACAATTACCAATCAGATTTTATCAGTCATAAGTAGTCATTAGTAACCGGTATTAGCGCTCAACACTTTCGACTATAACCTGGCCCATCTCTCCTCATTGGTGTGCCTTGCGACAAGATCCCGAACATATGCGGACACCTTCATCGAGCACTGCAGTAAGCTGTCATCCACATCCGTCATCTTGACAATTGTATGCTTTCCCGAAACATTGACCATCTGGAGCTCTGAAAGTAAAAGTGGCTCCAATTTGGCCCGCTTAGGAAGTCTCAGGTCACAATGCATGCCCACCCAGTTGAGATCTGACAACCTATAGCTCGTTGTCCTCGTGGTACTTGTCGACACCTCGATGATCAGGTGTTTCTTTCCCGAATTTGAGGCATCGAATGCCAACTTATCAAGGCAGTGTTGGCCTTTTCTCGTTGCAATCGTGACCTGTGGGTGTGTTTCCAATAACTGTAGTAAGTAGTCGATGAGTGCGTTCGGATGGTAGACAACGTAGGGCGAGCACTGGGGTGTAGGGCGTACGTAGGTCATTTCCCTTCTCTCTTCTCTGCGCTCAGTCACGGTATGTACTGTATCCAAAAACATCAACGAGGATCGTGATCTCTGCAATGCTGCTGTGGCAAGAATGTTATTCCGTGAAGACGACGATAAAGTGGTGACAACCCATGGCCTCTCTCTGTTGGCAGATCTCCCAAGAAGACAGTACACTTCAATGTCGGGAGACGTTTGAAGAAGGGTAGCAGCTGTTAGCAAGACAGGCAGACTTTCTCCAGAAATAATCACAAGCATATGGATGGCTCGACGCAAGGCTTTAATGCAGGCCGGTGCATTTGGCTCGGAAGACCACTACACTAAAATTCAGATCTCTGGTAGCACCGATGACTTATCCAAAGTCAATCGTCGACCGGCCAGCGGCCCCGGCTGCTCGGAAAAAAGAAAAAAAAACATGAGCTGCAATTTTATAATGATGTAGAACTACGCCGATTTCCACAAATAATCATCGTTATATTAATATGTTGTATCATCGCTTTAGTGAGTGCTGGATCTGCTCTCCTTTCGTCATAGCCTCAGCACTTCACAATTGTATAGAGAATGGTCCTGAGCCATCTCTCCCATCTGCAACTGACAATGTGTCAAATGTGAATTCAATCTCAGGTTTCACATTAATGTCTTTGCACAAATCGTTCAATTCTTGCAAATCTTCAAGCCTGAAATCAAATGGTATGTCTGTTCCTCCAAATGACACGTGTAGTGAATCGCCTTGAATCTCTGGTCCATTGTAGACCTTATCATCACCGTCCCTTGCCAGATCTGCGACCTCTTGAATAAGATTATACAGAGGCCTCACACGTTCCGTGGAAGCTCTATCCAGCTCCATAACGGCAAATATTCCTGAAGCTGAATTGTTTGGTAACACTTTCACTTTGTCAAACCTCAAAAGTGAACCTTCTCGAGTATGGTTCAGTCGCTTCACCCTGTCTTTCAACTCTCTCTTGAAAACATCCTTCTTGATACGATTCAGAAAAAAGTTATCGGTCAGCGATATGTGCAGGGGCATTATCACACCAATGTCATTCTTAAATAATGGTTTCAGCGGTGTTGGTTTCACTTTCTTGGAATAGTCGAAGAACATGTTGATGTTCTTCACCATATTGAAAAGAAGTGCACCCTGAACCTCATTGGGAAAGACATCCGCTGAAGTATAGCAGTTGAGTAGGCCTTTTGTTTCAGCTGTGAGCCGTCTGTAATTCATCAAAATCTTTTTCGTGGGAGGGGTCTTGTGGAATTTTGCTCTTATAACGTCTGGAAGTGGAGGAAGCTCTGATCCCGTTTTCCACCTCTTGGTGGCTGGTTCCGGGGGCTCTGTGGATTGTTCTGTGGTGGATATAGAGTCAGGATCAGAGTCAGAGTCACTGCTGTAGTCCAGGTTCTCCATGACACGCCATCACTCAATGAACACTGCCAACTCAAGTATGGAATTTTGTCTCGCTTGTGTTAACCCACTGTTCCCCATACAGCTTGAGTTTCATGTGGTTCTTGATTCCTCTCTGTCCGTTGCAACAAACGAGTTCGCGATGTACATAAGCAAATAGCCTGGTACGCGCACGTCACAGCCAATGAACGCCCGGGAAATTTTCCTCGGAGCCGTGGCCGTAAGCAGGACTGGGGAAGGCAGTAGAGGCCAGATTTTGGTGGTAAAAGCAGCTGATTTGCGCTGGTTAGCACCCAGTTGTAACTGTAGAGCGGACAATAGCCACATAGATAGAACCACCGCCTAGTACTCGACTTCATAAGCCCATATCCGCATTTTCTTCACCGCCAGAGGAGCTCCGGCTGCATGCTTCCGGTGCCCCGCGTGTCCGGGCCCCGACCGGGGCACTTGACGTCTCCAAAGCGATTCGCGAATTGCAGTTGTAGCAGGCGCATCCGATCGCGGGCTTGGGCAAATTGGGGGCAAACTCTGGCGAAAGTTGCACTCTTCTCCATCTTCCACTGCTTCACCAACGTTGTGAATCTCCCCAGAACACAGGGAACTCACTCTCCAGGACCCGTCCAACACCTTCTCCCACCAGCTACCGCCAGTGCACCGCGCAACCCCGCCATTCAACGGACCCTGAGCACCACAGCACTTCCTCCCCTCCCCTTCTGCACTCCAAACACACAGACAGCTCGTCACTTCCACAATGCTTTCAAGAACAGCCCGTGTTTCCGCTGCCAGAAGATTTGTCTCTTCTGGCCTCAAGACCACAGTCTCTGCTAGAGCTTTCTCCCTCACACAGCGCTCTGCCGCCCCACTCCTCAAGTCATCTGCCTCCCGTGTTACCCATGTGATGCCTGGCCGTGTCCTCTTTGCCAGATACAACTCCACCACCGTCCCAGTCCCAGACATGGCCGAGTCCCTTACTGAGGGTACCTTGCGTGAATTCAACGTGAAGGTTGGTGACTTTGTGGATGCTGATCAGGTTGTCGCCACCATCGAGACTGACAAGATTGACGTTGAAGTTAACGCACCATTCTCAGGTACCATCACCGAGTTCCTTGCCAACCCAGAGGACACCGTCGAGGTCGGCCAGGACCTTTACAAAATCGAGGCTGGTGATGCTCCAGCTGGTGGTGCTGCTGCTCCAGCAAAGGAGGCCGAAGCTCCAAAGGAAGAGGCCCCAGCCCCACCAAAGGAGGACGCGCCAAAGGCCGAGGCTGCTCCAACCCCAGCTCCAGCTCCAAAGGCTGAGAAGAAGGCTACACCACCACCAGCTCCAAAGGCTGAGTCCAAGCCACAGAACCCATCCACTTTCACTTCCTTCTCCAGAACTGAGAACCGTGTGAAGATGAACCGTATGCGTTTGAGAATTGCTGAGAGACTCAAAGAGTCACAAAACACAGCCGCATCTTTGACAACTTTCAACGAGGTTGACATGTCTTCATTGCTCGAATTGAGAAAGCTCTACAAGGATGAGATCATCAAGAAGAAAGACATCAAGTTTGGTTTCATGGGTCTCTTCTCTAAGGCCTCCACACTCGCCATGAAGGACATTCCAGCCATCAATGGTGCCATTGAAGGTGACCAACTCGTCTACAGAGACTACACTGATATCTCCATTGCCGTCGCCACACCAAAGGGTCTTGTGACACCTGTTGTGCGTAATGCTGAGTCTCTCTCTGTATTGGAGATTGAACAGGAGATTTCCAACTTGGGTAAGAAGGCCCGTGATGGTAAGCTTACATTGGAGGACATGGCTGGTGGTACTTTCACCATCTCCAACGGTGGTGTTTTCGGTTCCCTCTATGGTACTCCTATCATCAACATGCCACAGACTGCCGTTCTTGGTCTTCATGGTGTTAAGGAGAGACCTGTCACCGTCAATGGCCAGATTGTCTCTAGACCAATGATGTACATGGCTTTGACATATGATCACAGAATGGTTGATGGTAGAGAGGCTGTCACTTTCTTGAAGACTGTTAAGGAGTTGATTGAGGATCCAAGAAAGATGTTGTTGTACTGATCGATCTGGATCATGGCACGTCGTTTTTTTTTCTCCATCTGTTCACTTCTCTACACATACACCATCTTTCTCTGATTTCTTTGTTCGCACATCAAAACGTATAGGTATTGTCTTTGCTTTCCTCAACGTTTTGCAGCTCAAGCATATATTCTCTGTTATTACAATAGTACTTACATTTGTTATTTATTAATCATCAATCATGTCTCACATGCCGTTATCGCTGCTACTTCGTTGGTGTCTTTACAAATATCGTGATCATACAACTCTGGTTGATGGTGATGTTGCTGGCTTCTAAATAAGAAGACGCTTCAGCATGCAATATTCATTATATATGGATCTATATCTTTAGATTGAGAACAGAGTAGATTTCGTGGGGTGCATCATAGTATCAGCTGCCCTCTTCGAAGAACTTTGTAGGCAGGATTTTGACCAACCCAGCATCGATCAACTCCTCCTTCTTTACAAGACCAAGTTGAATCATATCACCCCAAAAACAAGCAAACTTATCCTTTGCGTATCTCAAATACTCAAAGGTGTCATTGTCAGCTTGGCCCTCCTCTGGTTCTTCTTCGTCCAATGCAAGAGCCTCAGGTTCATCGTCATCTTCATCCTCTCCCTCGATAATCTTGTACATTTCACCATTTGGACCAGTCTCAATGATTTCATCTGTGGTGGAGTTCTTCTCACCATTTTGCAAGATAGCCCAGAGTCCCCAAAACACGGCAACACATGGTCTCCATAGGACACACTCGTTATACAACAGACGAGACTCTTTTTCAATCTTGGAGATATCAGCATTTGAGTTGTAGAGGATGTATGAGTAAATCAAGTTGAGCTGTTGGTCCAATGTTGGAAAGTCAGACTCTGTGACCGCCCATGTCTCCGTTGGATGGATGTAATTGTGCATCCACTCAGAGAAGTGATTGGCAATGTCAAATGCTGGTGGGTTTGGACCAGAGTACTCGAAATCAATCACAACGAGGTTTTGGTCCTGGCTCTTCTCTTGGATGGATGGTTTGATATCCTTGAGATCCTCAAGTGAAAGGTTTGAAATGCTGGTGTTCAATGATGATGCGGAGACTGGTGGTTGTGTTGAATCTGCCGGAATGGTAGACTTGCGATGTGGTGAGGTGAAGATCAAATTTCCATATTGTGTGTCATTATGTGAGAAGACCAATGTATCGTTGATGTTTGCATAACGCTTGTAGAGCCAAACTTTATAACGTTCAACTGCCTCTTTGAAGAAGTCCATTGACGCGTTGAAGATCTGCTCCTCTGAAGGATCAGTCTCTTGGTCCTTGATGATCTTCTCCGCTGTAGGCATCCATTTGGCAATGTTGTTCCAAGCAGATGCTCCCACTGCCTTTTCAGACTTCGAAAGTTTGATTCCTGTGTGTAACTCTTTCATTCTTCTGGCAATTCTTGCACTTGTCTTCTTGTCTCTGATGTCATCTCTTGTCAATGTGACTGCGTTGTCCAAGAACTGCTCGATACGACCATTGGTGAAACATCCAAATAGCCTTGGGCCAATGTTCTGTCTGGACAATCTGACAAGAATCTTGAGCTCGTACTCTCTGTCAATGATGGAATCCACGTTAGCGCCGTAGATTCGTAGGAGCAATGTAGGGAAATGGTAGTGATGGAGATCCAAATTCTTCAACACAACGACCGATGGGGCATCAACTCTGTAGATGGCGTTTGTGAGGGCACCGGACATTCTCTTGATCTGGATGTCCTGTGCCACGTGCATTGGGAGTTTATGCCATTTGGAGACGTGTAGCTGGTGTACAACGGAGAGCAAGTCCTGTTTGAAGTACTGCACTGGGAGCGTGTGATCCAAGGTGGCGGCGACCGCTGGGATTTCCACGGTCTCCTCATCGGCACCCCTCTGAGCGGATGGTGGCAAGGTCAGGTCATCAATGTGCTCACTTTTGATGGTAATGACAGACTTCGAAGAGCCTCTGCGGGATCCAAGCGACGGTCTGTGCAGCGGTGTTCCTGGGTTGGATAGGTTGCGAGTCTGTGAGCGGGAACGAGAGCGGGGGCGTAGGGACGGGGACATCGCCACCAGCAGCGGGGACTGCTGAGCTGAGGAGGGTAGCGAGCGACCCTTGGAGCCTCTTCTGGAGCGTCTTGGTTCCATTGACATTGTGTGCTGTTCCGGTGCTGAAGTTACAGTGGTGCCAGTGGGGGAATGTTGATGTTGACGTTTCGATGGCTGTGTTGCTGCTTTTTTACTCGGCTGCGAAATCAGCGCTGGAGTTATCAGCATGTGATCCGTACGCAGCGGCATCTTGTAGGGCGGCTTGTGGCTTACAGGCTCTTGAAATGGCCAAAATTTGTGGGATATTATTCATCGTGAAAAGAAAGCATCATGAAATAAATCACGCTGATTCACCATTAAAAGTCACAAAAAAAGACTTGAAGTGGACGACCGTAAAGCCGATATCCAAACAGCCGCCGGCGACGATCTTTCTCCAGACAGATCGAGTGTGTGGGGTTCGCATCTCCGTCACAATGGCGCACTCACTGCTACACGACAGATCTTTATCGGCGTGTTCTGTCGCTCTTTGTTGGTTTTAACATGTCAGATCAGTATAAATTGGACATAAAGATTTAATATGTGACGGTTTTAATGGAAAGCTGGGAACTCAAACTCTCTCAAGTATGGACTTAGACTCGTTGGGTTATGCTCGCCTAACCTGTCAACCAAACCACCATGCATATCAGAGCCCCAGTCTCCGCCAAGCGGCCCATCCTCTTCATCTTCAAATATTTCTTCGATTTTACAACTATCTGACCCCACTGTGGATAGTTCAGAGGCTGGGTAACCATTGATATCAATCTGTCTGAATCCAAATTGTCTAGCGTCGAGCATGTCGCTGATGTGGTGGAACCTGCTGGGAAGCTCAAAATCATTTTTATGCCGGATGATGAATCCATGGATCGTGCTCAACTGATCAAAAGCTCTTGTTATATCCAGCCCGCTCTCTTGCATTATTGGTGAGATCTGGATATATGAGTGCAATGAACTTTCCAGCTCCAATAGCTTCATCATTGCACCTGGTCCATTCGACTCATATGCCTCAAGAGGGATGTCTCTTGATTGCCTCAAGAAATCAGTAGCTATCTTCAGGGGGTATTTGACATCAAAACAGTCCTCGTCATTTGACTCCGCTGTGAGAAGTAGCTTATCGTTTGCAAGTGACCATGCGATAGATTGAAGCCATGTCTTGGATATGAGGATGTTCAATTTTTGAGATGGATCACGTACATGTACCATTGCACGCCCTAGTTTTTCCTGCACTTGCCGTATCCAATCCCTCTTGAACATCGATGTATCAAAATTCAAGATATCGAATGGCTGGATTGGTGATTTCCCTCTTGTAGACAGCTCGTTGAAGAACTCAGTATCCGCGGCACTGAACACCTGAGCTAGCTCAATGAACCCACGAAGCACCTCTGGGCTCTCATCATCTTCGAGTTTGGGCAGCGGCATTGTTGGCTCGAGCATGACTGGTAAATTTGTCTTAAAACACACATATCTCTCAGTTATTAAGAGCAAATAGTATATCTTCTTGATCCTGTGAGCAGCCGCTGTCCTTTCCGCACCAATGCCATCAGATAGACAGAGCAGTTGGGTGCAACTGATGGCCTGGCGGAGATACACCAGTTCCTTGGAGTTTTCCACCTTCAATGAGCTCAGATAGATGTGTAGGAAAAAGTTTGAAAGTACCAAATCAACACTTGGAACACCGTCCAAATGGTATTCATAGATGGTTCTCTCGGCCTCATGTGCGTACTTTTCCGGTGGATGACATCGATGAACACCAAGATGTGACATGCTTACCATTTCTTCATCCGTCCAGAACATCATATGTCGAGCAACAGCGGCACATAAAGAGCATACAAGCGCATATGTAGGTGCGAGCTCTTGGTTCAAGACCAAAAACGTTGTGTTCCCAACACTCAGTGAACCCCTCTCCAAGATCTCAAGGCACTCTGATGCATCGACAACTGGCCATATGCTGTAGTACCTCGCTCTGAACACTTCAAGTAGCGGTCTGAGTTCTGATAGATGAATAGCTATCTGTTCACAAGTGGGAGTTACACCTGTCATAAACGTCTCATTTGTTGTTGATTCGGGTGAAGTGGAAGACAGTTGGCGTTGATCCTTTATAAGCTCCTGAATCGCCTCTTTGGTCTTCTCATGGATCTTCTTGGGCCCACTTTTCTGCCTGACTCTCACATTCGTACACTCGATTCCCATGGAAAGGCAGTTTGTGCACTTCTTTTCTGGCTTGGACTCCATGTCACACCGCACTCTCCTGGATGAGCAATGGTCACAGGGGCGGGTGTATGCCCTCTTCTTGCGCGTGCCTGGCATCCTCTGTGTGTCTGTTGGCGACGTGAGTGTAACGGTGGCCATCAGAGAGACAACCAGGACAGCTGGCCTCTTTCAGTGAGCAGTTAGAGATGGTAGTAGTCCTATGCTTGCAAGCCCCCTCGGACTCCCTCACCAGAGAAGAAGAAAACAAGAGGGTGTTGTCCTGCCCGTGGAATCTGGGGAAGCTCATGCAGTCCCCCCAGACCGAGTCCAGTCCGTGCGGAGAAGTACGCCCTCTTGCCTAGACCCCCACACCCCCTTCTGGGGATTCCCCCGCATTTGGCGTAACTCTCAGCACGGAAGCGGCGTTTAGTGGGTGGGTGTCTACGTAATTTTTAGCATGCCTACAGGAAGGGTGAAGGGTGAAGGGGGCAAGAGATATACCAAGATTCCTTGGCGCCGTATTCTCTTCGTTTTACGACAAGATACAACGGTAGCGGACAGTCATGTGCCACATACAGAAGTGGGGTGTATTGTGTGTGCAATGAGTGCGCTTAGTTTCTGCTACACGGTGGGTCAGTCTCAACTATAGCCAAAACATTCAATCACTAACAACATAAAGTTACACAAGATAGAAATACCAAACCAAACACACGATGCAAACTAGTTCAAGCTTTTGAGATGACACCAACAGCCTCTGCATCCTTGTCAGCATCAACAACTTCAAAGATCTCATCCTGGTTCATCTTTTCAAGCATCTCATGGGCATTGAAAGTCTCGACCTCAGTAAGCTTGAACTTTCTAGCTGGGACACCTCTCTCGAACAATATATCCAACTCGGCATATGTTCTTCCCTTTGTCTCTGGGAATTCAAACCAACAATAGATCATTGATATCAGTGACAAGCCAGCCCACAGGAATCCAGATTTGGCCTTCCAGTTCCATGCCGTTGGGTTCAACATGTATGGAGTGATGATAGCAACTGGGATACCGGCAACGTTGTACATGTTTCTAGCAACACCCACGGTCTTGGCTCTAACAACGGAGGATGGAATCTCTGCAACGACACAGTATGTGATTGGTCCAATGGTGGCATCATAAATGAATGTGAAGACGAGCAAGAGTGAACCAATGGCCCATGATGTTCCCGTCGTGAGATGGAATCCCATTGCTCCAACAACCACAAGAAGCACAAAGTTGATTGAAAGACCGGTGAAGTAGATGTCAAAACGTCCAAACTTCTGGGAAAGAATCCATGAGAGAAGGGTACCAATAAGTCCAAGTGCATATTGAATGATGGAGAAAGTGAATGCCATTGACTTGGAAAGACCAGCTTGTTGGTAAAAGTATGTGGAGAATCCCATCAAAGCAGAACCTGTGACGTTTTGAATAACCCAAATGATGGATGCAACGCGTGTTCTTCTCCAGTTTGTACTTTTGAAACAATCCATGTATGACAAGTGTGAAATAGCAGCATTCTCTGTCTTGATTGTCAACTGCATCTTGTTAAGCATGGCCTCTGCCAATGGTTCGATATCTGGCATCTCAGAAGTTGGTGATAGAAGTCTCATGATGCTGTGTTTAGCCTTTGCGGTCTTTCCCTTCTTGACCAACCACCATGGAGATTCTGGAGCAAAGTAGATACCAATAACGATTGGGATTGGCCAAGCCCACTGGACAGCCCATGGGATTCTGTAAGACCACTCGTCATCCATAGTTGACGTTCCCTTTAAGATACCAGATGCAATAAGTTGACCAATGACCCAACATGCGTTAACGTAGGTGGTCAAGTAGATTCTCAAGACAACAGGGCAAACCTCAGATGCATAGGAAACAGTCAAAGTCTGGAAGGCACCCCAAACGATACCACAGAGCAACTCACCAGCGAGAAGCATACCAAGGTCAACGGAAAAGAAGACAATGAAGATCAGACCAATGGTGGAAGTCATGAATGACATCAAGGTTCTTCTGTATCCCCATCTCTCAGCACTTAGACCAGCAGCGTAAAGACCAATGATTTCACCAACGTTTGTGGCCATGGACAACGAAGTTTGCCATTTGGCAGGGACCTGGTATCCATCGATACTCTCAAAGTACTCACCGTACTTACGTGCAAAACTGTCAAGACCATAGAGGGAGGAGAGTAACGCGGTATCGTAACCTTCCATGACGATAGCGGTGGAGAGCACAATAGACCAGAAGGCGGCCTTAGGGAAAGTCTTCAAACCTTCCATCAACGGCATAATCTTCTCTCTTCTCTCGTTATCCTGTGCATTTGTGGAGATCTCAACAAACTTGGATATGTAGTCGTCGTAAGCGTGAGTGGTCTCATCCTCACTGGAGCCTGTTATCTTCTTTGTTATGTCGTAGACCTTCTGGACCTCATCTGGACGGTCCACGTCCTCAACGAACTCGGCCATGTCTGTTGTATTAGCTTTGTATGTGTATGCTGTCTCTATAGCATGGAGTAGATCTGGGATGTATGTGGGGTTGTACGTGGTACTTATATGGCTATAGACTGGAGGGGGCGGTTAAAGCCGCCGTGAATGGAAGTAAGCCCCGAGTTGCTTGGTCCTGAGAGGTGGTGTGTCGAGGAGTTGTTGAATGACGTGGGGAAGAAAAAACCCTACCGCAGGTGAGCAAGGAACAAAGGCAGCTGTGGAGGCAGGCGCTGAAGCCCCAAATTCCCAGCAAGCCGATCCCGTGAGCAAAGGGGGGTAAAATAATTCGAGTTTCATCGAGAGATCATGCTACATAGCGTTATCGGGCCAAGAAGGTTGCATCATCGTCAGCCCCCTCCAGGGGATCTCCCAAGGAATCCCAAACGCAAAATACGCTTCTTGTTGAGTGCCATGGCTACAACGGTACACTCAGATTTCTTGGTGTCAGTCGCCCACGGTGTGTATAGCAGTGTCCGTGGTGGCCAGCAAAAAGCAAAGATGACGGAGATTTTAGCACACGCGGGGGGGCTTGTCATCGTCGGGAGTCACAGTGAGGAGTCACCTGTCGAGAATCCGGGGTAGCGGGCCTTGGCATAACACTCTGCAGCTCTCGACGGTTTGCCGCTTTCAAAGCTCGCTGTGACTGGCTCCCGTGCTGGCGTGTGGGCGTTTTGGATCTTGCCCTGTACCTGTATCTTGTTGCTTTTCCGCCCCCCTCAGGTGGTCATGGTTAACATGCCAGCAGCGGTGGTTTCAGGGCTTGTGACCCTTGTGCGTGTTTCTCCGGGGTCCAAGTGCACCCACTATACTGCCCTCACTGCAGGAATTCTTCCGTATACGAGTGCGGTGACAGGTGGGGCCGTCTAGGATCAGCACTTTGCCGTTCTATCTGTTGATCATCGTCGCCTCCTGGCGGCTCTGCACCCGCGTGAGGTGTTTGTTGTTGAAACTGGTTCTTCTCATGCCCTTCATCTCGAGATGTTCGAACCGGCCGCCGTGATTTCTGAGAGGGGGCAACGAGGGAACTGGGGCATGTCAACAGCAACGGCATATGCACCAATAGCTCCATAAACAGCCATGACCCGTCTTTAATGCTCGCTAAAACTCCGGGCTGACGTGGAGGCTCAGGAGGGGGAGTTGGGCCTGTGTTGCGCCAGAGATTTCCGTTTCGAGTATTGCTCGCCTCTTGCCCCTGCCGAGGAGAATGACGTCGTGCCATGACACCTCCAACTTTCACGTTTCCCCAGATTTTGCCGTGGCTACAAAACCCTCCAAGAAATTATGCCATGGAACATGGCACCCGTGACCTAGGCTCAAAGGACTGGAGAGCTGCAACGGGAGCTATGCGACGTACAGGGCTTTGCTGAGCTAAGCTGAGCCCAGGGGGTATTCCAGCGAGCATTGAATGACGCCTTTATCATCGCTTGCCCCACACGTTGGACCGAGCTTCGAAGCGTCTTCCCCAGATTTCACGAACAGTGCTTCGTCTTATAAGCACCCACGACCCACAACAGTCACTTTCTTTCTTTCTTTGCTTACTACCATACAGCACACAGCTACCACCACACAAACAGAGAGATACAATGACAATCAGCAACGAGCCATGGTGGAAAGACGCCGTTGTCTATCAGGTCTGGCCGGCCTCTTTCAAGGATTCCAATGGTGATGGAACAGGTGACTTGAACGGGCTCACCTCCAAGTTGGACCATATCAAGTCCTTGGGTACAGATGTCGTCTGGCTCTCCCCACACTATGCCTCTCCATTGGACGATATGGGCTATGACATCTCCGACTATGAGGCGGTCAACCCACAGTTTGGTACCATGGAGGACATGGACAACTTACTCGCTGAGATTGAGAAGAGAGGAATGAAGTTGATCTTGGATCTGGTCATCAACCATACCTCTTCAGAACACAAGTGGTTCCAAGAGTCCAAGTCCTCGAAGGATAGCCCAAAGAGAGATTGGTACATCTGGAAGGATGAGGCAAACAACTGGCTCTCTCACTTTTCTGGTTCTGCATGGAAGCTCGATGAGACCACTGGTCAATACTATCTCCACTTGTTTGCAGAGACTCAACCGGATTTGAACTGGGAGAACCCAGAGACAAGAGATGCCATCTACAAGTCTGCATTGGAGTTCTGGTATAAGAAGGGTGTCTCTGGATTCAGAATCGATACCGCTGGATTGTACTCAAAAGTTCAGACATATGAAGATGCACCAATCACCTTCCCAGGTGAGAAGTATCAACCATGTGGAAGTCTTTCCAACTCTGGCCCCCGTATCCATGAGTTCCATAAGGAGATGTTTGAAAAGGTCACGTCAAAGTATGATGCTATGACCGTTGGTGAAGTTGGTCACTGTTCTAAGGCGGATGCCTTGAAGTACGTCAGTGCAAAGGAGAAGGAGATGAACATGATGTTCTTGTTCGACACTGTTGACGTTGGTTCTGATCCAAATGATAGATTCAGATACAATGGTTTCAAACTCACCAACTTCAAGGATGCTATTATCAACCAGTCCTCGTTCATCTATGATGATGTCACTGGTGAGCAGAATGATGCCTGGTCCACTGTGTTCATTGAGAACCATGATCAACCTCGTTGTGTTTCAAGATTTGGTAACACCTCCAACAAGCTCTTCTGGAACAAGTCTGCAAAGATGTTGTCCATCTTGCAAACCACTTTGACTGGCACCCTTTTCATCTATCAAGGTCAAGAGATTGGTATGACCAACGTTTCTCCAGATTGGGACGTTGAGGAGTACTTGGACATCAACACCATCAACTACTGGAAGCAGTTCAACGAGAAGCCACACACCAAGGAGGAGAAGGCAACTTTGCTCAAGAACATCAACTTGCTTGCTAGAGATAACGCAAGAACCCCAGTGCAATGGGATTCTAGTGAGAATGCTGGATTTGGTGGTAAGCCATGGATGAGAGTCAATGATAACTACAAGGAGGTGAACGTTTCCTCTCAGGAGAACGATCCAGACTCTGTTTTGAACTTCTACAGAAGTGCAATTAAGGTCAGAAAGCAGTTCAAAGGTCCAATTGTCCATGGTAAGTTTGAAGTTGTTGACTATGATAACCAGGAGATCTTTGCCTACGCAAAGACCAACGGTGATGACAAGGTCACTGTGGTTTTGAACTTTACAGATCATGATGTGGAGTACGATATCCCAGAGGGTAAAGTCATCTTGACTAATGTTGACAATGGTGCTAAGGGTAAGTTGCAGCCATACGAAGGAAGAGTTATCCTTGCTCATTGATTGATCCCGCTGCCACTGTTACAAGAGTGTGTTGAGATTGGGTATGCCTGGTGTGACCTTGGTTTCCACTCACTATACAGTACACTACACTATTTAAATGACTTTTCGAGCTCTTCAAAGTCCAAAGACATATACGCTTAAGCTTTGTTGAACTCACCACGTATTTTAGTAGCCGCCCTGTTCAATCAGCCGTAGAGGTCGTCTCATGCGTACAGCGTACAGCCTATCGCGTTAGAGCGGCTTCGTAGATAACAGGTACCAGCTGACAACCATCAAAGATCAACAAGCCACGAAGACGAGAAGCTTTGATATCATGATACAAGAGAAAGGTTTTAGGTAGTAAAGACACATTTATCAAAACAAGAAAGAGAAAAAAGGAAATTTTTGGGAAGCGCCCTAGAGGGAATATGATCAAAGCTATCTTGGTCCAAGAAAACCCTGCATCACAAAGTCCACAATTAAAAGAGTCTCTCAGATCTATCTATATCAAACAACAACAGCAAAAAAAAACACCAAACAAGCAGGGAAACAATTCAATTAATACCAAACTTATTGTTCAGGGGCCTGGTTAGGAAGCGTTCCTGACCCTTTCTGGCCATTTTGCACCATTGGGAATCCCAAATTCAAACTCCTCAAAGGTGGCAACTCATCAGTCTTCGTAGCACCCAACTTTGGTGATACACCAGGGGTCTGTAATGGTGTGGCCTCTGGTGTCTTTCCCAACATCTGGGCCTTTGTCATTGGGTTTGAAGCTCCTGGGATAGAAGTCATCCCTAATGAGCTGTGCAATGCTGAGTGGAGATTGGTATACGAGTTAGAGTTTGAACCGGGTAATGAGAAAGTCCCCTGAGGTGGAGCGTTTGGAGATGGTGGGATTGATGGTGAGTTTGGACGAGACTTCTTCATTCTGTCATGGTTGTAATAGTAGTCATCCTCGAGGTTGTCGTTATATGAGGATAATGAAACGTTTGACTTGGACTTGTTCATCGATGTACGACCACCTGATGTCGTTGGAGAGTTCATCCGAAGAGGGGTCATACGTTGCAAGGACGATAGTGAGTTTAATGGATGTGGATGGTTCAGGTGTACATTGTGTAGCGTTGGTGAGCTTCCTGATGATGCAATCTTGAAAATGTTTGGTCTTTGGAATGAGGTGCTTGGTGACGTTGCCGTTGAAGATGACGATGAAGGCTGGGCACCATGTGATTGTGACTGTGATTGTGCCAATTGTGTTGCTGGTGAAGATGAACCAGATGTAGCTGTACTGTTACTGCCTGGTCCTGTGAAGAAAGATGTCAACGAAGGGAGGGACTTCACGGACTGGAGTTTTTGCTCCTTCTCCAACTCAAGAGCCGCAGCCTTTGCAAGGATGTTGATGTCAAAGAACGAGTTGCTGTGTGGTTGTGGCCTGAGGTCCTGGTTAAACTCTGGTTTGAACTCTGGGACTCTTGGTGGTGAGTTTGGGAGCGACGCCGATGCCATGAGCTCGCGTTTCAACTGGGCCTCCTTGACTAGGTCGTGGCCCTGCATTGGGACGGGCAGCCCATTGGCGGTAGAGGAGACCATCGAGAGCGTCTCTGCAGCCTGACCATGGCCGTCTGTGATAGGCATATCCTTGTCATCGTCGGTGTCGTTGTCCTTTCCTGGTCTTGGTCTGATCTGGTACGAGCGTCTCCTCGAGTTGGGGTTGGCATGGATGCGTGAGTGTCTCGTGAGCTCGTCCGATCTGGAGAAGCGCTTGAAGCAGCCCGGGTGTGTGCACGCGTGGGGCTTCTCTCCGGTGTGTGTTCTGATGTGTCTGGTCTGGTGCTCCAGTCTGTGGAAGGCCTTGTCGCAGATGGGACACTTGTATGGACGGGGCAGCTCGTGCTTATCCGTCTTGGGTCCGCCCTTCTTGGTTGTGTCCTCCATGGCTGGCGGCGGTGCGGGACTGCGCGTGGTGTCGGGGTGTCGGGGTGCTGAGCGGTGTGTGTGGGGACGGGCGGGTTGGGGCCTGTGGGCAGTTGTGGCTAGAGGTACACTGCTCTTCGCTGCTGTGCTCTTGCTGAGACTCGCTGCTGTTGCTGCTGTTGCTGCTGTTGAGGGGGGGCGGCGGGTGGATGGTGGTGGTGGTGGTGGTGGCCGAGTTTTTTGTTTTTTTCTAACCCCAGAAAACTTGGAGCTTCTTGGGATCGTTGGTGGGGAAGCGGAGGTGCGCGCGGTGTCGACGCCGACGGTGGACGCTTGACGTGGTGTGTTCCCTGCTGCGTAGTTTCTGGGTTCTGGGTTCTGGGCTCCACCTTCTGGGTGTGGTGTGGGGCGCTGGGTGGCGGGCTGGGTGGCGGCTAGCGGCTGGCGGTGGCTAGAGTGCTCTACGGGGAGGGCCCAGGCTGTGTCTAAATGGAGGGCATCTTCTGCTCCACCAATCCTCCCGTTTCTCAGGGTGGGAGGGATCCAGTTTTTTAAGGGGCGGCCGCTGCAGCGCTGCGGAGCTGCCCCCCCCCCCAACCTCCCAACGCCCCATGGACGGATGAACGAGCCATGGCGATCAACGCGTGGAACTGATCCACATTCCACACTCCGGGCATTGCAATAGAGATGCCAACAGTGCCCTTTTAAGGTCGCTTGCCTGTGATGCTGCTCTATCAGCCTAATAGTGATCTCTGATTCATTAATTGTGTCGCAAAAAGCGCACCCGAACACATCGAAATGGACCCTCACGACTCACAGCAGCCATCGTCCTTCCCCAGACCAGCCTTCCCCGTTCCCGGTTGAAATCCTGGAGAAGAGTCAAGCCCAAGGGACAAGACCGTTTCGCGAAAAATTCGCGAATTACTCACCCCCGGTCCCCCACGGCCCGCGGCCCACGGGGACCGCCAACCGATGATATTTAAGACCCCATTCGGTCGGTCAAAGCGCACTGGAACTATATTCTCGTATTTTCCCTGTACTCTATGGTTATGTTATGAGTGCTCTAAAATTTCTCCGGTGACTTAACACAAATTTTGAGGGATTTTTTATGAATTCCTCACCTGGGAATCGAACGGGAGTCCAAGACCATGAAATAAAAAAAGATATGACGACATCTGCAGGATTCGAACCTGCGCGGGTAAACCCAAAAGATTTCTAATCTTTCGCCTTAACCACTCGGCCAAGATGCCTTTGATGCATCAAAATGTACGCGCATCCGCCTGAGCGTCTCATCAACCTTCTGGTCACGTGACGGCGAAACCTGCCCCGTCATATCTCTTTTTGAATGGTTTGACACGGTAATTCAATTCCATTCGTTCTCTCACTCGACTTAACTGTACCATTTAACCTGCACAGTGGCACGCTGGAATGTTCACACGCAAAAGATGCCCTTTGCACACACAAAACAGCACTTCTAGCGCCCAAATCCTCACGCCCAAGAGCGCAACAGCCTGAACCGGTCCCCGAGCAACAAGCGCCACTTCGCGAACAAAGCCTCCGATCTTCAATTCACAACTTCACGTGACTCTGACGCCATTCCTGTCACGGAGGTCGTCAACCAAACTACGTTGAGATGGTGGGGAGACGAATTCTGATTTGTTAGTGAAGGGTCTTGTGTTTTTGCACTGGTATAAATACCACCCGATGACCTCCCTTCTCAGTTTTGACCCGCAGGGACTGCTGTTGTGTCGAAACTTCCTCCAATCCAATCCAATCCCCCACACAGATCACATCACCTCACGATGCCATCCCACTTTGACACACTCCAGCTCCACGCTGGACAAGAGGTTGAAGCTCCTCACAACGCTCGTGCTACTCCAATCTATGCCACCACTTCCTACGTCTTCAACGACTCCCAGCATGGTGCTCAATTGTTCGGCCTTGAGAAGCCAGGTTTCATCTACTCCAGAATGATGAACCCAACCACCGATGTCTTTGAGAAGAGAATGGCCGCCTTGGAGAATGGTGCCGCTGCTTTGGCCGTTTCCTCTGGTCAGGCTGCTCAATTCACTGCCATTGCCTCTTTGGCTCACGTCGGTGACAACATTGTCTCCACCTCTTTCTTATACGGTGGTACATACAACCAGTTCAAGGTCTCTTTCAAGAGATTGGGAATTGAGGCCCGTTTCGTTCAAGGTGACAAACCAGAGGACTTTGAGAAGTTGTTCGATGAGAAGACCAAGGCCGTTTACATCGAGTCCATTGGTAACCCAAAGTACAACATTCCAGACTTTGAGAAGATCGCTGAGGTTGCTCACAAGCACGGAATCCCAGTCGTTGTTGACAACACTTTCGGTGCTGGTGGTTTCTTCGTTAAGCCATTGGACCATGGTGCTGATATCGTTGTTCACTCTGCCACCAAGTGGATTGGAGGACACGGTACTACCATTGCCGGTGTTGTTGTTGACTCTGGTAAGTTCCCATGGAAGGACTACCCAAAGAAGTTCCCACAGTTCTCTGAGCCATCAGAGGGATACCATGGATTGGTTCTCAACGAGGCGTTGGGTAACTTGGCTTTCATCGGACATGCCAGAATTGAGATCTTGAGAGATTTCGGTCCAGCTTTGAACCCATTCGGTGCGTTCTTGCTCTTGCAAGGTCTTGAGACTTTGTCCTTGAGAGTTGAGAGACAGGCATCCAACACATTGGCCCTTGCTAAGTACTTGGAGTCTTCTCCATACGTCTCTTGGGTCTCATACCCAGGTTTGGAGAGCCATCCATACCACGAAAGTGCTAAGAAGTACTTGTCCAACGGATTCGGTGCTGTCTTGTCCTTCGGTGTCAAGCCATTCGACAAGAGACCAGAGGACCCATTCAAGGCTTCCGGTCCACGTGTTGTTGATGAGTTGCAGATTGCTTCCAACTTGGCCAACGTTGGTGACTCCAAGACATTGGTGATTGCCCCATGGTACACCACACATCAGCAATTGGGAGATAAGGAGAAGATCGCCTCTGGTGTCACTGAGGACTTGATCAGAGTTGCCGTTGGTACTGAGTTCATCGATGATATCATTGGAGACTTTGAACAGGCTTTTAAGAAGATTTTCGCTTGATTGATTTAAATTTAGATGGGGATCTGTAATGCGCAATGTGTATACGACTTGTTTATAAGGAAATGAAAAAGAAATTAGGTTTAAACTGACGAGTAGCTCCTCATTGATATAACTGTGCTACACTACTAGTAATGTTTAAAGAGTGTGATCTTGATGTACATTATGCAAGTTGAATAGGTTGGTTGTAATCAAGATCATATGCAATGGGTTTCGTTAGCATCGTAAAGCATTAAGATGATCGAAGCATGAGATCTGTGCAGGATCTATCAATCAAAATATGGTCTGGGTCAAATCACCAAACCAAGAAGAACGTGATCAACACAACAAGAATTGTTGCCCAGAAGGCATCAATAGTAGCACCAACGTTTCCAGCAGCACCATTGATCTCAAGTGCCTGCACTTGACAATCCGTGTTGATAGCAGTAGTTGTTGTAGAAGTGACAGTGATCGGCGAAACAGTTGTGGTAGATCCTGGGACAGGTGTAGTTGTGGTGATAGTGACTGCTGGTGGCACAGATGTTGATGTTGTAGTGAAAGTGGTAGATGCTCTGGTGTAAGTCACTGTCACTGTAGTGTATGGATAGACCTCTGTTCCGCCCTGGATGTATGAAGTGACATAGTTTGTAACTTCTGCAGTGACTGTGGAGTATACTGTGGTGGATGCGATGGTCTCAGTGATGGTAGTGTAGACAGTTTGGGTGATTCCATAGACAAAGTCATATGCAACATCAATGGTGCTGGTGACTGGAGAGAAGGTCACGGTGGAAACCTCATCAACCGTGGTCGTGACTGGAACCCAAAGATCATTTGAAAGTGTCAAATGTGAATAGTCAGTACCAGTGACAGTAGAATGCTCATAAGAATAAGCTGTGGTTATTCCAATCACTTGTGAATAAGAGGTTCCGTAAGTGGTCTCAGGAACCCAAGTCAAACGAGTGAAGTTACTCTGTTGGATGATAGTTGGACTATACCAAGTAGTAGTGTAAACAATTGGAGTATACTCTGTATCCAAAGATGTTGTCACATGGGTGATTGTAGACACTGAGTATGTTGGCACTGGCAAAATCAATGTTCTCAAGGAATGAGTCAAGACGTAGTCCGTCTCAGTGCTGTGCAAAGTAGTCTCAGCTTCAGATTCCGAGATGGTGGTTGTAGTAGTTGAGTGGGAGGTTGAATGGATAGATCTGGTGGTTGTTTGGACAGGAGTTGCTTCAAGAGAGGTGAACGTGATCGTTGAAGTGACTGGAACCTCTCTATAGATTGTAATTGGGACAGTGACATACTGTGTGCTCTCCACTGTACGGTCTGTATAGAAGGTGTATGTCGATGGAAAGACGTTCGTATCACCAGCTGGTGGTGAAGGTGGAGGTGGAGGCCCAGCAGGAGCTGTGGTAGTGACAACAGGTGGAGGTGCTGGAAGGGCGGTGGTAGTGAAAGTTGGTGGTGCTGGAGCTGGTGGTGCTGGAGCTGGTGGTGCTGGAGCTGGTGGTGCTGGAGCTGGTGGGGCTGGAGCTGGTGGTGCTGGAGCTGGTGGGGCTGTAGTTGTCACATCAGGAGGAGTCGTAGCAGTTGGAGTTGGAGTTGTGGTGACGCGTGTGTCGGTGTTGATTGTTCCAGCGAGTGTTCCAGGGGTGGTGATGATGGCTTGGGTTGGAAAGTCTGGGTTCGTTCTTGGAGTGAACACCGGTGTAGTGGTCTCTTGGGAGGTGACCAAGGGCAAGAGGAGGAGAACCACAGCTGCTGAAACCACGTTCCACTTCATCTTTTCTGGTGATGTCTTTTGAGAAGAGAAGTGATCCAAAGAGTGAAGAGGAAAGAGCTTGTCTTGAATGACAAACAAACTTACGAAGCATACAACTATACATATAACTCATT
>JAKUBT010000023.1:0-188660 GCA_030563305.1 Petasospora maesae
CCCCCCCCACGGGCCATGTGAAATGTGAAATTGCGGAGCTGGCTGTGCCTGGAACTGAGAAGGCACAAGAAACAAGAACATCAACAGCGATTACCACCAGCAGCCAGAGGGGACACACACCACTGACACAGCTGGAAACACCGCCAATCAGCAAGCTTGGACCCGCCAAAGAGCACGCCAGCACACGCTCACCACCAGTTCCCAGCGCTGCTCCACCCGCCAGGCCGCCAGACGACCGCTCCTTCCGGCTGCCCAAACACACATTCAGCTTGCTCTGCTGATTCTGCCAGCACCCAGCACCTCCACGAGCTCAGGCAGACAAAGCCATGCTGTCCTCCAAGCGCAAGTCGCGTCCAACGAGCGCAATGCTCCCTCCGTCCGATGTAAGTGCCCATTCCGTTGTTGTTGCCGCCCGCTGTTGTCTGTGCTGTGCTGTTCTCTTGCCTTTGAATGGGGAAAGAACCTCTAGAAAGGTGGAGTGCACAGAGACAGCAAGTAGGGCGGCTACACCGAGTGACTCGCTGATACTAACATTTCGAACAACAGCCTGGTAACGCCAGTAAAAATGCGCTTGCCGCTGCCACAGCCATTGGCCAGGCCCTGAAGACAGGAACTCCTATTCCACGCTCAAACTCACTGCAACGCACATCATCTCTCCAGAGAAACTCATTCACAAGGGCACAAAGCAGATCGAGCTCTCTGATGGGGCTCCAAGGACCTCCAAGGCATTTCCAGCAGACTACCCCACAGAGATCTACTCAGCCTCCTCGCAGCCAAAGTTTCTCAGTCACATCGCAACAGAGCAGGAACAGCATCCAAAGAGCACCATCACAGAGTAGAGGCCCAAGAATGGTGAAGAAGCATATCCCAGGCCCATACGGATTGATCACGATAGAGGTCCCCGCTGATGAGGCTGCCCCAAAGGCACCAGTCAAGAAGAAAGCGGCACCAAGAAGAACACAGAGCTTATCCAAGCCTAAGCCTTCATTCTCTGAGACGTCAAGCTCTAGGTCAAGATCGTCAAGCAACGCAAGCTCGAAGAGACCAACATTTGTGGATGATTTACCGGAGGTTGATGAGAATGAGACTCTGACATTCCAACAGACACAACCCTCGAAGGTGGTATCCACTCCTACAACGAACCATCTCACATTCATTGAAGAGGAGAAAGAAGGAGAGTCTGCTCCAGTAAAAAGTGAAAGCCTGGAAAGTGTTGTGGAGAAGGTGGCTGGTGCTGATGACTTGGAGAAGCTGAAACTTGAGAAGGAGCATGATGAATCCAAGATGGCTGAAGAGCTTGAAGAAGATATAAAGAGGGAACAAGACTCCCTTAATGCTACTGAGTTTTTGAAGAGACCAGAAATCATCATTGACGATGACAAACAGTCTAGTGATTATGAGAATGATGTCCTGGAACAGTACACCGATTTGCCATCCACAGCAAAGTCATCTGACACACTCGGTGCAGCCCAGTCTTCTGTTACAACTGCAGACTCTGAAGTGTTCACAGAGAAGGAACTTGGTGGAAGCATGGCACAACAACTCCGTCCAACAATCCCAGCATACTATAACAAGGAATCAACTGGAAACGGCCAACTTTCATTGTACGACAACAACAGCAGTATCTACTCAGATGAGCAACAAAGCGAGCGTTCTGCGGAACTTGAATTGCCATCAAGATCAGAGAAGAGAAACCATTCGTCTCCAATGAAGTCTGCACTCAAGATAAAGTCAAGCTCAAGCACAAACTTGTCAGTTCATGGCGACAATGCTGCCAGTCAGGTCTACCTCTCTTTAGCAACTGCTGAGAACACCCGTCTGAATGCCATCTCCACAACCAATCACTCATCCACAAGTCTATCAAGGGCTCCATCCACCAGAGTTGCCATTGATAAGCCACTCAACGGAAGAGCATCTAATGGCTCCACTCGTCCACAGTCCAAGGTTAATACCAGAGCACCAAACAGAGCATCCCAGAGACCAATGTCCACAGTGGATACACAGCCAAGACATGCCTCAGGAATCCCCAGACCACAGTCCGCTCAAGGTATGAGACCACAGTCAACACAGAACGTGAGACCTGCACAGCCAAATTTCAGACCACAGTCAGCACAAGGTTTTAGACAACCGACGCAAAGAAGACCACAACAACAACCACAACAGCAACAGCAACAGCAAATCCCAAGATCTGCATCCAATGCTGCCGCATTGAATGCCACCCTCAAGAAGAATGAACCTGTACGTCCACTGTTAGAGAAGAAGTCCAGTTTCGAGAAGGAGAGACAACAGGATTCTCATTCTGCATTCAAGAGAAAGTCACTGAGAGACCCAGCATTTGGAGGCCATCAGAATATGGAGTCAAATTTGGGATTCTACAGACATCAGGCGCAACAGACAAGACACCAACAACCAGTACAACAAGCACCACCGCAGCAGAGCTTCTCTCAGACACTCAATGGCATTTCCAGCAACCACAAGTCCAGGTTCAATGACTCTGACTCTGACTCGGAGACACCAATGGTCAATCCAAGATCGTTTGCTCCACCTCCAAGCACACAGCCCCTGCGAAAGCCAAAGAGTTCTTACACTTTGAGAGCAAGCAGTGTGAGTGGCATCCCACCAAACCAATCACCAGCTAAGTCATTGCCTGAGAAGAGAGCCACCAGATACTTCAGCGAGGCTGATAAGGAACAGATCTTCAATGAACATTTGGAGAAGGCGAAGGCTGGTATGAATGAGGAGAAGAAGAAATCCAAATTTGGAAAGCTGAAAAAACTGTTTGGAAGATCAAAAGATTGAGCTGGTTTTAATGTTTTGAATGGTCCTAATTTCGGTTTGAATAACTTGTGCAATATACTAATTGTTCAGTTCACATTAAAAATGCATCGTTATTTAATCGTTTCTTTAAAATTAAAGTAAATTATAAGTGTCATATCAACATCCTTCAAGTCTCAACGGCAAACCATAAACAACTGGAGCTGCACCATTGAGGTACTTCAACTTGCACTCCTCTCTTGACTGTGTCACTGCTTCACATATGTTCATCGTGCCTCCAGATGATGAAAGCCCCCATTTTTGGAATAAGGATAAACTGAACTTGTCAATGTCTCTATCTGTAACGTCCCAAAGATTCCCCATGACCATAGGGCAGCCTCCTACCAAATATGAGTAGATGGTACCGTTTGGTTCAAGCTGGTTGTTGAAGCGGAGTGCAGCAGATGAACATCCCAAAAGGAGCGTTGGACAGATCTTGTCCATCCCCTTGATGGTGGTCTCTCTTATGTATGATGTTCCAGCACCATGTCCAACATACACCAAAAGGTTTGAATCCAATGCCTCTTTGAAATCATCTTCCGATGGTTTTTCACCAACAGTGGACGACCAACCAAGTTCTTCCCTCATGTGTCTCACTGGTTCCTCAAACCTTTCCTCGGTCTTCTTGAGATCACCAGCTGGATTGACAATGATTGAGCCATTTGACTTCGAAGTCAGCATTCTTTCATGTGATTTCAACAGTGAGATGAGCATTGTCAAAGATGGGATTCTGGATACTGGTAACTCTCTGAGGCAAGGTAGACTCTCCCATGGGATTCTCATCAACTCCTTTCCCAATAGCAAGACAGTGTGGGTATACGACTCTGGTTCTGGATTGGCAGCAATGAACTCAGTCAACAGCATCTCAATTTGAACATAAATGTTATCAATGTCAACTTCATCATATGCATTCTCTTCACCATGGAATAACAAAATGTCCAAAACGAAATAAATTAAGTCTTCCAATGGTTCTGTGCTCATCAACTTCGAAGGATCACCCAACTTGAGGAAAAGTTCAACTATAAAGTCATCAATTTCCACAATCTTATGAGGTCCATGTGTCTTATTGCTTCTTGTTGGAATGTTCTGACGGATGATTGCAAGGAATTTCTTCTTGAACATAGTCAAATCTTCTTGCTTGACCTTCAATGGGTTGAAAATGGAGGCAAATCCACCAATCCAGTAGTGTTGAATCTTGCACAACAAGTTCAGTAACCTGTCATCAATATCAGCCCTGGTCTCATGCCATTGTTTTCTCTCTTCAGGTGTTTGGATTGAGGATGTGTTCTCAGTGGTCAATGTCTTATCACTCTCCTGGATCAAAGTGTCAAGCTCAGACAAGCAATCACGAAGCTTGAAGTTGGTCTCTTCACCAGTTCTCACGCAGAGCCTTGTCAATGGGAGCTTCAACATCTTAGGTGATTCATCAAGTCTTGATATGATAAGTTCATCATTAACAGTGCTCACATCAATACTGATCACCTGCCAGTTGTTATCTCTTACCAATTTCATATCGGGCTCTTCAAACTGAACAGCGGGTGCCAGGGCTCCTAAGTTGAAATCTGGAATTGCTCTTGGAATAGCCTTGGTGACTCTCATCATAAATCTTTCATTCTCAAACGTTGACCCCTTCACATGGTTGTTGAGAAGGAAACACTCTTCCACGGAGTCATTGTTGTATGTGTTGGATATACTCGACAAAGTCAACAAGTTCAAGCACAAGATGCGGTGAAGTTCATTTCTTTCATGGTTGGCCAAGTACTGAAGCTCAGAGAGAAGGTTCAAGATCATTCCCTTGGACTGTTTCATCCCAATGACTGCCTTCTTCAGATTCTTCGAACTCTTCGACTTGTTCTTCCCCTGAGGTGCAGGTGACTCTTCAACTTCAGCGTGTGCCACTGTAGCAGGAATTGACATAGCAGAGTCTTCCAGCGTTGAGAACAATGGATCCATATTCAAAGATGTCTGGGCATTGATGAAAAGTCTTCTGGCATTCAGCATATAGTTCATGGCGTTCAGGTATGGATTGTCAGACTTGTTCAATGTCAAATCCACGGTCTCAGAGTTGAAGTGATACTCATAGTTGAGTTTCCAGATGCTTGAAAGGAGCTTCCCCTCTCTCTCCATATAGCTCAAAAATGCCTTCAAGTTTGAACTTGCCTGCCATGCTGACTCAGGGTCACCCATGTAGATGTCAGATAGAAGGCTGTAGTAGATCAACTTGTAGTTATCAACAAACTTGTCAGGGTCCTCTGCATCAACAATCAACCGTAAAGCCTGGAAAGTCTCATCGGCCTTGCCTTTCAACTTTTCACATTCAGTCTGTCTTCCAGCAACAAAGTAGTAGTAGACCATGAAGTAGCTGTTCTGAGCATACATCGTCTTGTAGTGTGAGATTGTATCGTTGAACTTCCCAAACTCACCAATGTAGTAGTCAGCGTCCTTTGTGATGCCAAGATGAATGAGAGTGTTGATCAAATGTCTGAAGCTTGAACTCATTTTGTCTAAAACCTCAATGTTTGCAGGATCGTTCTTCAAGATAGACTTAGACAACTGAATGGAATAGACCATTGAGACAATGCATTCCAAATGATGCCCTTTGACCCACATCAGTTTAGCTCTGGAGTGATGGAGATTCAATAGCACATACAACACCTCAATGAACTTCTCTCTTGTGTACTTGTTTTTGTTCTCAATGCTGAAAATACAGTTTTCCTGAGAAATGGCAGACTCAATGCTTCCAGCGACTTCATCGATCTTGTCCTGATTAAAATTGAGGTAATGATACTTCAACTTCAAAAGAAGATACTTGAAGTTTCTCAACGAGAAGTCTGTAGACGTCTCAAAGTCCTTCTCAGTCATGTTTCTGTCAAACTCCTCCTGTGAAATCTTGTTGCAGAGCTTCAAAGTCAAGGCATTCTCCAATTGTACATATGTCAACCAGTCTCCAAACGAATGATCACCCATTGATCTGTATTTCTCTACCGTGTCCAACAAAGTTCTCAAAGATTTTTGGAAGTTGATGAACTTCAAGTATCGTACAAATGTCTTGATGAAACTGATCTCAAAGTTTGTCAAGGGAAATCTGTTCCGAGGTATCCAGCTGTTGAGATACAACTGAAGGATCTTCTGTACATTTGCCGTGGACTTTGACCTTTCCTCCAATGTCAGATAGTAGAAGCTCTTTATCAATGGATCAGCATTTGTGATAGTGAACGTTGAAGGTCTGTTTAGCTTCACCAGTGGAATGGCATGAAAGTGAACAGCGCAAAGCATTTGTAGCACCGGTTCTGTGACGTCAATCCTTTTGTAGAGCACACTCAAGTCACTGGAAGAGAATTTGGAAGCAAGAGCAAACACAATTGCTCTATTCTCAATGGATAGTGTGCTGATTGGGAGTGAGCCCAAGTCTGAGAAAGCAAGCTTTGATCCAAACATCATCTCACACAAGTCAAGCTTCTCGAGAACCCTGTTGCTTCCCAAGGAGTCCATAAAGTTATCATTGAGTACAACACCGATCAGCCCAGAGCATGATTTTGGCTGTCCTTGTAGTTGGTGCAAAGCCTTTCTGAACTTGAACCCAATATCTGATGATTTGCTGTTGTGCAAGAATAACACCTTCTCCGTGGATAGTGAAAGACAATGAAGCTTCAAGTTGAAAGCCAAGTTTGACAAGTTCTTCAACCTCTTAAACTCAGCAAACTTGATGTATAGGCTCAGAAGCTTTGCGATGAAGTCCTGGGTGAAGCTTGTAGCACAGTTTGAGTTCTTGAGATTCATGAGAGAGTGGTCAAGCGTTGCATTCACCAGTGGATCCAATTCTGACACATGGTCAACGAAGAACAAAAGAGCTTCCTCATCCAACGGCTGGCGAGCTTTTGATCTCTTGACAAGATAGACACCTAATGCCTGCATGAGGTCCTTGCTTGGTCTTCGGATCTGTACTAGCTCATTTCGTACCAGCTCGATGTTGACATTGGCCATGTTCATCAGCCGTACCACGGCCTGACACGATGAGAGATCAACTGTGACAGAGGACCAATCGAGTGATGAATAGTCTGGAAGAGTCTGGAAACGTAGAACCAGATCTGAGAACCGATCTGAGGTATCAATTGAGACGTATGCGTGAATGAAATGTGGAATATGTCCGAGGCTTTTGAAAGCGAGCACTGATGCCCCAATGTCCTTGATGAATGCATCTCGTGTCATGTTTGCGATGTAGTCATGAAATTTGAAGTTGAATGCAAAAATGTACTGCAAGAATTTGATGTTCATGCAATGTTTGAATTGTGGTGAAGGTGAGGTCTTGGTCATTGAGAGAACAAGCTTGGTGATTGAGCTTCTCTGTGTTTCATTGAGAAGGCTGCAGAAACGCGTGTCATTTTGGAAGAAGTCAATGACTTCATCTGCAAATTGGAACTCCTTTCGTTGAAACATCTTGTAGATGACCTGTAGAGCGAAGATCTTCAAAGTGATACTGGAGCCCTTGGAGAAGGAAAGCACACTAGCATCAGATTCCGAGCCTGCCTGGTCTGCTCGACGTATCTCTGCCAATGTTGTAGTATAGTCAGACTGGAGCAATCCCTCGAGCTCGATGAGTTTCAGTATAAAGATCTGGTGCTTCTTCACGATCTCGGATCTCTTGAATGGCAAGTCTGTTTTGTAGAGCAGGGCAAAGCTGTTAGACGCTAGCTTCAAGTGCGTGGACGAGAGCGTCCTTACCGTGGGGAGCCGCCTGAGAGCGAGGTCAATAGCGGATGTACAGAGCTTGTAGATCTCGTCCGGTGTCTGGGCAGTGGGCGGTGGCGGGTTTGGTGCTGTTCGTTTGCCTGTGGGGAGCAGAGCCGCCGACCTCTTCGTGGGCGAGTTGACGTTCACGGCCTTCAGCGGCGAGCCGTTGGGCCGGAGCTGTGCGTAGCATGTGGCGACGTACTCCAAGTCGCCGTCCACCATCTCAGAGGTGTCGGTGGGTGCTGTTCTGTGCGTGTTTGGTCGTAGCCGCCGAGGTTATAAGTGTTGATTTTTGATCAATGATCAATGGCGCGTGTGGCTTTTGTTTACATTTCGAGCTTTGCCCGGAGCGCGACAACGCTTGCGCACTTTTCTTACATCTTGGGGAATTAGGCGCGAGGGTGCCCCATTGGGAAGTCAAGAAATCCTAAGGAAGCGGCAGTCTCAGCCAAACGTGCAAGTAACGTGTGCTCCTGATAGAGGACGGGAACTCAGGAAGACCACCGCCAGTGAACACCACGTCAATTCACAGCTGAGCGTCTATTGCCTCTTAGAAGGAACCACTGCTACTAAATATTCAGCTCCCACCGCCCGGCAACTAGCGACACCGCCCCACACAACCCGCCCTCCCCCCACAGCCCTTTCTTTGCACCTAGGGAGACACGCGTGAGATGTCATTCCTCAACACGCTACGACAGAAGGTGTCCAGCCTGTCGCTGGGAGACAGGGACACCAAGGGGCCCTCCAAGGACGAGCTCTTCCGCCAGGAGTTCAACCTGCCAGAAGACGAACACGTGCTGGGCGAGAACAACGCGGAGATGCTCATAGTCTCAGAGGTCACACAGCACCACAACCAGAACGGCACCACCAGGAACCAGCTGGCCAACCACTCGAACCAGGTGTTTCCAGGAAAGCTGTTCCTCACAGACCACTTCCTGGTCTTCAGAGACTCGTTCGACAAGAAGAGCTGCGTGCTGGTGCTCAACCTGTCCACAATCAAGAAGGTGGAACGTATCCCGTCAAAGGCATTCGTGTTTGCCCTATCCATCCTCACAGCTTCAGGTACCAAGGTGCTTATCCAGTTCATTGGCGTCAATTCCAGCTCAGAGGAGTTCTCCCATAGACTCAAAGTCCAATTGAAGAAGAATATTCCAAACACAGCCAAACTGAACCCATTCTTGGCGTCCCTCTACTCAGAGTTCATTATCAAGAAGAACGAACCAGGAGCTGAAAAGGAGACGATAAAGGCACCAGATGGAGGTCTGGGTCTCATATTCAAGTTCCCAGGAGATGCTAAGAAGCTCAAGGACAAAAACAAACTCCGGCTATGGTATGACTACTTCAACCGCTTTGGCCGAAACTTGACACTCTCACGTCAGAAGATGTTCTACAAGCTTGTGAGAGTGGGACTTCCAAACAGATTGAGAGGAGAGATATGGGAACTCACATCTGGTGCCATGTATTGGCGTTTCCAAGAGCTGGGTACATACGAGAAGATCTTGAAAGATAACGAAGGAAAACACTCACTGGCCATCGAGGAGATCGAGAAGGACTTGAATCGTTCATTACCAGAATACCCAGCATATCAATCAGAGGAGGGAATCAACAGACTCCGGAGAGTACTCACTGCATACTCATGGAAGAATCCAGACGTTGGTTACTGTCAGGCTATGAACATTGTTGCCGCTGCACTACTCATCTTCCAAACTGAGGAGCAGGCGTTCTGGACACTTACCGTGTTATGTGAGAAGTACGTTCCAGGATACTATTCCAAGACCATGTACGGTACTCTCTTGGACCAGAAAGTATTTGAATCACTGGTGGAGAAGACAATGCCATTGTTGTGGACACATATCCAGAAGCACGACATCCAACTCTCCGTGGTGTCCCTTCCATGGTTCTTGTCTTTGTTCTTGAGTTCGATGCCATTGGTCTTCGCATTCAGAATCATGGATATCTTCTTCGTCAATGGACCAAAAGTACTATTCCAAGTCGCCCTTGCTGTCCTGAGAGTCAACGGAGAGGAGCTGCTCGAAATTGATGACGATGGCACTTTCATTTCACTGCTCAAGGATTACTTCTTACGTCTTGACGAATCAGCACATCCAAACTCCACAGATCCAAAGTACCGCCAACTCACTCAATTCCAGAAACTCTTGGTTGTTGCATTCAAAGAGTTCTCCAATATCACAGATGGTATGATTACGCGTGAACGTGAGAAGCTCAAACCAGCCATCATGCAAAATATCGAGACCTTTATCAAGAAATCACAGATCCGTAACCTTCCAAGAGTGAAGAACCTCACTGCTGATGATCTCTCCAGACTTTATGACAGATTCTATGAAGGTATTCAATCTCACAAGGCTGGCCTTGGTACTGGAAAGTCTTCAATGGACTTTGACACTTTCAAACAGTTCCTCTCTGGATTCGTTGACTGGGTTCTACCAGATGACGAGTACCAGTACCATGAGAATGACTTCTTGCACAGACTATTCAGATGCTGGGATAAGTCAGACCAAGGTGAGCTCACTCTCACTGACGTTGTTGTTGGAATTGACAAACTTGTGGAGACGAACCTAATGGAGGCCATCGCCAACTTCTTTGAGATCTACGACGAAGACCATAAGGGTGAAGTTGACAGAGAGGGAATTCTTCAAATATCCGAAGGGTTGCTTTACATCACCAAACCATTGCAAGACGGTCTTGTTCTTGATGCACTCACAACTAAGTCAATTGAATCATACGTTGCTGACCAAGTCATCGAACTTCAAAAGGACAACGACACTGATGAAATCGTCATGCCATCACAAGTACACATTGACAAGGAGAGATTCCAAAGAGAACAAGGTGAACGTTATCTATCAGCTGCCTCTTCATTCATCCAATATGCCTTCGAGTACGCCCAGCCTGGTGAAGTTCCACAACTGATTGACATTGAAGAGACCAAAGACATGGCTGCCATCAAGGCCAACGCAGCATTGGATCCAAACCATCCACTGATCATGTCCCTTGCCACGTTCCGTATGGTTATCCTTGCAGGTGAGACTTATGAACTTCTCTTCTCAAATACCTTTGCCGAATCCATCCACGTTGACAGGGCTATCTCCACCACAGGTAAGGGAATTGCACTCAGGGACATGTTTGATGGTCTTATTGCAGATGGAAGACGTGTTGCTAGCACCGTTCGTCGTCGTATGGACTCTTCAGCAACACAGACTACAAGACCTAGGGATGACTCAGCAGCTACTATGGTCACTGGTGGTGACGAAGATGAAGATGACTTTGACGCAAGAAGTACGAATAACGACTATGGTGACTTGTTGGATGGTGATGCTCTAGCTGACGTTGTACCAGTGGCTAGTGCTGATGGTGCCACTGAGAGACAGAACGAACTCAATGTCCTACATGCTAATATGCAGAGCAAGGGTATCAAGGGTGAAAACTTGATTGATTTTGATATCTGAGCTCTGGCTGCTACACATAAATGATAATGACTAAGTCATCTACCTTACACGTAACTAGTAGTTGTAGATTTACATTCATTAGATCATATCTTGATGTTGGATGAATTGTTCTTGATCTCCAAGAAAATTTCAGCCATATCTTCGAATCCGTAACATGGATAGGCGGCTTGAACGATCAGTTCCATGGTACTCAAATAGTGCTTCAAGAACATCTCGTTGTATGCACCCATATTGATTCCCTCCAGCCATGCATTGGCCAATGGATAGAAAAATTTTGGTGCCAGTTTGGCGAAGTTGTTTGGCTTAGTTTCAGCTTTTGGAGCGGTCAACTTTCTTGAAACTCTTGTGACTTTACCACCGGTGACCTGATCAGCTTTAGCATCTGTGATCTCCATGATCTTAGGTTCTGTCTGCTCTTCTATCAACTTCTTCTGTCTCTGTGGGATCTGGTTGGTAGGGAAGTCAAATTGAGGCTTTTCAATGAACTCATCATCCAATCCACGAAGCTCTCTAGCAGACAGTGAGATGGCACTGAGGAGCATCATTCTTTGTTGGATGGAGTAATCAGCAGTGAAGAACAGATTCAATACCTTATCCACAATGGCAGGGTTCACCACAATCACAGAAACAAGCGAGTTCAGTTTCAATTCTTCGAATCCATCTTCATCGTACTTGTTCACAAGTCCAGCAAGGAGACTCACAAGTTCTTCACTGTAGAACTCAATCTCCATCTTGAAAGTGGCCTTTTGACGAACCAAGCGGACTGTTTGAGAGAGCAGCTTGGTGACGCTCACAACCTTTTCATCATTGAATCTTCCAATCAAGTCTTTGAGGAACACTGGTGGTGCTTGCTCTTGCCCATTGTCGTCATCCTCATCATCAGAGTCCTGCTCATCTTGAAGAACCACAGTCTCCTTCTGTGCTTGTATGGAGAGTCCCTCGAAAGAATCCGTGATGTACAAATGGTCAAAATTTATTGGTTTGGTGAGTTGTATGTTCAGTTTTGACACGGTTATCTCATCATCCATTTCAAATGCAATCTCACCATCGGTGATGTTCTTGGCCAAAGTCATACCAAGATTTCTCAACGATATGTTGTTACTCGATAATCTTTCTGTGATGGATGATAGAAATGACCTGTCTTGTGAGAGCTCCTTCTTCTCATTCTTTTCAATGTATGTGATAATGATGAGAATCAGAGTCGTTAGCTGTTCTTGTGATAATTGTTGCGTGTCCTTGATATATGCGTGGTTCCCCCACAATCCCAAGAGTTTCTTCGTGTACTTAAGTCTGTCAGATTTGGGAAGATTGAACACCACGGCGTGTGTGATATAGCCATTTCCAAGCTCTGCTGATCTCCTTAGCGCATACTCTTCAATCTCACTGAGTCCGAAACCATTGACGATGGTGGCAATTGTGTTAACATTTCCTGCACTGCAAATCTGAGCGAAGTAAGGTAGGAGATACGTTGTCATAAATTGGCGTTTCTGAAGCACGGTCATACCCTGATATGCCGATGTGATGTACCCAAATCCTCTCTCTGTGATAAATGTTCTGAAGAGATCAAACTTGGCCTCAATTGGATGAATTGTGAGAAATGAGATGAAGTAGTTTGGGGAACCGAGCCCGTTCTTGCATGCTTCAAGAAGCTGTATGGAGATGAAATTGAGGTACTTGGTCAACAAGAACTTCCCTTCAAAAGCATTCAAGATCTTTGAGCCAAACACAAGTGCCTTTACCTGTGTGAGCTCTGTTCTGTTACCATTGCACGCTTGAAGCACAGACACGAGGAGAGACTGATCCAAGAGGAGGTCCTTCATGAACAGGAAATAGACATCATTCTTCGTGACTTTGTACTGCTGCACAACATTCGAGAGCCCCACAGAAGTTTGGAACAGACGTCGTACTTTGAGCTTAAGCTGTGGCCTCAGACTGGTGTAGATTGGGATGATGTACTGGAGGTAGATGGTGGTGTACTTGAGCTGTGTCTTGAGGTCGTTGTCAGCTGCTAGAAGCTCTGACGTCACGTTGTCGAGGACATCCGTTGATGGTGACTCCTTGAGCACCGACAGACGCTCATTGATATCCATGGAGAGATCTTTTGTTGAAGGAGAGACGGCTTGTGTTGGGATAAATGGAAGAAGAAGAACAACAACTCATCGAAGCACCAAATCGGGGGGCGGGCGATTTCGTGAGGAGAGGCAAAAAATAGATGACGCAGCTGGGGTTCGAGCGGGGGATTCCAGAAATGTTAAAAAAAGTATCTCTCGGGGGCGATTCGAACGCCCGATGTCCAGATGACTTGATAACATTACAGTCTGGCGCCTTAAACCAACTTGGCCACCGAGAGGTCTTTCAAGCGCCTAAAAGGCGTTGTTAAATGTGACGACATCATCACTTGGTCACGTGACCAAACTGCAAATGTGCCGCTGTCATGAATCCAAGTGTCTTCATTTCAGAAAGAGAGCTCAACTGGATTGAGTCTTTCACATATTTGACTTACCCAGTTGACGAGACCAGAGGAACACCCAAACTGGAGTACTTTTGGTCCACAAAGCAGCAGATACACATCCGTTATGTTGCATCAACCAGGCAGTCTCAGTTGTACATGGAGTGCAACCTCAGAGACATTGAAGGAAACCCTCTTACCAGTGAGTCTTTCAAGCATCATAACACCAAATGGCAAAGACGTTTTGGAAAGCCCACCCATAGAGATATTGAGTATGAAAGCAGTGATGGTGAGAAGATCTTCATCAGTGGCACACAGATCCAAGACAATTGGGCTGAGCTTTGGAGAACGCTCTACAAGTTGTCGACACAAACACCAGGCATCTTTGAGTATCTACAGAGATTCAACTTGGGTCACTTTGAAAACCTCTTCCATTGGCCTGCACAAGCAGACCAGAACAGACTGGAAGAGCAGCCATTTTATGCAAACCCCCAATGTTGTTTATGCCTGAAGGAGAGAGAATCTCTTGTCCATCTGTTTGAAGAATGTGAATCCTCACAATTGCTCTGGAGACAAGTTATCTGTGATTGTGAACATGAGGATGACGTCAAGGGTATCACTCTACAGGACCTGTACATGCCACTTGGTGCAAGCAGGGCCAGATACAAGGACCTGAGTGACTACATTGAATTGGTCATCACCTTGAGAACTTGGGATCTTTGAATGCCAGTGCTGATCAGATCCAGTACGTGAGGGAGCTGTACATGAGACCCTACAAGAATGTGTTCATCTTCTGGGCGCCAATGATTGCCATGTGTCTGTTGATGGCCCTGACGATCAAGGACAAAGGGCTGGAGTTCAAGGGCGAGGAGAAGCCACCTGCGAAGGCTGTGAATGATGCTGAGGAAGACGAGGTGGCAGAGAGGGTGTGACAGATGACCTAGACGCAATTATGAATAAGAACGACTTTATACACTTTTCAGAGAACCAGTAGGCAGCGCACTGTGGAGAAGTTGATGTCGCACTGATTTCTGCTGCACGGTCGGGCTATGATGGGTTTTGGGGAGTCTCCGAGATCGGTGCATTTTGGGCGTTGTATCCTCTATAAACACACTTAAACGGCATTTCAAAAGGAGAGCCAATTATACCACTAGACTGAGATCACTCAAAAGTAGTTAAGTATCTTCATAAGACCCCAACAGAAAGTGCCGTGACAACCACCGGGAGGTAAAGTGCACACATCATCGAAACTCGAATCTGCATGCCGGTTTTTTGACCCGCGAAAAGTTGTGGTTACCAGTGCTCGGCCTATTTACGAGTCTTATCAGCAGCTCTTTCCATGAATAACTGAGGATAGTTGCCGGGTGTTTTAGCAACAACTGTACCCCACATCTTTACTTTAACTGAACAATACCAGTACCAATAAAAGAACCACCAACCTCCCTCCAGGACAGGAAACAGCGAAAAGAGGGAATCTCCACGGGCCGGGGGAATACCCAACACGGAACTACGCCCGGGGGTGGACTAGGAACCATCGCCGGCCGGGAGATCAAGCGATGAGCTCAGCAGAGGGAACAAATGACCAGTTGGTTGTAGTAGTAGTTAAGGACACCGGTTACGGGATGTTCTCGCTGCTACAGCTGCCGTTCTTCTATATATACTGGGGCCTCTCTCCTTGTCTTTGAACCCTGTTCTGTGAGCCTTGTTGTTGAAGAAGTGCATCTCATCTGTCACGTGATACGAGATCTCTGCTGCTCACGAAACACGAACACAAAGATGAGCACCTCTTTAACGACAAAGAGCACGCACGAGACATCCCTGGGAGACGTGTCCAGCACTTCCTCTGAGGATGCACATACACAGGCACAAGCACAACTGGTGCCTGAGCTCCTGATACACCAAGACTCACACACAGAACCCGATGTACCCGACTTGGAACGCCATACAACGAGGGGTTCACTGAGCAAGAAGCTCGCCGCTGCACATGAGAAACAGCTACCACCAGGACAAATCAGGATCGTGCTCGTTGCCATGGCCATGTGCTCGATGCTCTCATTCATCGACTCGAACGGTCTCTCGACAGTGCTGCCCTACATCGCAGAGGACCTCAACGCAGAACTCACAGTGAGTTGGGCAAACACTTCACAACTTATCGCCATGACTTGCTTCCAACTCGTCTGTGGAAGATTAGCAGACGTCTTTGGAAGAAAACATATGGTCCAGGCATGTGTTACTGGTCTGGGGTTCTTTGAGCTGGCGTGTGGATTGGCACAGACAGACATCCAGTTCTTCGTCTTCAGAGCGTTCTGTGGACTCTTTGACGGGGCTATCTCCTCCCTAGGGATGGTGGTCATGAGTGATATCGTCCCATTGAGAGAACGTGGTAAGTACCAAGGATACCTCACCTCATTTGTCGGCGTGGGACTTGGGGCTGGTCCATTCATCGCCTCTGCATTTGTCTCAAGAAACAGTTGGAGAAACTTCTACTTCACACTCTTTGCCATCGTAATGGCGTCAAACGTTATCATATGGAGATTCGTTCCAAATACCAAATCACCCATGAGCGTCATGGGGAAACTGAAGAGTATTGACTACATTGGATTCGTCCTCGGAGGTTCAGGGCTTGTGCTTCTCTTGATTCCAACGAATGGTGGTGGATTGCAGTTTGCATGGGATTCACCAAAAGTCATCGCCATGTATGTCGTTGGTGGTGTATTGATGATTGCCTTTGTGATAAATGAGGTGAAGTTTGCACAGCTTCCTGTTATACCAATGAGACTATTCAAGAGTTTCAGTGTCACGCTTGTCCTTATCCAGAGTTTCTTATTCGGTATGGCCTTCTTCCCACTTTACTTCTACTACACTTACTACTTCGAAGTCGTGAGAGGTGTCAGTCCAATCATAACTTCATGCTTCTTCTTAGCTGTTGTTGTCCCGCAGATCTTGGTCTCTGCCCTCTCAGGATACATCGTGAGCAGGATGAACAGATACAACCCTATGATCTGGGGTGGATTCAGTGTATGGACCTTGGCATTGGGACTCGTCGCGGGTATCTTCAGCCTTGAGACCAGTTACGTTGCAATTGTTTTCATCCTGTTGATCAGCGGTACAGGCCAAGGTATGTGTTTCCAAAATACCATGATTGCTGGACTTGCTCACGCGAGAAAAGAGGATCGTTCAGTGTACATCTCCACAAGACAAGTTGCAAGATTCCTAGGTGGATCCATTGGGTTGGCTATCAGTGCACTGATCTTCTCCACTACGTTCATCCAAAAGCTCAAAAATGACACTTTCATAAACTTACCAGAGAACTTATCATTGAATCGTATCCTCATGAAACACGTCTATTCCAAAGTTGATATGTCATCTTTGAATGCCACACCAGATCAAATCATGTATGTGAGGGAGCTATACATGAGATGTTGCAAGAACGTGTTCATATTCTGGGCTCCATTGATTGGACTCTGCTTGATCATGTCTATGATGATCAAGGATAAAGGTTTGGATTTCAAGAATGAGTCAAATGTGCCAACTGAAGAGAAGAATGATGAAGAGGCACACGTTGAATCGGAGAAAGTTGCTACTGACGACTCCGAGTCAGACCCTATTTCAGAACAAGATGACCAGAAGTCAAACAAGAATACCACTGACGCTAGCGTTTAATCAAATCACACATCATTAACTCATATATATTTGCATGTCGCATTGCTATTTCATACCATCCACACTAATTCACATTGCATATCATACACACTCTACGTAGCACGTAATACAATTGTCCTTGTGATTACTCATTCATCTAAGCATATAAGATGGAGTTCTGTGATTGGAACGCCGTGATATCAGTGACCTCCACACTCTTACTTACCTCAATTGATGCACCAGCACTAGATGAACTCTCTCTATGCTTCATACTCTCACTGATCTGCTTGAAGATCTCCCTCAAGATGATGGTACACAATCTCAAACTCTCACCTTGACTCATGAAGTGCTTGAAGAGATCCTTCATCAAGTATGCAGCATTACCCTTTGACTTATCAGCAAGTTCTTTCAACTTATCAGAGGAGATTCTCAATCCGTTCATCTTCAAGAATGCCTCAAGTTGTAACTTCATCAGTTGTTGCCTGCTCTCTTCTGGTGAAAGACTGCATTTGATCATCACTGCCATCTGAGCTCTGGCTTTTGAAATAGGTGAGAGTCTCTGCTTAAAGAACTTCAAGAATTCATCCTTCGACAAGTGAGAAATGATAGTGGTATCAACATCCAAGTTTGGATCATAGTCATTATTGAAAATCATATCCTTGATCTTGTTGTGCTCCTTCATAGAGTTCCCAGAATCGGTACAGTTAGAACTTCCAACACTTGGTGCCAAACCTGATGTCAAACTATCAGGTGAGCCTGATGCATTCATACTCTTTCCAGCTTGCTTCAAATATGCATCAATGACATCTCTCTCATACTCAACATCATCCATCTTCTCCATGGTCTTCTCCCAAGACATCAAGTATTCATCAATTTCACGACTGAGATACTGTGGTGAATAAGTGGCAGACATGATTGTGACATGGAGTCCAACTGTGGTTCTCAAGAGACGAGTTCCTCCCATGACGACGTATCCCAACTGTCTCTTGAATCTGAGATCTGGAAGAAGTGAAAGTGACATCAAGAAGGCAAAGAGCTTGGTTAGTTGCTTTGTGTATGCATCACTTCTTGGACCAGTTTGTATGAAATGACAGATGGAACTTGTTGGATCATCCTTTGGTCCTGATCTCGTGACGTGATATGCACTTCCTGGGTGTAACAGAACAGTTGATGGTTCTTGATATGGTCTTTGAGTTTTTGTGTCCAAATGTCCAGAGATGCGGTTGATGGTGACACTGTAATGATCCTCAGACTTGAAGTCACCATGGACGAACAATTTGACAAATTTGGATCCTGTATCAAATGCATGTAAAAACTCCTTGAAATCATTCACATCAATGTCATCCAAGACATCAAGTCTCTCTTCAAAAGTCCACATCTTATCTTCAAGTGCAACAAGCAATCCAATCAAAGCAGTGGAAAGTGAGTTGTTCTGTTCCAAATCAGCATATCTCGTTCTCACACCAACACGACTCTTTCTGAAATCATCATTAGTGAACTCTGCACCTTTGACAAGACTCTTGAAAGCATCAATCAAGATCTCGAGTAAGTAGTCAACACCATCTCTGAACCCACTCACTGTGAAACCAAACCTTACGTCTCCCTTGATAGAAGCCATGACAGACCAAGTGTACCCAAGAAGTTCAGATGTGTACAGCTTCTTTGCAACCATCATCTTCAACAACTCAACAAAGATCTCAGTATTCATGGTGTTCAATGCACTAGCATCAGTTGTTGTGCTCACAATATCAAAGGACAAAAACACCTTGGAATCAAACACCTTGCTCGTTTCAACCTTGGTCCAGAGCTCAAAAGATTCAGTCTTACGAATACATTGTGCCTTAGTTGCAGACCATGCAGATTTCGTACCAAATCCAAGAGATGCCTCTGATGATCTTGCAGAGCTCTCCACCAAGATTCTTCTCTGGGCATTATGGTCACGAGCATATTTTGGGATGAACTTGTTTTGGGTGATTGGTGCGAACTCAGCACCTGTAGGCTTGAAGGTGGATGGATCAAACTTATCCACAGTGTATTCAAAGTTGAAAACTTGGTCAGTTTCAAGGGTTCCTCTTATATCAATCGGGTTTGATTTAGCCATGAGAACAAACCTCATGTTGTCAATGCAGAATGTGGACTTGATGAACTCTTGGAACTCAACGGCTCTTTGAACCCAGTATCTGTTGCCCTCTGGTGTACCCAAGTTTGCTGGTGAATCCCAATTACTGTAACCCTTGAGGATATTCTTCACTTTGAGATCCTTCATGTTCTTTTGGAGCGTCTTTGAATAGATAGTGGCCTCTTGCATTGGTGAAAGGGAAACATCCTGATGAAGGTAGTTGAGAATCTCGATGGACTCCATCTCAAACAAGTTGTTGGCAAGCATGTTGATATCTGAGAACATCTGAGTCTTGAAGTCAGTCATGACAATGCTGACAACCTCACTGACTTTCTTCAGGCCTGTGTTGGTGAGCTTGATCTCAAGGACGAGAATGTCATTGTCCTCACAGAGGGTTTGGGTGAATGCAGATACACTTGAAGCGTAGCCCTTTGTCTTGAGCAGGTCATCCAGTGATCCTGAGCTCTCATCACCAGCAATATTACACCATGAGTTCTGGAAGAAGTGGTGGAATGGGTGTGTGGATGGTTTACTTGGGAAGATGAGTCTGATAGTTGGCGTCTTCGTGGAGTTGATGTAGACACAGTTGTACTTCTCCATAGATGTGAAAGTTGAGAAGTCGTAATTCCACACGGACATCACGTTGTACTCGTTGATATCTTTGATCTCTGATGTTGAGATGGAGTGGTTTGATGATGACTTTGAAAGAAATCCCAACTTTCCCTTCTTTTGAGATCTGTCACTTGATGTCTGAACATCACCAAAGTTGGACACTGCGAGCTTCTGAAGCAAGTTCAAAGACTGTGAGCCTCTGATGACGAGTGTCATTCTTTCAGCAACGTAGTAGTCACTGTAGTACTTCTGCAAGCTGTCTCTGACACTGACCTTCTTCATGTTTGGAACGTCATTGAGTGTGAAGAAGTTACCCGTGGCAAATCTGTGGAACGGATGTTGTGGGTTCGACATCAGGCGGACTCCATGGTACATGGCTCTTCCAGGCTTCGAAACATTGGCGGAGTGTTCGTTGTCAATGGCGTAGACCTCTCTCTCGAACATGCTCTCTGGGAACAGCGGCGCCTTGACACAGTCAGCGAACATGCTGAGCAGGTGGTTGAACATCGGCTCCTCAACGTTGTTCTCCTTGTACAGGGCATCTGAGGGCACTTCGAACAAGTAGCACGTCTGTTCTCCCGTGGTGGAGGCATTGCGGCGGCCACCAGCCTTCGAGAGAAGGTCGTGGAAGCCGGTGGGGCTGGGGAAGCTCTTGGAGCCCAGGGAGAGCAGGTGCTCACAGAAGTGTGCCAGGCCTGCAACGTCGTCGGGGTCGTTGTGGGATCCTGTGGCGACACACAGCGCGGCGGATGCGAGGTCCTCTTCAGGGTCTGACACCAGCAGTGTGAGGATGCCATTGGGGAGGATGATGAGCCTGTGTGACCTTCCGGAGGCGGTGTACGGGACGAGGAAGTTCTCGTTGATGGTCTTGACTGCGGATGCCATGGCGGGTGTGCTGGAGATGGGGAATGCGGTGCTGGGAACCTCAAAAAGCGCCCAGTCCACGGAAGGACACACACATGGAGCTTTATACGTATGTCATCCTCTGTTTCTTGTTTCCAGGAGCCTCAAATTGGTGCACTCTGTGGAGGTGGAGTCGTGTTGAAGGTGTTGTTCAACACTTCCAAATCGGGCGGCAACAATGCTTTTCTGAACACCACCGCGATGAGCTCCACGGCGGCTAACAACCAGCTCGCACTACCACGCAAATTTTGTACGGCAGCATAACGTGTAATTCAGTGTAGATGTTATGTAACTGATAAATAATGCAATAAATAATAAATAGTGCGATAAATAATCGAAGCGCTCATGATTTAGATCCAGGAGTGAAGCCAACAGGGACACTGACCCCCTTTGGAACAACACCAAGGAACTTGTAGATCTTCCCCATTGAGGCACCATCTTTCTCCACGAGTCTTTTGTAGCCTGACAGTACAATGTCGTGCTCATTCTGGCTTTTGGCATTCTTCATTAACCGCTGAGCCCTCGTTGCGATGCCAATCTGCTCCAGGAAGTCTCCCTGCTCCACTGGGCCCACAACGTCAACCGGTGCAGCCTCAATAGCAGCTTGAGCCAGTGCCTGGAAGTCAACATCAGCAGAAAGATCCACCTCTCCTGGCTCTTGGAATGGACTCACGATCTTGTGGTCCTTGATACCCCTCAGCGTGTTCCTTGGGATCTCCAGCTTGGGACCGTAGTCAACGACAAGCGCTGCTCCAGTGGACTTCCCGTTGCGTGTGATGAGGTCTGCCATGGCGTTCATGTATGTATATGAGTCTGGAGAGATCTCCACGTCGGTGTTTGGACCCACAGAGTTGTATCTTTGATTGACCTTCAACACAGAGCAAGCTGATGTTTCCCTTGGGGTCTTCACTAGACATAGCTCTCCAGTCTCTGGGTGCTCATCGACCAGTATCTCTCTCCATCCTTCTTCTGTTTTGACAAACTTATTGATAGGAAGAGCATCAAAGAATTCATGTGCAATGATGAGGTTTGTATCACTCTCTTTGGTAACTTCGTACACATCCTTCTCCGTGTCAACCCATTTCAAGTCGCCTCCCCACTTGTGCTTTGATGTCCAAAATTCTCCCTCCTGGCCTTCAAACAGTTCGTCATTCCCAAGCATGGCTGCTTGAGCTCTTCTAAGTACCGGTGATGCCTCCACCAAAACGATGTTGAGGTGGATTCCTGATGGGCCTCCTCTCTTCTTGAGCAACCTTGTGAAGCTTCTGATGGCATCAAGCATCAACGTTCCTCTTCCTGGACCAAACTCCACGAAGTTGACAGATCCAGGTTTGCCCTGGTTCAGCCAATTGACAAAGAACCAAACGCCAATCATCTCTCCAAACATCTGAGAGATCTCAGGACTTGTGATGAAATCTCCCCTGGCCCCCAATGGATCCCGAGAGGTGTAGTAGCCAAACTCTGGATGTGTGAGACATTGACGCATATACATGCTCACTGTCAATGGGCCCGTAACTTTGATTACTTTGGACAGTAACTCTCCTAATGGTGTTTGTTCAGAGACTTTTGGTGATGGTGATTCATCGAGCCGAGAAGGGATCTGTGATTTGAATGACTTGGGGATCACCTGGGCACAACGAGACGAATGTGATATTGAGCGGGTGAAAGTCCGAATCATTTCTTGTGACAATTCCCCAAATGATGTCTTTACTGTTGATAGAGCGTTATCATGCGGAGTTAGTGATGCTAGTTGATGTTTGTTGAAGAGAAAGTGGGGCAACCATCGCAAAATTTCCTGTTGCACCGATCCCCGGCCGAGAGGTCAGTGATCAACTTTTGAAGACTTGATCAATCACAGACTTTCTCAAGAGAAACCTTGATCAAACGTGAAAAAGTGGATAAATATCTAAAGATGAGGATCTACAGAGCTCAATGGATGACTCCTTAGTGTCATAAGTCGTTCAATTAAGTGATTATTGCTTTTGGATCACAGCGTACCAGTTGTCTCTTTCATAGCCATTAGCAACGACAACACCACCAGCGTCCTTGGCATTCTCTTCGAGCTCTCCCTTCTTATAGAGATGGTAGTATCTGTACTTTGTGTTATCTTCTTTTTCTTTCTCCTCATCTTGCTCTGGCTTCACTTCCTCTTCTTTGATCTCCTCTGGTTCCTCTTCAACAACTGCATCGGCAACCGGCGACTCTTCATTTTGTTGATCTTGTCTTCCCATACCTTTAGATCTCTGCTTCTTCTGCTTAGGTTTCTTTGGTTGTTTCTTCTGCAACACCCATGGAACAAGGACATCCTGTGGATCACCTTCCTTATAACCTCTCCTTGAGTTCTCTTGTTCGAGGGCCCAAACGTAGATCAACGCTTCACCACCCTTTCGTAACTTTGAGAGAATGTGCTTGATAGCCTCGGTACGTCTTTCCGGTGTGGAGAAGTGGTGAATGACAGCTATACTGATAGCAAAGTCAAATCTTCCATCTGGGTGTGGGAGTGTGAGGCCATCTGCAACCATAACTTCATGTCCAAACTCCTGGGCACATCCAATTAATCCATCAGATCTATCACTTCCAATGATGTAAACGTCCTTGTTCACACCTAGGTATTTACCGTTACCACATCCCACATCAATTCCCAAGGATCCATTCTTTTTAGACTTCAGGAATTCTTCCACAATAGGCCAAGGCTGTAAAAGATTGTGCTGTTAGTGCGATGCTCATCCACCCGTTTCGTAGTAGAAGTTGTACTCACTTTGTACCTCGTCTGAGAGAAATGTGACGCGATCTCATTGTACACAGTGTGAACATACACCTGCTCCTGAGTAGCAGGGTCCAATGTGGTATCCATCCTTGACTCTTTACATGAGACACTGCAGAAGAAACATGAGTATTCCAGAGGTCTTGGTGATGGACCCAAAAAATCTCAACTGGCCTGGTTTGGGGACACACCACAAACGAGTTCGCGGAAATTCGCGGGATCACGGTCACGTGCACTGGATGTTTCTGATCGAATCCAAACGCGCTGGCAACGTCATCAACAACTCTCCGCCTTTGCTCTATCTCTCGTAGTAAAGCACACTTTGGACTCCCTGGACATTTCATTCCGACCACCCAAACTTGCATACTGTATCAAAGTGATGTCCTCTGAAAAAGTGCCCCAAGAAAGCACAGAAACTGCATCACCCACACTGAAGGAGAAACTGGCACAAGTGGAAGAGCTCCTCAACTCAGAGTCAAAGAAGTCTCTTTTCACAAGGCAGTGGCTCCTATTATCGTTCCTTATACTATACATTGGTATTGGTATTCCTCTTTGGTTTAAGTTCACAGAGATCTATAGAGCCCCACTACCTTCCAACTTCATCAATGCACTCTACCAGAATCACAACATCGATCTCAAAGTGGAGAACGATGTGTATCTCGTTGTTGCCGACAGACTTAAGTTCCCAGATATTGCAGAGGCTACACAGATTCAACTGGATGAAGTGCTTCATAAGAGACAGCAAGACCCAAATGAGGCACTGATTGTGAACTGGAATATCTCAGTTCATCAGGAGGATGTTGTGCCGGAAGATTCATACGTTTTGGACTTGGAAGTCGGTGAAGGAGAGGGTATTTCCATGCATAACGTTGAAAAGGAGGCAATGCTGTATTACAGAATGGAGAGTATCAAGAATAACGATGTCCCATTCTTTGCCACCCAGACCTTGTTGCATCACATGTTCCAGTCACAGATTGATATGTTCAAGGTGAACTATGAGAAGAGTATCAACGCAATCAGTTATTCTCCAGATGTTCATCTTTCTTTCAAATTGCTCACAGGTGATGGAAATCCTATTGACTGGCAAATTGACAGTACACTCAAGGCGCTTTTCTCACCATTAGTTGAAGAACTCAAAAGCTTTGTCAATTTCACCATCGACACGGAAATCAAATATTACACAGAGCTCAACCTTCCAGCAAACTCTTCCAAGATTGATCCAAATGACCTAAGTACCATCTTGGACTTCTCAGAGTGGGATATCTCTTCAAATCAGTTCTCATACCCAACGCTGAACTTCATTCTTTACTTCCCATCAGAGTCCCAAGCACCACTTGAGTTACCACAAGACAGCAACGGCGAGACAAGAACCATTCCATACCTCATCCCACAGTGGGGATCCATCATCCTTCAGGAAAATGCCATTCCAGGAAACGCAGTACTCGATGAAGGATACCTTCAACCTGTTCTTGAGACATTCACATCCGAGCTCTTCCGTCTTCTCGGTATCCCAAAGCACCCAAAGACACCAAGCATCAGAATCGACGCGATCAAGAAATTCACAATCATTGACAACCTGAACCGTGCAGTGGAATCACTTCAGTCACTGCTCAAGCTTTCAGAATCATTACCAAACATCTCCATTCCAAAGACAGTGTTGGCCAATGTCAAGAGAGCACTTGATGCTCGTTCACGCGCCGCGGACAAGTTGAACATTCACAAGGACTTTGACGGTGCTTTAGTGGACTCCATTGAGATGCTTAGAGCAGCAGAAGAGGCATTCTTTGACCCAGAAATGGTGCAACAGACGTTCTTCCCACAAGAGCACAAGGTTGCAGTGTACATGCCACTGATTGGGCCATTGTCGCTAATTCTCTTAATCGGCACAATGAGGGTGGCAAAGGAGTACAAATTGTATAGAAAGAAAAGGGAGTGAACTACTCTGATGGTTTAATTCAACGGCATGATCATAGTAATGGCTGAAAGAGTAGTTAAATAGGAAGCTGGAGTCTGCCAATTTGTACGTGTCAGTAATATTGACACGCGAATCTGTCATTTCGATCTGGGAAAAAGGCCAGGAGCCTCCACAGCAACAACAGATATCATCAGCACAGCACATTATTAAGCTTACTGGAAAAACAAACAGAGACAAAGAGATTGAGGATGTCCACAGTACCGAATGAGCAGCAAACTCCCGCTGAGCCCAATCCAGCATCACAGCCAGCGGCACAACCAGCAGCACAACCACCAACACAGCCAACAGCACCTCCAACAGTACAACCAACAGTACAACCGGTAGCACAAGAACCTGCCCAGGTGACAAACCCAGTACCAGCACCAGAAACACAGGATGACGACCTGGATCTCTCAGATGTACCTATGGATGAAGACGGACATGGCGGGTTTGACACAGATGAAGACGAATTCGATAGCGATATCGATGACGAAGAGGAGTTCATTCTAGAAAAGCTGTTCCACGATGTCATTGAGGCACGTGAAGACGGGGAAGAAGATGATGGAGAAGCAGCACAGGAACCTGAAGAAGAACTGGACGAGGAGGAGAAACTCAGATTACTCATGACTCACTTGAACCCACAGCAGATGTCCAGATATGAGTACTTCAAGAGAGCTGGTTTCAACAGAGGTGCTGTGAAGAAGTTGGCGTACCATGTGCTGAACCAGAGTGTTTCGCCCAGCGTTGCAATCATCGTGAGTGGTGTGAGTAAGGTACTAGTTGGTGAGATTGTGGAGAAGGCCAAAGAGGTGAAGAAGAGATATGATAAGGCAAATCTGATGATCAAGTTGAATGAGAAGAAGGAGCTGAATGCTGAGTTGAAGAAACAGATACATCTACTGAAAGAGGCAGAGAAGAAGGAAGATGAAGATGTGGATCTGACACCGTTCAAGGAAAGAATCACAGCTATCCGTGCTGCTCTACGAGAACTGGACTTGAGAAATGTAAGTGAGGAAGGTCCATTACTTCCTGAACATATCAGAGAGGCATACAGACTATATCAGGTGGAGAGCAATAGTGTGCCAGGATCTCAATGGAGACAACAAGGTGAGAGGAACGGTTTGATGTTTAGATAAGCATCTAATGAAGTAACTCAAATGAATGACAAATAAATAATGCAAGTGTGTATGTAGTGGAGCGTAATAAAGTAAATCAGTGGGCAAAGGACAAGTTAAGGTCATCCCATTCGAAACCCCAGTATCCCAATACCAAACAGTAATGTTCAAGGAGTAACTTCAACTCCTCAATCTCATCCAAAAACTCAAGTTTCGAGATCCTGATCTTTTCTGCATCGTCTGTCCAATTGTTTGTGATGCTGTACATGTCGTCAATCTTCACATGGTCGATTCCAAGTTGTACCAACCTTTCCTTGTACTTATTCAATGTGTTGTACTCGAGCAAAGATGGCATCAAGAGGTTTCTCAGCTTGAGATTCTCAATCATGACACTTCCAAAGTTCCCCTCTCCGCCAATGGGGTCATAAATGGTGAATGCACCTTTCGTGAAGTAGTCTCTGAACTCCTTGATGATCTGGTTGGAGACCTCACTTTCGGTGTAGCACAACATACACTCAGAGATCACCAAAGTCGGTACATCCTTGTCAAAGTTTTGTAAGAAAGACCTCAATTCATCAATGCGGCGAAGGTCCATATCCACAAGGTTGTAGTTGGGTGTTTCAAGTCGTGTGAGTAAGGCGTCATACCATTCCTGTGTGTCCTCTTCGACATGTTCGACCCCCACGATCTTGGCCAAGTCGGCATTGGAGGCGATGATGGCATGTTTCATCTTCACCGTGGTTTTGAAGTCCAACTCAACATAGTGTACGCCTTGGTACTTCTCAAGTACCTTGAACGCTCTGGAATCAGAACCTGCACCCAGACTCACAATTCGTACCTCTTTGCCTCCGGTGTTGAATTTGTGGAGAAACTCCTGCACGACAAGGTCAATGCTGCGCGTGCGGATGTGCGTTCCTCTGTTGATGATGGGGAGCTTGTTGCTCTTGACGATGGAGTTGAAGACCCTTCTGTGCGACATCTTGTTCTCGTACTTGAGGCAGCGCTCGAGTCCCTGGAGGAGCGAGATGGAGTGCTTGTCCTCGAAGTAGCCCTTGGAGATGGCGCTGAACCGGCACGATAACGCGTCGTAGTCCGTGGACCGTATCACCTTCTCTCCTCTGTCAGCCATTGGTTCTGTGGAGACACCAGATGCAGTCCTTGTGACAATTGTGAGTGCAACTGGTCTGCGCAATGCCGGCGCCCTGTGGAGTTGGTGTTTGTGAATCTGCCGCTGCTGTTGATGTTTGTGATTATCTGCCCGTGTCTTTTGGCAGCTCTTCTGGAGGTCACGTGCCCGTCGGGATTTTGTGCGCATATTCCGACGCTGGGAGGTGCATGATACGTACGAAGTTAGGCCGCAATCTTGCACTTCGCAACTTCCATACCTCTGAATTGCAACTCTACACACATCACTTCATCCTGCTCAGTATTGGAACCAGGAGGAGATGTCAGAAAGCACAGGCAAAACACCGGAACCGGACCACAGCACCACGAAACAGACCCCTACACCAACTCCGCAAGCACAGCCACCAGAGCTCCACGTCAGATGGTTCCACGCCACAGATGTTCCGGTGTCCATGCCCTGGTATTATGAGTACACAAAGAAAGAAGAAGCATCCAAGTTCGCTGCATTCTCACTTCATGACTCCTCTGTGCTCGAGAGGGAATTCCAGAAACAGCGCAGTGGACAGCAATTCTCAGAGCTTGTGCACGTAAACGAGGACAACCTCTTCCAAGTGGATTTGGTAAAGAGACTGATGAGCCCTGTGTATTGGGATGGTGCTGTATATGAGGTAAGGAGAGGCACTTGGTTCATGAAAGACGGGCTCCCCGTCGAGGAGACACTCGCTGAAGAACTGGAGAAGGGATATCTCCGTATGAAGCCGTATGATCACAGCACACCAACAGACGACAAGAACGAGACACAGGGAGACGTCTATGTCATCAACAGTGACCACAAAATTGTGTACAGCAATAAAAAGATTGCATACTCACTTGCTAAGGGGTACGTGGGGAAGTTACAAGTCAGCTATCTGAAGACAGTGATGCCCTCCTTGGGGGCCACTCAGTTTGTCCGTGGGTTCAGTCACCCAGCTATGAAGCTAGAAAAGAAGACCAAGAGCACAGAACAGCTATTGGATAACAACACAGATGACATGGCTACAATTGAGCTGAAAGAGCTTGTTGGTGAAAAGACAGATACAATAACGGAAGAGGAGAAGGAGTCCAATACCAAAGAGGCCATGGAGAAGGAGATTGAAGGAGACTATCAGGAGGAGGAACAGGCAACCACAGGGGGACAGAGACGCATCGACCATCTGATATTTTGTATTCATGGAATTGGACAGATCTTAGGGACGAGATTCCAGGCGTTGAACTTCACACATGCTGTCAACACATTGAGGAAGAATATGAAGAGTGTGTATTCGCACTCCTCTACGTTCCAAGACCTCAATGGGTCCAGTGACAGTGGAGAGAACTGTGGGATCCAAGTACTGCCAGTGACATGGAGACACAAAGTGGACTTCAGAACAGACCTGAGAGCTAGTGACAGGCTTCCATCTCTATCAGATATCACAGTCGATGGATTCAGACCTGTCCGTAACCTTCTGGGATCAGTGATATTTGATGTGTTGCTATACTATGAACCACACTACATGGATCAGATCTTTCTTGAAGTTGTTGGAGAAGCAAATCGTCAGTATGACATATTCATGAAAAACAACCCTGATTTCGATGGTAAGATATCGATCATTGGGCATTCATTGGGATCTGCAATTGCCGTTGACCTCCTTTCACTTCAACCATCAACACCAGACCCAAACTCCAAAGATCCAAGACATTTCAAGTTCAAAGTGGAGAACTTCTTCGGTATGGGGTCTCCAGTGGGCGTTTTCAACTTATTGAAGAGAAAGAACATTGGTCCAAGGTCCTTGTTGGGACTAACAACGGAGACTTGCAAGACGCTCGCAGTGAAGAACTACTACAACATCTTCCATCCATGTGACCCAGTGAGTTATCGTGTTGAACCATTGATCATCCCAGAGATGCGTGAATACCAACCTGAAATTGCCTCATTACACGTGCCTGACCTTAACAAACAGTTGGCATATCTCAAGGACGTTGGTGATCACTTGAGTAAACGAGTTGCAGGTTATGCCGATTATGTGTCAGGTGTGGTGCACTCTACAAAGATCATGAAGGCAACGGAGGATGGTGTCCCACAAACTACAAGACAAGAAGATGGAACAAAGATAATGTTGGACGCAGAGCAGCTTAGAATAATGACTGGAATGAACTATAGTGGAAGAGTGGATTACGAGTTACAACAACGGTATTTGGAGGTGAGTATCTTGAGTGGTGTCACTGCTCATATGAACTACCTTGAGGATGAGAACATTGCAGCTTTTGTGCTAAAGGAAACGCTGGGGAAACACGATACTGTTACGGAAAGGGCTGTCCGTAAGGTGTAAGAAAATATCTATTGCAGCTCTAATAATTGCATTTATATACATGTCATTTGTAATGTCCATCGATTTCAAATCAAGCTGTAGTCTTACCCTTAACCAGCTCCAGCTCTCTAGCAACAGCATCCTTCCCGAAATGATTCTCCACCAAATGATCAACAACACTCCACCCCCATGCATTAACGTATTTCCTCCGTACTGCAATGTTGTTATGAGCATCAGGTTTCAAAGTAACAAGCACTTTCCTCCAATCCATATCTTCATGCCACGATCTTGCCAATTGTTCTTGTAGAAGCTTCGTTTTCCTCGTGATCTTCACTTTCATAGTATCTCTTAGCTTTGTGTAATGTGGAGGAGGGAGGTCAGAGAAGGAGTACGTCTTATCATGGAAGATCGATGGTGGTCGAGATGATGGTGTTGTGAGGTACTCTTGGTCTGGTTCTGGAGAGATCAACACATTTGCAGCGGTAAGCACCGTCGATGCCACTGGTGGGATGTTTATATCATATAGGTCATTCTCACCTTCCTTTGCTGGTTGGGAGTCAGAAGTTTGTGTTGCAGATTCAGATGGGATCTCTGAAGCTTGTCCATCGCTCTCGGATGAGCTTGATGATTTGTCTGTCGAGCTTGAAAGGGTCTGAGTACGTATGTATTTCTTCAACTTCTTTCTCTTTTGGCGTTTGGATACGTCAATGAATAATGAAGATGGCTTTTTCGTTAGTGGTGAGCTTGATCCGGACTTGTCTTGGTCTTCACCCTTTAAGCCATTGAGTATGCTTTTCTTCTCCGACTTCTCGAGTTTACCTGAGCTCTCATCCTTAGGGATCTCACCCACTGTACCACTTCTTGGTCTTGAGCCATTGTCCTCCTTTCCAGGCTCACCATCTTTTTCAAGATCTGCAACGGCATTGGTGTTCTCATCGTATTCCTTTTTCAACTTTTCAATATCACCGAGCCCCTTCCAATCCAAATACAAAAGAGCAGATGTTCTCAATGGGACAATACCATCATGGATAGAATTAGCATACAGTGTCCTCTGTGCAAATGTCTCAAATACTTTATGAACTGGCTTCGACAGGATCTGTTCCAAGATTGGCTTGGTGGTGAACCCTCTCTTGTCAGCATCCGTCTTCTTCTTCATCATCCCGGGGAACTTATGCCTCAGTGTCAAATCTCTGCCAGTGGCTCCCAGAACTCCCAAATCCAATGCGAATGAGAAAGCCATGGGGAGCTCAGTGATACCAAGCATTGGACTTGCCATGATGATGAAGTTCACAGGCGTGATTCTGTCAAAGAACCCGGGCATCATATTTACGATGTGTGCAATTGCATACGCTTGGACTGGACCACCTAACGAATGCCCAACAAATGATATTCGATCAATCTGGTATTTGCTCTCTCCGACAGTATCCAGGACGAATTGGCCCACTCTTTTACCCAAGTATCGTATCCCCCGCTCTGATTTACCAACGTTTCCAGCGAATCCACGAATCATCACATTGGCTCCTGGGGTCTTGGATGAGATTTGTTCGATGTGATCCTTGATATACAGCATGTCCGCACCAATGTTGGAAAAGATTCCATGTGTGAGTATCACCAAATGTACTGGTTCTTCTGGATGTGGTGGTGGTGTGTCCCATAGTTCTTGTGTTGTTCGTACTTTCACATCGATCGGTTGCAACGGAGTGTTCTTCTCGTTGGCATGTCGAAGTAGGTGCAAGTCGTACCCCACTGAGAGAACGTATGAGATGTGGAATGTCGTTGTGAGTGCCAATTGGGAGACAACATCCACTGTCCAGCTATAAATCCCGTTCTCGATGAGGCTGTTCTCTGTTAATCGAAGCTTTGCCTTGAACGTCTGTCCTGGCTTCAGGTCCGGATCGTACTGGATCGGCTCTGAGAAATCACTGTGGTGGGAATAGTTGTTCGGTGTCACATCCACATACAGAGTGAAGGGCCCAGTGATGTACACTGGCCGTAGAAGATCCAGCTCGTCGTTCTTGACGGTGAGCCACACAAACTCTCCCAGCTCATCGTGTGAAGGTGACCCACTCAGCTGCGACTTCTCGATGCGGATTTGGAACCTGTTGACTTCGCCAATACCAACTTCGCCTCCGTGGAAATGTAGCAGATTACCGTCGATGTCTTCCTTTGTTGCAGACGGTGAAGAAGATGGCCAGCTCAGAGGGCTGCTGAGTGGAGAGCTTGTCGAGGGAGCCGAAGAAGAGGTGAAGGTCAGCTTCGAGTTCAGTGAGAGCTTCTTCATCGCGTGCTCATTCTCTGGCAAGGGGAAGTGTGAATATTGATAGAAGGCTCGGTGTAGAGGCAAATAACAAGCCCAAAATGACCCCCGATCTTGTGGAACTCGAAATAATATCCCGTTGCACAGCGTTGTTGTTTGTTGTTTGTTGTTTGTTGTTTCTTCTTTTCTGTCCCGGCCTCGCCAAAGGAGGGGCTGCTAAAATGCGGCTGACCCCTTGGCCACTGAATTTTGAAAAGTTGCAAGTTCGAGTCCTAGGCGCTGAATTAATTATTTATATTTCCTCAGATGAGATGTGAGGAGTACGCGTCGAGCAACAACTACACGCGTACCTCACACAAGACCAAACGCATCAAGACCACACTGCCAGCTTCTTATCAATAATGACAGTGTTGAAGAGGACACTTGTGAAGTCTACGGACTCTGCCGTACAAAAGAAGGTCAAATCGGCCACGGGGAAACCCATCACTGCGTTCTTTAAGAAGGGCACATCTACTACCACAGAAAAGAAGACAGAGACAGAGGAACCAACACCGGTTCAAGAGACACTACCCACTGACCAAGATAGCAGTTTACCAGAGTTCAAGTCCAAATTTGCTGCATCGCTCACACCGGAGCAACGAGAGCTTCTGGATCTCGAACTAACCACACTTGAAGACTCCTGGTTCCAAGCACTCCACAAGGAACTCACGAAGCCATACTTCCTTTCCCTCAAACAGTTCCTTGCATCCCAAGAAAAGGCCAAAGTGAAAGTGTTCCCACCTAAGAATGACATATACTCCTGGTCACGCCTCACACCTTTGCACTCCATCAAGGCAGTGGTTCTAGGTCAGGACCCATACCACAACGATAACCAGGCACATGGTCTTGCATTCAGTGTCAAGCATCCCACACCACCGCCGCCAAGTTTGAAGAACATGTACAAGGCGTTGAAGATTGACTATCCAGATTTCGAAGACCCGGGGAAAGTTGGTGATCTTACGAAATGGGCAGGACAAGGAGTGCTGATGCTCAACGCCTGTCTCACAGTGAAGGCACACGAGGCCAACTCACACGCGAAGAGAGGATGGGAGCAGTTCACCGAGGAGATTATCAAGAAGGCAGTGGTGGAGTCTGACAACAAGATTGTGCTGCTACTATGGGGAACTCCAGCACAGAAGCGTGTGGAGAAGATGAAGATTGACAGTGGAAGAGTACATGTTCTCAAGACGGTGCATCCGAGTCCGTTAAGTGCCAGAAGAGGCTTCTTTGACGCTGGACACTTCAAGAAAACCAATGAATGGCTTATGGAGCAGGGAGAAGAGCCAATCGACTGGGCATTGAAAGAGGGAAACGTGGTTGTGTACAAGAATTGAAGCAATTTGCCCCGAACACGTCGTAGCATCAACACTTTCGCTATTGGATTTATGTGAATGTGGTATTGGTATAGTCATGTGTGTTGTATCGCTAAATTAACTAATTATCAGTCTAAGTTATTTGTTCTCGTTCTCTCCAAATGGTCCAAAATCTCATCATACGCCTGATCCAAGTTCTCATCATCTGACTCAGACATCAAACTCTCCTCAGAATCACTACCATCATCACTTGCACCACGATGACCGTTATCTTCACCATCACTGTCCACGACCCGTGTGCGATCGTTGATGTTCTTTGCAGTGTTTCTTATAGTTTCCAAGTCCAATGCGTCATTGTTCTGTGACAAAGAAGGAAGACTTTCGTCTTTGCTGTAGATCTTATCAAGACCAATACCCTCTTCTTTGAACTTATCAAGCACATTACCAATGTTCTTGAAGTCATTTGACTCCATGATCATACCACGGAGTTTCTCACCACTCATCTCTTGTGTCTTAAACCACATCTCTGGGCTCATCTTAGTGTGAAGTTCATTGTCTCTGATCATTCCGCCAAATTTGAGTGCGTTGGCCTCCTCTTGGATCTTCAAACTGTCTGTGGAACGTGATGAGATAAACAATGGGACATCTTCATTCTTGAGAACTTTGAGTTGTTCATCATCACTAGAGTCTCTATCTTGGTGTTGGATTCCAAATGGCATGAGTTCATGATGACCAGCAGTGTTCATGTATGACGACATCACCAAGTTTGTACTTGAGCCACGAGACATCGAGGCAGAACCAGGTGGTGAATCTGAAGTGTTCGTCTCTGCTAAAAGCTTGCGGTGATCTTGAGCCGCTTCGTTCTCCTTCTTCAACTTGCTGTAAAGAGCAGCCATTGGCACTTTCTTACTCAACAAATCCAATCCCTTTTCAATGGAGGCATCAACGAAGCAAAGTCTGATCAGTGCCTCTTTTCCTTCAACATTCAGTTTGCCTTTTAATCTCAAGCTGAAAAGCTCTTCAATACTCTCCTGAATACGATCACGGATCTTGATGGCAGTCTTGACAAAGTCCTCAGTGATTTTTGGATCGGCACTGACATCATCATGCAACAACAGTCTTGACAGTTGTTCTCTCAATCCATCCATATCGTCAGCGTTGGACTTATCCTGATGCTCTGGTGCCTGTGACAGCAAACTGTTCTGCATGTTTCTCACAGCGTACAAACCAATCTGTTCTCTGTACTTTGGAGAGATACTCTCATAGTCCATATCAAGAGTCATCACTGTCTTTGAGAGCTTCATGGCATTTGTGAGAGCACCAGCAGACACTGAATCAATCGGATTACCAACAATAGAGACATATCTCAAGGCCTTGCAGAATGGAATCAGCTCTGCCAATGCCACAATAGAACGTTGGTTCAAGTCATTGTAGTCCAAGTGGATTCTTGCCAAGTTTGGATAGATTGGCAACCATTCAGTAAGACTCATCATGGCAGCTGGGAACATCTGTTTGTTGTTTGAAAGATCAATGTATCTCAGGTCCTTGAACACTGCAAAGTCATTGAACAACTTCTCCACGATACCATCATCGTTGTTCAAGTTACAAGAGTTCAACGAAACGAATTGAAGTGCCAATGCCTCCTTATGCTGCACTGCTGAGAATAATGGCTTCAACTTGTCACCCAAGTTGTTATAACCAACGTCCAATCCCACAACTTTCAGCTTGGCCAAATTTTGAGCAAATGTCTCCACTTGAACCAACGACAAGTCGTTGTATGCCAAGCCGAGCTTAGACGTGTTTTGAGAAATACCCAACTCCATCAAATTCTTGAATTGGTCATCAGTCATCTTTGCACCGTTGATCACAAGTTCTTCCATTCCCTTTCTGGAAGCCAAAGAAGCACTGAACAAGTCCCAGTTCATATCACTTCTAGAGTTCATATCACATTGCATACGGTTGATGCTGGAGGTGACACCACTGGTCTTGGATGGTTTTTGAACACCAGTGTGTAAAGAGGGAACTTGCGAAAGATCCAATCTTGACACTGTTCTGTTCTTGGTCAAGAACCAACAGAGTAACTTCCATCCTAGCTCATCCAATGGCGTGTTTCTCAACGTCAACTTCTCCAATTCTGGCTTATGCACCAAAGAACTGAGGATGATTCTCAGCATCTCAGAACTTAGAAATACACCATCAAGAGAGACACACAAGATCGGTGCAACACTCACAAAATCACTGAATGTCAACACCTCAACAAGTGAAGGCTTTGGGTTTCTCAATTGTAAGACACTCACTGGGTCACACGAACCAGCCTTGAGTTGCTTCAAGGTTGCTGGGATAGGAAGGATCTCTCTCAAGTGACAACAACGTGTGTACAATGTATCCAGGGGAACTTTTGTATCCAATGGTGGGAAGACACCATCTTTATCATCATGTTTCTCACCAAGACTCTTCAACGAGGTGCTTGACTTGTTGTATCTCACCATAGGCTTATCAATGCCAATCTTTGTAGCTCCAGCACTGACAGTGACATCGTCTTCGTTGTTCGTAGACGTTCTCTTGAGTTCATTGCCACCTTCCATGGCTCTAGCCTCTGCAGCGGCAGCGGCAGCAGCAACTTTGATTGAGTGATGTTGTGCCTCATGTTCAGCGTCCAATGGTTTCACCTCCACCAATGCCGGTTCTGAAGTAGGTTCAACAACGCTGTTTGGATGTGGTGCAATTTTCAAATGCCCAGAGCCACCAACGACGATACCTCCTCCTGCCTGCGTAAGGATCTGACGACGTTCAGCGGCAGTAAGCTTATGAATCACGATGGATCCATCTTTGAGGATCTCAACCTCACCTTTACGTGGAGTACGTGATGGGATCTGCTGTGGTGGATCGTTGAAGAAAACAGGGATATCAAATGAGACTCTCTTGAGGCGTGGCAAGTTCTCCAAGCCTGGAATGATAACTTGTGGTTGTGGTTTCGACGATGCTGTGGCTGTTGCGTTTGATGATGTTGAGGATGGTCTCTCTGATCTCTCGGATGTTTGAGATGCGACTCGGGAAAGAGATCCTTCAGAGATCGTGTTGTGATGACGGCGCAAAAACCCTGAAATTCTCGAAGGCGCAGCTGTATTTGCTTGAGAAGGCTCGGTCTTCTGTGCCACTTCAATGTGTGGTGTCTTGACGATTGCTGGCGGTAGCGGTGCTCTTGCCGGGTGTGCAGGGATGGGTCTTCCGAGAGCGTCCACCTTCGTGACTTTCGGTGCTATTGCTGAAGAGAAAGATGCTGATTGCTTGCGGTCTGATACCACAGATGACGAGATGGATGATGTGTCTGAGTCGCGTGTCACGGTGGCGGAGAAGCTCGTGTCCTTCTGGAGCTTATCCAGTCCCTTGGCCTTGTAGTGCCTCAGGAACTCCTCGAGCCTTGGGTCCAGCTGCGACACTGAACCCGACGTCTGTGACTTCTTCAAAGAGTAGTCCTCATTGCTGGCACCGTGTTTGATGAGCTCTGGAGAGGCTGCACGCACTGGACTGCCAGGTAGCGATCCTTTGGAAGAGCCAAGACTGTCGCTGCTGCCCTCCGGCTTCTTCTTGCCAAACAGCGTACGGAAGAAGCCGCCCTTCTTCTGCTTCTCGCTGGACGACTCCACGGCAGACAGAGAGCGAGACCGCTGTAGTACGCTCCCGACTTGTGCCCTTTCTGGTGCTGGCTGGACTTGTTGTAGCGCCTCGTGGATGGGCAGCGGCGGCTCAACAACGTGCTTCTTGGGCACCGGCATGGGCGTGGTGGCCTCTGGGAGCTGCCCACGGAGGAGCCAGTCGATCTCCACGTTGGAGACGCCCTCTCGGTGGTTGGCGTGAGGCATTTCGTATGTGTTTTGTGCTCTTTGATGTTGTGTTGCCGCTGTTTTGGTGGTGATTCTGGACGTGTGCCTGCGGACTTTGAGTGTGTATGGTTGCGGGGGGGTGGCTGACGGCTAGGATGTGCTGAATATGGAGTGTGCAGATGGCGGTTGTGTGTGTGAGTTAGCTGGAGATGCTGCTTGTGTGTGTATGGGACAGCTGCTGATTCAAAGCGGCTCTTAGTTTTAAAGGTGGTGATTTGAAGCGCTTGTCCCCCCATTTTTTGGTTGCAACTTGCAGCTCCCAGCGTATAATCAGTTCACCGCTCGCAGCTATCACGTGACTGGCTGATTGGCTGACAGGCGCGCATCAAACGAGTTCGCGGAAGACGAAGAAAAAAAAGGGCCCGCGGGCAAAACGTAAACAAAGCGCCAGAACGTTCTGAATCGACCGCCACATCGACCAGCTTTTAACTCGTCTGAGCCACCAATCCCACAAGAAACAACACCAAGATGTCCCTGTTCGGCCAGACGCCCAAGGACGGCCAAGGATCGCTCTTCTCCACGGGAACACCGAGCAAGGAGGGCAAGAACACGCCTGCCTTCACCTTTGGATCCACTGCGACGCCGGCAAACAACGGCGACAAACCTGCAATGAGCTTCAGCTTTGGAACCACAACCGCCGCCACAGGAACCGCTGCTGCTGCTCCTGCCTTCACATTTGGACAGAATGACGACAAGCCTGCCGCTGCACCAGCATTCTCCTTTGGAGCCAAGACCGATGACAAGCCTGCCTTCTCATTTGGTGCTAAGCCAACAGATTCATCAGCAGCTCCTTCATCAACAACAGCAGCTGCCGCCCCTGCCGCCACACCATTTGCATTTGGAGCCAAGCCAGCTGAGACTAAACCTGCTGCTCCAGCCTTCTCTTTTGGTGCACCAAAGGCTGATGAGAAGAAGGACAAGCCATCCACAGGATTCTCATTTGGTGCCCCATCCGCAACCACTGAGAAGAAAGATGATAAGCCTTCGTTATTCTCACTCAATTCTGGAGCTTCAACTACCACATCAACAACTGGCGGATTCTCACTAGGTGGTGTTGCAAAGCCGGAGGAGAAGAAGACAGAGGAGAAGCCAGCATTCTCATTTGGCGCTAAGCCAGCAGAGAAGAAAGAAGAGACCAAACCTCCCGCCACTACAGGATTCTCACTTGGCGGTGCTATGCCAGAGGAGAAGAAAGACGACAAGAAGACAGTTTCATTTACAAACAGTGTGATTAACCGTGATGAGAAAAAGGAAGCTGCAAAGACAGTTGCCCCACAACCAGTTTCATTAAACAACAAGACATTGGAGGATCTCATCACGAAGTGGACATCACAATTGACCAAATCATCAGCTTCATTCCAGGCATATTCCGAAAAGATCAACGAATGGGATCATGTCTTGGTTGATGGAGGTGATAAGATCTCTAAGCTATACACCGATGTCGTTGCCGCTGAACAGACACAGAACAAGATTGAACAACAACTATTCTACATTGAGAGACAACAGACCGAGCTTGAGACGTTTTTGGATAACTACGAGAACAAGGCTGACTCTCTACTCTCTGATGTTCTTTCTTCAAACTCCACACATAGGGATTCTTCAGTGATCACAAATGATCAAAAGAGAGAACAGGCATACCGTACAGCAGAGATGCTTGATGAGAACTTGAACTGTTTGGGATTGAACTTGTCATCACTCATCACTGAGATCAACGACGTTAGTGATAGTTTCAACAGAGCTAATGGTCTGAGTGGTGGTAAAGGTGGATCTGAAGAAGGCGAGGAGGATAACACTCTGTATCAAATTGTCAGTTTGCTCAATACCCATTTGGATGCCCTTGGTCGTATCCAGAAGAACTCTGATGATGTCCAAGGTAAGCTTGAACAGTTCAAGAATGTTGGGTTGTGATGACGTTGAAGAGGTTTCAATGTACACTATATTGTTAAGATGTCTTTGACTGCTATGTAGGAACTACTTTGATGATTCGTTCAGAATATGCTGTCATATGCTCATGTGTATGGAGCTGTCCTTCTATAAAACGATGTTCTGTATCATTTAGATGCCCTCTTCAAGGCACCTCTAACTCTTCTCTGTAATTTCAACTCCATCCTCAATCTATCCAAATTCATCAATTTTTCCCATTTCATCCCTGTGTGAATCTTCTTGTTGATCTGTTCACCGGCTTTGCCCAACTTATCCTCTGGTAAATTGTACAACTCAATTGCATAGTCCGCCAACTCCTTAATCTCATCCATGGACATCTCCTTGTGTGGATAATGTAACAGTAAGAACAAGACTTCACCATTGTCATCACATTCTGCAAGTTGTAACTTGATCTTGATGAGTAACACCACAATCAAGAATGGCACCAATTTGCACAGATCATGATCATAACACATGAGGTAGTCCAACAGTTTCAATGTGTTGTTCTGTCCTAATTCTCTGATAAACATCAATCTCACCCACCTGATGAGCCACACTTGAGATTCAATCTTATGCTTCTTCACCAATAGTTCGTAAAGTGCTGGATCAATGAGTAAGAGATACTTGTTGAATACTGAGATACACCAACCGATCAAATGGTCCTCATGGTAGAAGTTTGGAACCACACTGAGCATCATGGAGGTGAAGATGTTGAAAGTCTCAATCTTGATGCTTCTGTTGTTTGGGTTGTCATTGTATAGCTGTAAATAGATCAATCCGCCGATCTCATGGAAACCTTGCTTGTATGGAGTAAAGGTGTGATAGTTGTACATGATCTGGATGATATCATTCTTCACTCGATCTTCTTGGAAAATGGGAGCAATCAGCAGTCTGTCAACATCCATCCTTATAACATCCAAGATCTCAACCTCTTCAGGTGTCATTGCAGACTTCAAGGGGTCATCAGAAGCCGCTTCAAGTGTGGACACTGTCTTTGTATGGTTGACAGTATCAGTAGTGGGCAGTGCTTCGGCACTTGTCGACCTGCTTCCGGGAGCAGACGGCACAGGCCTGAGATCGTCCTCGAGAGGGTCCAGTGTGTATGTGTTGAGACACACGGTCTTCCATAAGAAAGAGCGGGTGAAGAATGCCACTCCCTGGTGGTACTCGCCCTTCAACACAGCCTGCTTGAGCTCTTTGAGTGTGGGATACTGCTTGCGTGTGAGCCGCACTTTGTCTGAGAGTTCGATGCTCATGTTGGTGGGAGATCAGTAGAGCTGAGTATGGGGTAGTGTGGTGAAGAGTATGGATGTTCCAAAGACACCGAATTAAAAGCACCAGAACGGCTCCAAAGGGGTATGGAATGGAGATGTTTGATGTTTAATGTTTTGGTGGACTTGATGTGCCATGTCCTACACGAACGCGCATCGGTGGACGATCACTAGCTTCGCGCACATCACGTGACCTGTCACAATCGAGAAGGTCACGTGCCGATTACGTCAGCTGATCACCGAGTTTCGCCTGGGCTGATGGCCAACGTTCGGCCGTCACTTTCCCACCACCACAACCACCGCCAGCTTCACCTCCAGCAACTCCACAGTCACCTCCAGCAACACACACGTGAACTCCAGCAATGGACCCAACGCGAGCACCAGACTTCCGCCCACCGTCCACACACCCGGCCATTGCCCCGCTGGCGCCCTCCTCACAGATCCCCAAGGCCATCCCCATCCAACCACCCGTCCTGGCAGACTACCCCAACAAGCTGGACGCCCCCTTCCAACCACGCACCCACAGACACCACCACCACCACCAGGCACACACACACTCCCACGGCCACAGCACGGGCACCTCTACACCACTGTCCCGCACCTCACTAGAGAGCAGCATCCCGATGCTCCCGGAGAACCTGCAGCCTCTCTCTTCCAACGAGAACTCCTCCGAGGACGAGCTGCCCAACATTGACTCCATCAGCGAGTCCGTGCAGTCCAACTCGATACCTCGTATCCACTCATACCAGACTGCCGATTTGGAGGAAGTGCCACACGGGATCATCCGCCAGGCCAAGACGCTGGAGGAGTACGAGTTCCCTACACACCGCCTTGTTCAGAAGCTCAAGAATACGAACAAGCACCCACTGGTCATTGTGGCATGTGGGTCCTTCTCCCCAATCACATACCTCCACTTGCGTATGTTTGAGATGGCCATGGACGCGATCAGAGAGCAGACGAGGTTTGAGGTCATTGGAGGCTACTACTCCCCTGTGAGTGACAACTATAAGAAGAGAGGACTTGCCCCGGCTCATCACCGTGTTCGTATGGGAGAATTGGCATGTGAGAGAACGAGTTCATGGCTCATGGTTGATGCATGGGAATCATTACAGCCAACGTATACACGCACCGCTAAGGTCTTGGACCACTTCAACGAGGAGATCAATGTTAAAAGAGGTGGTGTTTTGACTCCTGATGGTTCCAAAAGAGGTGTTAAGATCATGTTGCTCGCTGGTGGTGATTTGATTGAAAGTATGGGCGAGCCAAACGTGTGGGCAGATGAGGATCTTCATCACATCTTGGGAAGATATGGATGTCTTATTGTGGAACGTACAGGTTCTGATGTCCGTTCTTTCTTGCTCTCCCATGACATCATGTATGAACACAGAGCCAACGTCTTGGTCATCAAACAGCTCATCTACAATGATATCTCTTCAACCAAAGTGAGACTATTCATCAGAAGAGGAATGAGTGTGCAGTATCTTTTACCAAATTCTGTCATCAGATACATTCAAGAGCATGGACTCTATGTTAATGAGAGGGAACCGGTCAAGCAGGTCTTGGAGGCCAAGGATTAGAAGTTTTGAAAGATTCAGACAGACAGGTATACTGTACTGTTTTAAATTATGTGTTTAATTTGTTACATTGCCCTTCCTTGTTTCGAACTTATTTACAAGTAGGAAAGTAGTCCACTGCTCGTGTACCCTCAACAGACTACATCTAAAACAAGCTCTACAACTCTACAACAAAGAAACAGAAGTCATCACCGTGAGTTTTATATTGATGCATAAATGTATACTGGCCTCTCGCCAGTGAAGGAAATAAACGAATCACATGTAGAACTTTCTCTTCTCCTTATCCATGTCAGCTCTATGCTCCCATTCGATCTCCTCCTTGATACCCTTCTGCATTCTTCTCAACTTCAGAGTAAATTGTGGTCCCAACTCTTGTAATCCGACTTTCTCCTCATTCTTGAAAACGTATCTATGTCTTCTAAAGAAGATATAATCTCTCTGGTTGTGTAACGTGACAACGTTTCTTCCTTCAAATTCAGGTCTGTGAGGGAATAACGCCTGGAACAAACGTCCCACTGTCTTACCCAATCTCGTTGTGAAGTTGTTCAGCACAAGTTCTGGAACGTGGTCAGTGGCATTACCATGTCCTGCAATCTTCTTTCCTGTGACATAACTCGATACTGAGAAGTAGAAAGTTGGACCTTCAGGTAAATGGATAAACGTGATACCATTCACATTCTTCTTATCTTCATTGATAACAACCAAGTCGGTATACTCTCTATTACTGCAGAACTTGGACATATCCTTCATACTGAACTCTCTTTTCCTCTTGATGAATGTGGAATTTGGCAAGATTTCTAATAGGATATCTGCAAACTCATATGCAATCTTTCTAGCGTTAGCGTTTGTAGTGATCAAGATCTTTGGTTCACGACCATCGAAATATGAACTGAAATCATCCTCTCCCTCAACTTCAGTGCCCACTGTCTCATCGAAAACACGCTTGGATTCAATGGTATCTGGTACATTCTTTGCAAGACGTTCCACTTTCAATTCAGGGTTGGCCTTCTCCTCCTTTGCACGAGTAGCACGTAGTTTGTGACGTTCCTTGTTCTTCTTGTCCTTGAGCTCAGCAAACACCTGCTGACGTTTGAGCTTGTTCTTGATGGAGACCTGTTCTGACATCTCTCAGTTTGTGATGTGTTGTATGTGTGTAGTTGATGCTGTTGCAAAGCTCGAAAGTTTGGTGTTCAAGTGATAAGTTGAAGGATCAAGCGATGAGGTTATAATTTTTTTTTTTTTTTTTGCAGGTCATCCCAATGCGGTAAATTCCGGCTCACAATTTCCGGGGGCTTCACAATCGATTATGTAATCACAGTCATTGCTCCGACCATCTCTCCAGAAGTCCTGTTCCACACGAGTTAGTAGGTTTGGAATGGCACTTTGTGGTTCTTGACACACACAAGCAGCCAGCTGAGAATGGACGATCTAGAGACTCTGTCTAATGTCTCTGAATGGGAGCTGTACGCCCAGGGGAAGGCCAATTTGGTGTACAAATACTCCGGTAGTGACAAGAAACACGAAGGAACATTGCTACGACTGCGATTGAAAGATCAGGAGCTGGACACCAAGGCTGTGTATGATTTCATTGAGAGAGACATAAGGTCGAAAGCCGATCTTCCGGTTGTGCCTATGCATTTGGTGAAGGTGGACTTTGAAGTTGAAGGTGCACTGAATGACGGATATGGCCTACTGATGCCAAACGTCGTGCCAGAACAATCAACAGTGATCAAGAAGGACAAGTACTTCAAAGTTCACCAATACAACAAGACCTTCATACTTGAGATCAAGCCTAAATGGCTACGAGAGACCAAACATGGCTGCCGAAACTGTGCGCATCACAAGATGAAACACAAGGAGGAAGCCGACTTCTGCTCAAGAGATCTGATCGACCCCACATTTGTACAACACGGCGTCTCTAAGATGCTTGACGATATCAAGGCACGCAGGATCCTCAGTGAGTATCTGCTATTACAAGACAGTGCACTGGATACTCTTTTTGAACTTCAGAAGCAAATTGTGCTTGAAATGCTAAGCGAGAAGAACCAACCATCACAAGAGCTATGCACCCAGATGACGCTGAGAGATGTCACAGTGTTCTTCACCGTTGATACGATACAGGACACAATCCGCGAGGCTGTAACTGACGTTGACCCCAAGTCACCTATAAAGTGGGAACAATGGGCCACGACAGAGCGTGAACTCATCAAGCATTATTACTGAACCTTTTCATTTCAGAGCACTCATGTCATAACCGTCATATTCATAATCATTCCAAGACAACACTTGCATCGACACACAATGCGCCATCCTTCTGTATCCATAAATCTGCACCATTATTAGTCTCTTTCAAGCACAATTGTATCTCATCACCACTGAATATAGGCATGCTGTTTTTATACCTGAACTCCTTAATCTTGATCCCATCGAACAACGTGCCAATCCATTCTAATAACAGAGTCACTGATAGCGGTCCATGCATCAAGATGTTGGGATATCCTTCTTTTGAGACTGCGTATTTTCGGTCATAATGAATCTTGTGTGAGTTGAATGTCAATGCGGAGTATCTGAACAATAGGAGATCACTTGGCTTCATGACATGTGTGAAGTGGGGTTTCTTATCACTCATGAAGGGAATCAAGGGTGTATACTTCTCCATAGTGTATATCAATGATCTCTTCTCCTCCATCACAATATCTCCATTGTGTATGAACTCTCTATTGATAGTGACATATGTGTTATCCTTCAGCTTCCTAAACTTGTCCACGGTTTCAAGGCATAAACTCTGTTCATCGAACGGCAACTCACCATGGAACTTCATCTCTCCACCAATCCACAATCTTCGTGTAAACGACGAGTCCTCTGGTTGTTGATGTGCATCATATCCATCTTTGGAGAGCTGTTCCTCTTCGTGTTTCGGGTTGAAGTAGAGTAGGTGATATCCTGGAGGGAGGGTGCTCGTCAGTGGCCGTTGCACGTTGAAGTAGGAGTAGAGTGCTGCTTTGAGGCATTGTGAGTGGGATTTTGCAAGCGTGTCCGAGAGTATCCATTTCCTTGATATCATTGTGTGTAAACTGTGTGACTGATAATGGGAAATTAGAGTGATACGAATGACAATTGTGTGTGTGATGTTGTGGTATAAGGGACAGCTCTTTGGGCCGCAGGTTGAATTTCACCGGTCGCACTTCAAGGTCACGTGACTCTCTCTCTTTAGAAACACTACACATTCAATTCATCTTTACTATCGATGCATTCATTAGCCATTGAGTATACCCATAATCACTCTAGATAGAAGTCATAGTTCTCCCACTTTTTAGGAACTTTCCCCTTGTACACCCATGAGCCATCCTCCTGCTTCTTGAGCTCGAAGAACTTACGCTCATTCTTCACATTCACCAACTCTGGTAACTTCGCATCTTCACCATTGATAGAGATCCTCAATCCAGCAAGTAAAGTGGAGATACAGACAGTAGTTAAGTTCTCTGGCACCTCCATTCTCAACTCCTTTGCAGTAAGCAGCTCTGACACCTGGTAGTTCTTAGCAGTGTTTGCAGTGATGCTGAGCTTCTCCAGCTTGGGAAACTCCCTTGGTTCCAACTTCTTGATGAAGTACTCTTCCTTTGGGTCTTCATTGTTTTTGGACTTCACAATGTCAGCTTTCTGTAGGTCAACTTGCAGCTCACGCAACTTCTCAAAGGCATACCTCTCAGGATTCTCATCTCTGAACTCCGGAATACCTGATACCAGCAACATCTTGAACCCAGATACGACCAACTTCTCAACATCGTGGCGGATGAATTCCAAATCTCTCCAAAACAGTGGGATGTGAACCAGAGAGTCATACTCATCCCAAGCATACACCAAGTGTAATTCTTTGAGACGTGTACATCTCCGGCCATTGAACACAAAATACAAATCCCATGGACCATCACTTTCATTGAGGGCAAAGAGAACACATTTTTCCAACATCGGTGCGTCAAATTGAATGATCTTGTTGACAAAGCTGGTGGTTAGCAAATCGTTGATCTCCAATTCTTTAAGTTTCCCCATCTTCATGACAGTATCACCTGGTATTTGCATAGGTATCAATGAGTATTTAGCCACAGCCAATCTCTTCCACGTCAACTTCTCACAGTTGTCCCATCTCATTAGGGACATGAACGTGTCTGGCACACCTTCCAGCCATATATCAGTGAAGTACCTGGCAAAGTCCTTTGGATTCGGGGTAGACACACACCAGTATGCCTGGCAAGTGAGTCCATTGAGGGCGACGTCTTGACATACACCCCCATTTGGGTCATCTCGCCAATGCTTGTTCACAAGTGCGAATCTGAAACGGTCCGACTTGGTGGGAGGTTGCATCATATCCCCATGAATTTCTGGGAACACTGAACCTTCGTTGTAAATGACGATGTTGCTAGCTTCCTTCGTGGTCAAATTGACATGTGCCCCATTGCACTCTCCAGTTTCACGGGTGTAACAACGATCATCAAACGAGGCTCTGTACTCTGTACAATCTGGGACAGACATGGTCACACCAAAGTTCTCAAAGTCCACACTCTCCAATGTGGTGATCTTCGCACCCTTGTCAAATGTCCAATACTCGTGGCGCTTGCACACAAGGTTCGGGTTCTTGTCACCATAGGTTTGATATTTCTTCACCTTGCTGAGGGAGGCAACTTCTGGTGGAACATACTCCTCATATCTTGAGTCAAAGAAGGCGTATCCAAGAGGGTACCTCTCTGGGGTTACTCTCTTGCACGCGTGTGCACCGACTGCGATCATGTGCTTCTCTATGATCTTGTTTGGGATGTTCCCCTCCGCGTTGACACGGAAGTAGAGCAGTGTGTCTCTGGTGATGAAGCGGAGGTAAAGGCAGCCGGGCGAGGTGTTGAACTCCACCGTAAACAGCCTGTTCTCGAGCTGTGTGAAAGAGAGGATCTTGAATGGGAACTCCGAGTAATGGGACTCGTTGCGGGCGTATTCTTCCAGAGATACGGCCTTCACGTGTGGCACTGGGAATAGCTCCGTGGGTGTCTGTGGGTGGTCCGTCACGAGGAGCAGAAGCGAGCACAGGTCCGGGTAGGCGATGAGCAGGTTCTCGAACTCGTTGATGTAGAAGTCCGGTGCACTCATGACGTGCTGGATGATGAACAGGGCGAGCTCTGTGGGCAGTGGGAACTTGGCGAGCTTCTCTGGCTCTTCCGGTGCCGGTGCTGGCTCTTCGGCCTTCCCCTTGTCACGCAAAGTGAGCTTCTTAAACCTGTCGAACATCCTCGGGGTAATTGCCACTTGTGCTTGGTGGTTCTCGTCGTTTCATGGGTGCTTCCAGTGAGAGGAATTTCAAGGGCAGTGGAAAAAGCTCAACGAGGAGGCCAAATAATAAACGTGCCGGTGCCTGCGTCAGGGCCCTGGGGAAGTAGCAGCTGGAGCCTGTGATCACGTGACCTCCTATATCCCAGTTACTACGAACCGTGTACAAAGAGAAGCCAACTCACATTAAAAGCTCAATTCATTAACAGCTATGTATTATTTAATTAGAAAGACAAGGAAGTACACCGATAAGTGGCCAATTGACACAGCTCACTTGTCCGAGTCCGCATTTGACCGGCAGACCTCCACAGGCGTGTCTGCCAAACTGGCCTCGCCAGACTCTGTTTCTTCCTCCCCACCTTCCACACTCTTCTGGTTCTTGATGAGCAGCAAAACAAAGAAGGCCAGAGCATGCAAAGCGAAGATTAAGTAGAAGCAGTTGTTGAATTTGGCATTGAGCGCCTTCTTCTCGCTCGGGGTGGTTGCGAGTTTGATGTCTCCCAAGAACGTGGCCACGACGGCGTTACCCAGGCAGATTCCAATCTGTCCACAAGTTTGTAAGAGTCCACCGACTGTTCCTTGCAAATGGCCCGGTGTTCTTCTCAGAAGGGCATTGAAGTAGATTCCAAAGTAGAGGTTGACGAAGTATCCATACAGGAAAAGAGGCACCAATGCGTACGTCCAATAGTTGTTCTTGGCCGTGTAGTCGTGCCCATAAGCCCACCCAACCATACCAATCATTCCGAGTTGTGATCCCAAGATCGCATTCTTCATTCCAATCTTATAAAGGAATGCTTCCCTGTTCACGAGGGCTCCAAATGTTAGCCCCAGGGCGATAGTAGCTGACTTCAACCCACCAATGAGTGTGTTGTCTCCCTCGATGTATTGGGCGTACTGGATCTGACATGACATGAGGGCCATGAATGTCACATACAAGAGGGTGGTTGCAGTGACAAATGGAAGGAAGTTTGTAATAGAAAAGGCCTCACGTGGCAAGAGCATCATAACATCGGAGAACCAATCATGCTTCACAACAACAGGCTCAGATGAAGTGTGTTCTCCCTGCTCCAGTTCCTTCTCCTGCTCCAAGAACCTGTTCTTACGGTTTTGGATAAACCCGATCTCAAACCATAGAGCAAAGAGTAAGACAACAACACCAATTGGGATAGGAACATATGCCGCTGGCTTCTTCCAGGAGTTACCACCTTCGGTGAGTCCCAAGATGACCAACAGAATACCCACGATGAAGAGGAAAGTGCCAGGCCAATCAAGGTTCTTCATAGAGATGTTTTTGTTTGCCTCTTCTGTCTCAATAGGGGTCATAGTGAGGTAGAGACCAATGGATACGAATGACGATAGGGCAAAGTTGAAGTAGAACATCCCCTTGTATCCAATATCCGTCAATGAAAAGGCACCACCAATGACGAGTCCCACAGAACTTGAAGCAGTAAGAACCACCAGGATAGCGATCAAGGCTGGACCCATTCTTCCCTCGGCAGCATAGTATGAGTAGGCAATTGGGAACAAGGACGGAATCAAAGAAGCAGCAGCAATTCCTTGAAGTGCCCTCATGACAATCAACACGATGATCTGGTTTTCAACCAATGCACATATAAGTGAGAACAGTGCCACTGTTGAAGTACCGGTGATGAACACCTTTTGTACACCAACAATATCACACATCTTTCCCACAAGCATGATGAATGAACCCAATGTGAGTGCATATGCTGAAAGGGTCCATGACACGGTAGGTATATCAGCATCAAAAGTCTCCTGGATGCTCCGCGCCACCGATAGTGCACCAGTGACGTTCAGGTTGTCCAGCGATGCACCTAGAAGAGCGAGGAAGAACGACACGTTCTTGCTCCTTCTCTCTAGGGGCACCAGAGTTGTGAGTCTGTTGTGGATTCTTTGAATTGGTGCAAACATCTTTGAATCTTTGGGTTAAAGGCCAGTTGCAGCAACAGCAACGCTCATCATCATCGAGAGAAGAACCCTGGTTGTTCTTATACCCAGTGGCAATTATTAATGGTGATCCGTTAACAGTGCTGTGGCGCCAAGGTACGGATTTAGCGCGTTCAGGAATTGTTTGCCACTTGAATAACTTCCTCTTACAACTGTCAACTGCTCACGGTCCCCTACCGCTAGTTTAGCAAGCTGTGCTCTTCCATCAGTGCTGCGGTTGTTGTATGCGTTTGACAGCTCGGTCGGCCGAGGGATCATCTCCGAGTCCTCGGCCGAGCACTTCCTGTATGTTCTCCGCCGACCGAAATCTTTAGCGTGCAACGACCATTACAAATCACTGGACAACACACTGTATAATGTACAGACATTCACAGTTAGAGGGTCCATGGTACAGCTGATCGCTTCTAACTTGTTTGCGGTTCTCCGTGTCATCTCTTTTGTGGAGGGACCGACCGTGTCATCTCCAAACTGTACTACCTGGGCCTTTAACTAGTAGCCACTCGTCTCCTTAGTGAATAGTGCACAAATCGTCACATAATAAACCTTACCACTCGTCATATACGACGTCGAGTAAACCGTGGCAAGACCCCTCAGTCGGACACAGAGCCTGACCGGAATTGTCACGTGACTCTCGAATATTCCGAGGGCAACGCGATGTTCTTGATCACGAGCCGAATTGTAAACATAAACAAACAGAATGATCAGACTGCAAGACAGACGGAAGTTGCCACAACAGCCCTTCAAATCCTCTCGAAATGGGGACGGCGGTGGAGAGAGAGGTAATTGAGATCTTTTCGGTGTCGGATAATGAGCAAGAGCCCTCATTCACCCCTCCGGCAGAGCATGCAGAGCCACAGCTTCCATCAACAGAAGCAAAGAGGCAGAAGTGGAACCTCTTGACCAAGATTGTTGATACTTATGTCCAGCAGCATCCGACTCAACTTGAATCTCCCGCATTCAAGGAAGCTTTTAACAAGTTCTGTGGCGAGAATGATATACCGCTCAGGTATGTGGGAGAAACCGGAGGTGATCTTGCAGCACCAGATAAACATGAAGCCAAGGATCCAAAAGATGCAGAAGTTCATCATGAAGTTACGGAAAAGACACCGGAGGCTGTTCATGTTGAAGAGGAGGTACCTGAAGAGGCAAAAGTACAACAGGCAGTACCACAACCGGCAGCACCACCACAACAACAAGAGCAGCAGCAACAACATGTGAAGGCCAATGAGAAAAACAAACCAGATGTTGATCGATCACCTCTTGCACAAGCTCAACCACAGCCACAACCACAAGTGATTCAATCTGGACATCCACAGATCCAAGGTCCACCGATTGTCCCTAATCCACAGCATTATTCGACCTCCTTGCAATTCGGTCCTCAACATGGCCCAATTCCAATGGAGTACTGGCAACCTCAACCACATCCTTACCAACAACAGTGGCCATTCCCACATCCGATGCAATACCCACCTCAATTCGCTTATCAACCACAACCTCACCAACTTCCACTCAATGGTCAGATGGCTAACAACATTGCACCAGGACCACCAACACCACAAGCGTCAGGACCGCCGCCACCACCACCACCAGCACAGCAGCAGCAGCAGCAGCAGCAGCAGCAACAACAACAACAAGGTATTCAACAAAAGCGTGTCCCTTTAGCAAATGTTCCTCCCTCCAACATTGTTGCTACACTCAAGCGCCCTAACAACGCTGGTATCCAGAAGCCAGCACAAACGAAAAGAAAAGAAACGGCTGCACCACCTCCTGCAATGGCCTCGGATATCAACAAAGCGAGGGGACAGAAGCCATTCAGATACACGGAAGAACTGTTAAGGAAAAGTGCATACAGTGGCCAGAGTTGGAGAAGGAGATTTGTCAAGAAGGACGAAACTTTTGCCTCAAGCTTTGTGGAGGGGAAAAAATTCAAGTCAATTTATTACCTTGAAAAATGTGCGTTCATTATGTTGAGTGCCAGTGAACTTTCTGGATGTTTTAGAAAGAAGAAGACCCAAACTCAAGGGAAATCCCTATACACATGTCACTTTTGTGGTGATGAACTTTTTGAAGCCTTTGTCAAGCCTGATACAACTGCTACATTGAAGTTGCTAGCTGGAATGCGGGGTCATTTACAGGCATCATGCTGCGACCCAAAAAAGATACAAATTCAAATGCGTGCTGAAATTAATGCCAAATACCAAGGATTACAGGCAACAGAGGATCAAGCTCAAGAACTCGAACAATTGAAGAGAAAATTTGAGAAAGTTGAGGACTATTTACTTACTAGTCTTGGGATGGGAAGGGATGGTTTAAATCTTTATCGAGGCATCAAACTCGCCAACAAGACCTCTTTGTTCTGGGCAAAGTTGTGTGATGTCTCAATTGAGATTTTCTTGACAAAGTATCAAGAAAGAGTTGCACCTCATTGGGGAAAGATGGCTTATATAAACTCATCACTGTCAGAACTCTCAACTGCCGTTGTGGACGTTGTCTTTTCGATACTTGGACTGAATGATCGCAACTTGGGTTATCATTACTACAAATGTTTCGGAGAGTATCTTGATTATGATGGATACCATCACGATATAAGTGAGAGAGTCAAGGCACATGGTCGTGCCCTTCATGAGTTGGAGAGAGGTGGAAGACGCTGAACTTGTGCTGACTGGTTTTGTATATATTGAGCTCAGTAATCTCTTGAAGGAGAACTGAGCATCCAGCCATCTATAATAATAGATGTTATATCGATCGTACTAGTAGTTCATTGGAACGTTCGTTGTATTTCATTGGCACCTCAATTATAACTGCACATGCTGGTGCTGATGTATGTAGCGGCATAGCACACAGTTGATTCCTTAGCGTTCAGTCTATTCAAGTCTATACAACTCCTTCACAAAGTTCTCACCCCAAAAGGCACTGGTATACTTTGAGATATACGAGAACAGCTTCTCATGATTTGCCTGCTTCTTCTCCTGGGGTAGTGTCAATGATTCATGAATCGCATATGACAATTCATCAGTGTTCCATGGGTTCACAATGATGGCACCGTTCAACGATTGGGCAGCACCTGTGAATTCTGAAAGAATGAGTGATCCTTGTTTCTCATTTTGACATGCAATGTATTCATATGAGACAAGGTTCATACCATCACGTGTTGATGAAACGAGACACACGTCAGAGATGGAATATAGGGATATCAACTCGTCGAATGGGATAGATTTGTGCATGAAATGGATTGGAACAAACTCCACAGTTCCAAATGTTCCATTGATTCTTCCAACAAGTTCATTAACTGTGGCTCTTAGCGATTGGTACTCTTCGACATCTCCTCTTGAAGGAACGGCCACTTGCACCAAGACAACTTTGCCAATCCATTCTGGATGTTCGTTCAAAAACACCTCCAATGCGTGAAGCTTTTGTGGAACACCTTTGATATAGTCCAATCTGTCAACACCAACAATGATCTTGGTATCTTTGAACTTCTCCTTCAACTGCTGTACTCTGGCCACGACTGAGTCCTTCTTCAGACCTTCTGTGAAAGTGTCAACGTCGATACCAATTGGGAAGGCACCAACGTTCACATAACGGCCATTGTACTCAACTCCATTTGGAAGGGTCTTAACTCCCAAGATTCTCTCGACCGAGGAAAGGAAATGTCTTGCATAGTCATAAGTGTGGAATCCGATCAAGTCACAACTGAGCACACCTTTCAGGATCTCCTGTCTCACAGGCAAGATTCTGTAGATCTCTGAGGATGGGAATGGAGTATGCAAGAAGAATCCAACTTTCACGTTCTTGATGCCACGGTGCTCAATCTGATCACGCAAGAGCTGTGGTAGGAGCATTAAGTGGTAATCGTGGACCCAAACGACGTCTCCATCCTTCACGTGTTCCAGGATCACATCGGCAAACTTCTGGTTGGCCTCGTTATAGGCGGCCCACGCCTTCTCGTCGAAGTTGATCTCGCCCGGGTGGTAGTGGAACAATGGCCAGAGAATCGAGTTGGAGAAGCCGTTGTAGTGGAGATCAGCCACCTCATCGTTGAGGAAGACCGGGGTCGCCTTGAACTTCTCGTCCAACTCGCGCGTGACCTTCGCCTGCTCGTCTTCAGGGACCTCCCAGCCCGGCCAGCCAAACCACTGGAACGTGGAGGTCTTCTTGAGTCCCTGGAGCGCCGTCACGAGCCCGCCCGAGGACATGTTGTACTGGTACTCCCCGTCAGGAGAGCGCTTGAGGGTGACAGGTATTCTGTTCGAGACAACGAGCACGTTTCCTGTGGACATTGTGCTGGTGATTGTGATTGTTTATGTGTTTTGTATGTGCTGGATTAGTTGCAGAAGTTGCCGCCCGTTGCTTCTGGAGTAATTGTGCTGTTGATGGGTGTTGGAAGTGGTGGTTGAAGGGAAAGGTTGCTACGGGGAAACACCGGTCCAGAAGTCTCCAGAAGTCTCCAGAAACAGAAACTGGGTGGGCTCAGCCAGGGGCCATGTGGGGCACCTGACCTAGTGAGCACGTGACCTGGCCATTTCGCGAAATTTTATTGGTACGCGCACTCCCTCACCGCTACACCAAAACACAGGTCTAACTGGAGAGACGCGTAAACAAAACAACAGATGATCGTGGAATTAGCACCAAAAGGACCCATTTCAGGAGAACAATCCGGGAACCTCTTCCGAAAGACTCCACACAATGAGCAAACAATACGCTAAGGAGCATTCGCTCGATATACCGCACTTCTCATGCATTGAGTTCCCTCTCAAGGTGAACAACATTGACAAGGCCTTTCAAATGGTTGGTGGTAAAGAGGCAGTGATACGAGCTTGTCAAGACGAGATTGCCAACCCATTGGAATTGAGATTCACAAAGAACGTGTACGAGCACCCCATCAACTCGAAGTTGAGCAACAATGAACAGATCTTGATCAAGCTATCTGTGCCGAAGAAGGCACTGGAAGAGAACAAGGGAAACATTCAAAAGACATTACGACAGATGCATGAGAGCAAGAAGTCAGTACACATCACACCACTGGCGATCATAAATAAGACTTTCAGATTCAGAGAGATGTCCGATTTCCAATACCAAGCCACGACGAGTGAGTTTCCAAGGGAGGTCAACAAATCTCTCCATTCTTTGAACTACAACAACATCAAGAATCTCAACTTTGAAGATGATCTGAAACCATGGGAAGTGGAAGAAAGCGGGCAGTTTGAACTCCCTCCACCACCAAGATTTTCATCAATCCCACTGCCTTTCAACTATCACTATAAGAGAAACTCAGCGACGGTGATGTCCAAGGAGGGAAAGCTCACCATCAGAAACAAACATATGAAGCTTCACTCCATCATCATCAGATGGCAAGACGAAGTTCCAAAAGAACCGACGGAAGTATTGAAGCAACAATTGAAAGTGTTCAAAGAGGACTCCACAAATCTGTTTTACAAAGATGTCATCCAAACAATTGACATTTTGAAACCACTGTTTGAGAAGAAGCCAATTTGGATTCGTAAACACATCGAAGCTGTCCTACCACCAACTTTGAAACAATGCTTGAAATATGCATTACCCCAGGTGTCTTACACATGTACCAAGGGACCATGGAGACTATCATATATCCGTCTTGGTGTCGATCCTAAGAGTTCTCCAGAGTATGCACAGTATCAAACTGAAGGGTTTAGAGTGCCAAACTTCACCACGAAGATTCCAAAGAACTTTGTCACTGATGTTCCAAGTGACGTTGCTACAGGGTTTATCTTCAAAGGTGAAGAATTACCAATCTCTCTTGGATTCCAGATTGAAAACTTGCAAGATCCAGATGTGTTGGAGGTCTTGAAAGGCACAGAGCTGAAGAAAGAGTGTGATTTCCATACTGGGTGGTATGAACCATTGGTATTAATGAAAGTGAGGAAAATCATGCGTTATAAGCTTCGCTCACTGATTGATGGTACAAGAATTGAAGAGTCCAAGATCGAGTATATCAAGAACAAGCTCGAAGCACCAGAGTTTGAAGAGTATAACCAGGATGAAGCTGATAATGCTGCATTGGAAGATGATGAAGAATTGGAAGACGAATATGATCTAGATATCAGTGACGCTGGTTATGCTGAGATCCTGCAGTATTTGGAGAAACACAATCTAAAGGGTGCAGATGAGATCAAGGGTCTTTCAGGGTTGTTGAAACAGAGGGACTTGGACATCTGAGACCATGAAGAACATCCTTCCCAACCGTGTACTGTCTACGAATCTTAATGTTAAACAATTGGATATGTGCTCAGTATACTTGCGCTATAGAAATAGGTAGTAATAGGATTGAAGCTGTGGAGCATTTGTCATAGGCCCGTAACAAGGGGGACGCCGCCTATCTCCGCCCATGTTCTGCTCAGCCCGGCTGTACGGGAGAGGCCATCCTTGTCGTATAAGAAGTCCAGTATTTCACCACAATTTTCCACCATTTGCACACTACTGCTGGGATGAAGCATACGAGCACACTCCCAAATACCACAATGCAGAGATCACTGTCCACGCTATTCAACAAGAAGGCAGACCAAGGATTGGCTCGCTCCTCATACTACAACACCGGGACGCACACACCCCGGCACACGACTACTCCACAGACTTCCGATTCAAGCACACCACTACCGGAACTCTTGAGAACACTCAGCATCACTAGAGACTGTGAGAGCATAGATGAGGCTACTTTATACTCCGACGGTGAAGAGGAATCAGATGAGACTCTCAACAGCCGACTTGGGAGAAAGGCACCTACATTGACTTCAACCTCATCGTTGGACTTTGCCAGTCTTGATAAGATCTTTGATGAGTATGACTTCACACCCGAGAAGCCATTGGTACACGTCATGGATCCGGTTGATGAACTCCCCATGAAGGAAGAAGAACTCGGCAAAGGAATAAAGAGGAAGAAGCTGAAAGAGGCAGGGAAGAGGAAGGTGAAGGCTTTAATGGCGAGGTACGAGCTAGGGATGTTTGTGGCACATAGTATCGCTAGTGTTACATCCAAGTGAAACGTATATATAGACCTGTGATTGGCAATAACAGAGAATTTTAAAAGGACAGCATATACCTCGACCATACTGGATTGCGCGTATGAAGTGTAGGATGTGTACTCCGGTACCGCGGAGAATGCGGAGATAACCTTATGATCTCCACAGGTCACGTGCCGCCGCTCTATGATCACAAAAGCTTTAGGTGTGGACTGCACGTCGTAACTTCGCTTTGCGGGCTGTCGGAACTCACTTATTATGAGTTGTCGTTGAGACCATCTCCAAATCTGGCAACTACCATCGGCTCTCGGTGTTAGACAGAAAATCCGCCTCACAGTACTGCAAGCGCTAATATAGCAGACAGAAATTTCTGAGATGATCTGCAGGTTGGATGCAACATATAAAAACACTCTCTCCCTCCCACAGTTCAACCCAATCGATTCTAGAGCAGAGGCTCCATCACATCCAACAAGAAATAACGTCACGCACAATCATGAGTTCCTTTCTTTGTAAATTGACTTTAACAACCGATCCATCCACGGCGGAAACCCTCAAGCTCCGCATCGCCATCGACCTGCCATATGACCTCATCAGCATCATCAGATTTTTCCAGTTCGTCTTTGGAGTGTTGTTCTTCTCTATAAACCTAGCACTTTTCTACGTGAAAGCGTGCCCGGTCATATATAAACAGGCGTATGTGCCCTTTGAGAACGTGAGGCCAAAAGGCAGAGGACGTTTGAGGCACCTGTACAACGGTGGTAGGCTCCTGCTGGAGATCATGCCGATGGACCAGTACGTGGAGTACGTCATCATGGGGCTCTTGTACTTCTTCACGGCCGTGGCCTTTATCTTCTGCCCTCCAGAGAGTCTGTGTCACTGGAGAATCTGGATCAGGGCGATGCTGCGGTGTCTGTTTCTCCATTATTCCGTGCACTTGTCGATGCGGCTGTGGGGGAGGATCCCTCTGGACGTTGTTCTGCGCAGGGTGGAGGGGCTTCCGCGTGTTCGTCCTTTAGAGATGGGGCTCGAGGAGTTCAAGTTCAGGTCCAGGCAGATCGACGAGGCGTATGGGCAGGGCCATGAGAGAGACAGGGAGCACCAACCCTTCGGCCACGACTACTCCCACAGCGCCCACAGGTTGAGGAAGCGGCTGAGGTGTGTAGACCCAGAGGTCGTCTCGCGCAGTCACGTGATGCGGGAGTTCATGATCGACTCCACGCACCGGGGCGGCCTGGACTTTGACCCTTTTTCTGAGGATTGCTCCTTGAACCGTGTCATCACCGTGGAGCCCGACAAGTCCAATGTCAGCGACGATGCCTGTGCCGTGTGCATGTGCGAGTACGAGCCCGGGGAGAGCGTGATGGTCCTGGGATGCCAGCACCGTCTGCACACAGTGTGTTTCCAGACGATGTGGCAGGGATACCTGGACAAGCTCGAGAAGTACAAGAAGGGCCTCATCAGTTCACGGTGGGACTACTCAAAACCACGGACTGTTGTGGAGGAGTGGCACTTGTTGCATTCATACAAGAACATCACATGTCCCTTCTGCTCGCTGAGTCTGCTGAAGCAGTACGCCTTCTACAAGCAGATAGGGTGGAGCCTCAAGGAGAAGCCATACTCTCCCTTCAAGGGTTAAGTGACATAATTGGTCATTCAATACATCGGGGCTTTGTTTTCTACTCAACTAAGCTGTAGCTGAGCACTAAAAGTAGTGCACTAATCAATTGCAAGCGGTTATGTGGTGCACCCATAGACCCGGAGCGCTGTGTAGTAGAGTGCGTGGTATACGCCACTCTGAGTCTCAGAAAGAACAATAGAAGCTCAAGAAGAGAACTGCTTTAACGAGTGATGAGTTGAAGGCATTCAAAGCTAAAGACCCAGAGAAAAACGCCGAGGAGTTCAAAGAAATGGCACCGAGGTATAGCAACTGTACCTTTGTGACACTGAAAGAGCTCAGGGAATCCAAACCAATTGAGCAGAACAAGGACATCTCCTGTACTGTTTGTACCCAGGAGTATTCAGCTGACAGTGAGAGGTTGATTATTTTGCCATGTGAGCACTACTTCCACGAGAAGTGTATGTTTGGGTGGATAGAGACGAAGCATGATGGAAAGGATCTGCATTGTCAGACATGTAACTTGAGCGTGTTGAAGCACTACATGTTCTACATGGAGAACAAGATAAACCCAGCTAAGCTGCCCTATTCAAGCAAACAGTCCAAAAAAGCTGCTTCTTAAGCAAAAGGCAAAGCTAAGTAATGCCTAGGCAATGAATATTCCTTTAAATTTGAAGATTTTTCGTAGACTCTGAGAGAGAGAGAGAGAGGTGCTGAGGCGTAGTCTGATCCTCGGGCGGACCTCCCGAAATAGGCAGCTGGACCGGAATACACCATATTTTGAACTCATGTTTGGTTCCCAGCTTTATACAGGCTATTAACAAGCCTACACTAGTATCTCCAATGTTCATAACAAGTGGAAAAATGTCGTGAAGGGTGGTAGAAGTGCCACAAATTTCGGTTTAAGCCCGCCCACTCGAGGTAGCTGTAGCGACCGGAGAGTCTTTGTGATCTAGATAATCTACGTCACTTGTATGCTTAGATCACTTTGAATAACCCACTCTCTGAAACTAAGATACTACTACTAGTGCACTAAGAGTTTGGCTGTGACTCCCTGGGGAAGCGCTCTGTCCATGGTGTGGTCCAGAAGAGCTTCAACCCCCAGATGATCTGCGATCAGTAACTCCTCAACTTTCAAAGGGCACCACAAATATTATGGAAAGGGGGTATGCACCTTCCTCCTTCATATATGACTACGCTATTAAACCTTCAGGAATCACTCTACCAATTAAAATGTACACCGCAACTACAACTCGAGAGTTACTGGTTACTTCCGGGTCTGTACTAGCTCCAATCACAGCCACTATCATAAGGACGTTGGAAGCTTCACCCACTGAAGCTGCATCACCATTTAAGCCGGCTCACAGCAGTACACCTCATTCAAAGTGCAAATTTACTGAGTTACCACTGGCAGGGTTAATAATTATTGTACTCATATTTTACATCCCACTACAGTATGTCCTGGCCGCTTTGTGGTGGGGAAACTATCTGGCGTGTAAGTCCCTTGACGAAGATATTCGCCGTCTTCAAACGAGCCGAACACCAGATGTTGATAAGTTGAAGAAGCTAAAAGGCGAACGAGATATCGGGTACGTGTTTGCAGTCTTGTTATCAATAGTGAATATTCCCTCTGGAATAGTGTATGCTGGCTATTACCTGATTTCTAAGGTGCCAGTTTACTGCATCACTCGGAGCCAGAGGAAGAAGACCAGGAAAGAAGTACAAGAGGCAGAATCACCGGTGATTACAAGTGAGCATTTGAAAGTGTTCATTGCAAGACACAAAGGGAGAAATACAAAGAAATTTATGGAGATGGCACCAAGGTATAACAATTGTACCTTTATGACACTGAAAGAACTGAGGGAATCCAAACCCGTTGAACATAACAAGGACGTTTCGTGTACTGTCTGTCTCCAGCAGTACACTGAGGACGATGAGAAGTTGATGATATTACCATGTGACCACTACTTCCACGAGGAGTGTCTGTTTGTGTGGATAGAGATGAAGCGTGGTGAGAAGGACCTGCATTGTCCCTTGTGCAACTTGAGCGTGTTGACACACTACATGTTCTACAAGGAGAACAAGATAGACCCGGCTGTGGCGCCTTACTCGAGCAAACCGTCAAAGAAAACTGATCCTGCAGCTGCTCCTGCAGCTGCTCCAAAAGCGAATTAATACCTGGATAATTGATATCTCCTTGAAATTGAAAGCTATGTGTAGATTCAGAGAGAGAAATGCAGGAAGAGAGTTCCGCGTGATCTGATCCTCGGCGTGCGTTCCCAAAGGGGCAGTTGGACCGGGGTATGCCAACCAGATGTACTGGATCCAGTGTCCAGAACGTTGCTTGGGGGTGTCTAAGAACTCCAAATAAGTTGAGAGGCATTTTCAGGACCATAATCTACCATAATAACCAGCTACTTAACCTCATATACCCATAGAATATGCGGTTGATTGAGCATTTAAGTGAATGAAAGTCGCAGAAAGGCCCGCGAAACCCGCGAAACCCGGCCAAGCTTCAGCTGTCCAGAGATCCACCCGCCAGTTCACAAGGCAACGACGACCACCAAACATCAACACTTCCAGACAGGGATCACCGGGCACCACAGAAAGAAATGTCCAAAGACCAGTTCGCCGACCTCCTCTCAGGGATCACGCAGAAGAGCGACGACACGAAACTGTCGCTGGCAGAGAGGCAGAGGACCGCTGCTCCCTCGGCGTCGCTGGCCACGTCTTCCTCTTCCTCGCAGTGGGCCAACTTCGACATCCTGGACAAACAGCCCGCCAAACAGTCCAATTCGTCGCTCTCCGGTGACCTGTTTGAAGGGTTTGACGTGCTGAACTCCTCACAGCCACAGCCAATCAGAGCGCCCCAGCAAGGTGCACCACCGGTGCAACAGCCAAAGCCTGAACACCTGTTCGAAGGGTTCGGCGCTTCACCATCGTCATCATCGGCAACACCAACTCCACCAGCCATCTCACTGCACTCCAGCAGCTCTAACTTGGACATCCTCGACAGCTTCGACTTTGGCACTTCGAGAACGCCGACACCGCTGAGAAGCTCAACACAGCAACAGCCACAAGAAGCACAGCAGCAACAGCCACCGGGACAATCAATCGATGATCTGTTCTCCGTGTTCGATGCCCCACCAGTGCAGTCACCAGCACCTACTCCCAAGTCTGAAGTGCGAACACCAGTGCATTCTGTGCCTCAGTCACGTACACCATCCTCTCGCAATGTTCCTACACTCCCATCAAGAGCACAACCGCAGCAAAAGAGAGCGCCAGCTTCCAACAATGACGCATACGACGAGTCAATTGCCAATATTGTCGACATGGGATTCTCCGTCGAGCAGGCTTTACGTGCTTTGAAGCATACCAAGGATGGATTGGACGTGCAAGAGGCGATCAACTTCATCATGGCCGAGGCACATAACAAGTCGAGAGCCAAGGCTGGACTCCCTCCACAGTCTACCAAGCCATCTCATCATTCTCAAAGAGTTAGTGGTGCTGATGAATACATCCAAGGCTTCAGCAAGCTCGTGTCTGGAGTCACAAAGAAGGTCATGGAGGCACAGAAGCAATTCATGGGACCACCACCGTCGAGTGATGGCCGTCCTGCATGGATGAGAGATGCGGAGAAGTATAGAAAGCGTGGACCAAAGTATGAAGAAGACCCAGATGAGATCACATCTGAAGAACTGAGCAGACTTCAATTGGAATCAGAAAGACCTGTTCCTCCTCGTTCAAGAAAGCAGTCCGTATCAAGATTAGATGCATCCGCACCAAGACCAAATCACAGTGTTCCACAACCACCAAGACCATCACGCATCCCTGATCCAGAACCAGAAGTGGATTTGTTTGCACCACTTCCATCATCATCATCAGCACCAGCTACTGCCCCAGAGCCTGAGGTTGATCTGTTCTCATCACCAGCACCTACAAAACCATCATACTCCAACGACATAATGATCTCTTCATCCAACAGAAACAGAAGATCCGCTAGAACAACACCTTCATCAAGCACACCAACTCCAAAGTCTTCAAGACCAACAGTGCCAATAACCTCGACACAGATGGAGTTCTACAAGGATAGCAAGGAACACGGTGGTGTGGCTTTCAAGAATGGTGACTTCACAATGGCTTTGCAACATTATGAAACTTCATTGAGTTCATTACCACAGGGCCACATCTATCAAATTCTCTCAATGTCCAACGTTATCACCTGTTATTTGAAACTTGGTGAGAATAGAAAAGCCATTGACATGTCTGAGAAAGCCCTGGGTCTCATTGGTGAGGGTAAAGGCGTCGGTGAGGAGATTGATGGGAAGAGCATGAAGGATTTCTGGATAAAGATCATGTCCAAGAGAGCAGAGGCATTTGAACATTTGGAGAAATTCAAGGACTCATTAGAAATATGGCAGAACGTCATTGAGAATGGTGGTGCATCCAAACAAGCATTAGATTCAAAGAGAAGATTACAAGACATCATCAATCCAAAGCCAAAAGCTACACCAAAGCCAAAGCCACAGTCTGCTCCAAAGGCTGCTCCAAAGCCATCACAACCATCCACCAAAAAGGATTATGAAGCTGTTGAAAGACTCAAGAATGAAAACAAAAAGGAAGAACAATTCGAAAGAGAGAAATATCAACTTCTCGATGTCGTCGAGGCCAAGATCAACACATGGAAGAGTGGTAAAGAGGATAACCTCCGTGCATTAATCGCATCCCTCGATACAATCCTCTGGCCAGAGACACAATGGAAAAAAGTCACAATGGGTGACTTGGTGATCCCTAAGAAGGTCAAGATCAGTTATATGAAAGCTGTGGCAAAGACACACCCTGATAAGATCCCCAATGACGCTACTAGTGAACAGAAGATGATTGCACAGAGTGTGTTTGTGACGCTGAATACTGCATGGGAGAGTTTCAAGACGCAGAATGGCATTAGTTGATTGATATACAGATCAATGGCATTATATAGTTGAATCTATTCACAAAACTGAGTTCTTCGGACTTTACGTAGTGCATCTAAGGGCAACAAATGTTCATTACTGGCATGATATTATCTTTTCAGCTATTACGGCTAACTTCCTCCTGATACTTCACCATAGCCACCATGATCGATTTCCTTAACGGTTCCAAGTATGCCTTGGCCAATACACTAGATCTTTCGTCCTTGATTTCTTCGACGGCGGCTTCCACTCTTTTCTTAGACTTGGATAAACTCTTGTAGAGGTTATTCACCGTTGCCGCTTGTGATGGGTCTCCGGAGTTGAAGTTGAGCCAGAAATGTCTGAGGAATTCCACAGATGTGCCATGTGTCATCCTTAATGATTCCAATAATGCACTGTCAAAATTTGGATCGGTCTCATCTTCCACTTGATGGTTCTGTTGCTCTTCGAATGATCTGTAGACTTGCCAACTTTGCTTTGATTGTTTTGAGTTCATTCTCACTGCATTGAGGATAGATTGTGATGCCTCGTTGATTTTTGGCTTCTTGGATTCTGAGTAAATATCTGATAGTTCAATTGAACGCTTAAACTGTGACTTGATCTCCTCAGTGTATGTGATGTATTCCTCCTTAGTCGGTAGTTGTGACTTCCGGTCCTTATCAGTGTCACTATTCAGGTGAATCTCTGCATACTCCTGCTTATGAGGCTGTTCCAAATCTTGGAACACAAGTTCTTCCCTCACACGTTCCAACTCCCTCTCCTCACGTGTTTTTTGTAAGTCTGGTGTTGACTGTCTCGAGTACTCAACTTCTAAACTCTTCATCATCTTATGTGAGAGCCTGTTCATACTCTTCAACACTGTGACTGTCTCTGGAAGGGCATCTGCCTTCATTGTCATATCTGGGGCATTACCCTTCTTTGTTGAATCATCCTGCTCGTTTCCCTCCACGTCAATTGTCTTGTTCACTTTATGATCCAATGTCTCATCCTCGTGCTTCTCATAGTCTACATCCATGTTGATGTACTTGTCCAAGATCACATCACCTCTCAAGTTGGCGGCAACCTTTTCACCTCTCAGCTTTCTGAACAACTTCGAACTGAAAAATCTTGACCAAAACTCACCTTCACTCAATCTTGGAACGTTATCGTCGTAAGCCTTTCTCACAACTGGATATTGCTCAAAGATGGCATGGATCTTCTCTCTAGTGACACTCACATTCACTTGGTTATCCGCTGTGGCTGTTGGTTTGATCGTACTCAGGACGTTAAATGGACCTTTCTTCTGAGAGTTGGCCAATGCAAATGCTCGAAGGAGATGTACTCGTGTTTTCCAAAACTCGTCATTGTCCAGCTTTTGATTGATCACAGCTTCTCTGAACGTGGCCATGAGCTGTTTGTCATCCATCAGTAGCTTCTGCTGTAACCCATGGTTTTCCAAGAGCTTTTTTGTATCAAGGGCTTCATCCAAAAAGGATGTATTAATGAGAGGTTTGTGATTTGCCTTCTCTGTCTCTTGCGCCGCTGTTTGCATTGCTGTCTTGTGACGAGCCACGATCTGTTGGAGCGCCTCTTTCACGTTATCCATGATCAGTCTGTTGTTGAACGAGAATGTGTACGTCACCACTTCCTCTGCATCGTGAGGTTTGGTGAAGATCTTGAGAACCATCTTTGGGGAAGTAGGTGGGGTCTCCTGGAGGTTCACAATGGTCGTGAGAACAATCTCCACTATCGTACCTTCATCGGCAGCTCGCCACTGGAGGATTGACGGTGTACGGTCCTCGTAGATGGTCAGAAGACCGATCTTTTTCTTGAAAACCGCAGCACCTGACACAGACATCCTTCCTTGTGCGTTTTAAACCGTGAAAAAACACCACTGTGTTCCTAACAGCAAGATCTGTGAGAGCTCCTTTGTTGTAGCTGCCTTCTGGTGTTGATCCATCTCCATCTACAGCGCTCGCGAAAATGTTGCTGACGTAAGTGCTTACGTACGCCGCGCTTCCGAAATTTTTTCCTTCATCACCAACATGAGAAGATGGAAGCAGCTGGAGAAGCCTTTTGGTGCCACTTTCCCACTCCACCAGCAGAGACACACGCACAATGGCCTACATCGGTATCTCCTTCGGTAACACTACCTCCTCCATCGCTGCTCCTTCCAAGGACGGCTCCATCGAGGTCATCGTCAACCCAGACGGTGAGCGTGCCATCCCATCCACTCTCGCCTACATTGGTGACGACCAATACCACGGTGGCCAGGCCCTCGCCAACTTGATCAGAAACCCAGCCAACACAGTCACAAACTTCAGAGACTTCCTCGGCCAGACATATGACAAGATTGACCTCACTCTCACAGACAAGTCCGCCAAGGCTAAGGACATCAACGGCTCCGTCGGTTTCGAGGTCGCTGCCTCCGACGAGAAGACCATCACATTGACCGCTAAGGAGGCTACCGTCAAGCACTTGGAACAGCTTAAGGCTGCTGCTGTCGACTACCTTGGTAAGGACATTGAGGGATCCGTCATTGCCGTCTCCACAGACTTCACAGACAAGCAGAAGGAGGAGCTCCTTGCTGCCGCTGCTGATGCTGACTTGAAGGTTCTCCAGTTGATCAACGAGCCATCCGCTGCCTTGCTCTCTCACCTCTCCCAGGACGACAAAATCACAGAAGACAAGACATACGTCGTTGCTGACTTTGGTGGTGTCAGATCCGATGCTGCCGTCATCTCCGTCCGTGGAGGTGTCTTCACAATCTTGGCCACATCTCATGACTTTGAGCTTGGTGGTGTTAAGCTCGATGCCGTCTTGAGTGAGTACATCGCTAAGGAGTTCGAGAAGAAGTACAAAGCCGACCCAAGAAAGACCGCTCGCTCCCTTGCTAAGCTCAAAGACGCCTCTATCTTGGCCAGAAAGACCCTTTCTAACGTTTCATCCGCCACAATCTCCATCGAGTCCCTTGCCGATGGTATCGACTTCCACTCCACCATCAACAGACTCCGTTTCGAGCTCACAGCCAGAAACGTTCTTAACCAGATGGCTGACTTTGTCACCGCCGTTGTGAAGAAGGCTAACTTGGACGTTTTGGACATTGACGAGGTTGTTCTCGTTGGTGGTGTTTCCAACACTCCAAAGCTTGCCTCCAGTATCGAGGCTCTCTTCCCAGAGACCACAACAGTCACTGCCCCATCCACAGATACAAAGGCTTCTTACCCAGAGGAGTGGACCGCCCGTGGTGCTGCCATCCAGGCCTCCCTTTTGGAGAACTTTGACGAGGAGGAGATCAAGGAGTCCCTCACACCAGTCATCCTGAACACACAGCATATCGCCAAGGCCATCGGTCTTGTTGGTGCTGACGGTCAGTTCATCACTGTCTTGAAGGCTGAGACCACCTACCCAATCAGACGCACATTGACTCTTGACTGTCCAAAGGGTGATGTTCTCTTGACCGTTGTTGAGGGTGAGGCTACCGTTAAGGAGACCACACTCGAGCCACCAGCAAGAGATGAGGACGACGAGGATGATGACTACTCCGACGAGGAGCCAGAGGTCATCAAGGAGAAGCTCTACATTCCAGGTACCAAGCTTGCTGAGATTGCCGTTAGAGACGTCACCACTGACAAGCTCGATGTTATCTTCAACATCACAAAAGAGGGTGTCCTTTCAGTTTCTGCCAGAGAGACAAGACAGGGTTCTGTTGCTTTCAAGGCTGAGATCTCTCACAACTAATCTTTGGGTGTATATTTAAAAGGTGCAGCTCCCGGATCATAGACGTTGCATTATCGGTGTGAAACACAATCGTAGACTAGGTAAATGGCTTATTTACACGACATGAAAATTGCTAGGTTGTATTTACATCAAGCTCTGCTTCTATCAAGAGAGAGTCTCAGCTTGAGGAAGTTTGTGACAGTTCTGTTAACATCAGCACGCATACCGTTTCTCTCCGCAAGTGACACCACATAACCATTGATGTAGTCGATCTCTGTGTCTCTCAAGTTGAGCACATCCTGTCTCATTGAAGAGGAGTTGTGAACGTTCAGAACAGTACCGACATCAATCACATTGTCATACATGTCCTCTGTGTTCAAGTATGCATCGGCCTTCTTGTCACCCTTAAGGGCAGGAATGCACTTCTTGAACACATCCAGGGCCTCACTGATGATGTCCTTGAACAATTTATCAACACTGTCACGCCCATTCAACTCTCCATTGATACTGTTCACAATGGAAGTTACCGGGTTGATACAAGCGTTAACCATGAACTTCTTAAGCTGGATCAGCAAAAGCTCAGAGTATGGCATGTACTTTGGTACAAGTCTCTCTGCCTCCAAAATGCTTTTAATGAATACAGGTGGCTCTGGGACGAACTCCTCAGCAACTGTCAAGTCTCTTGGGAGTTTGGCAATGTTCATGTCTGATGATCCAGCATGGGCCACAATGTATCTCTCCTCATCTGGGATAATGAAGGCACCGTGACCTGTGACACCTTGGTACATGTTTGGTCTTGACTCAATCTCTGGCCAAATATCTCTGTAAAGTTCATCAACGACACCGAGACCGTTCTGGATCAACAAGATGTTTGTCTGCGGTGAGATAAGATGTACGTAAGGCTTCAAAGCATCCTGCGTCTGGTAGGTCTTCGTTGTGACAATGAGGTTATCAATGGGTCCCGAAACAGTCTCTGGGCAGCCTGCTGAAAGTAATGTTGACTCATCTGCCTCCTTTGGCTTGAAAAGTCTTCTCAAAGTGACTTTAGAGCTGTATTTCTTGACGAACTCATCATGACGCTTCTGGTTACGCCATAGGAGAGTAACTTTAGGGGCAGCCTTGATTGAAGAGAGCTCGAAGCCCACCAGTCCACCAATGGCACCAGCTCCCAAGATGTATACTGAGCCTGTCTTTGTCATGGCCAACTTGTCTAGTGAATAAGGTGTTCGGAGTTTGGAGTAAAGCTTGGAAGTAGTGTCACCTCATGGTCAGAACTCCTACCCCCCAGCATGTGCCCCGTACCGTGTGCTGACGTAATCAGCTTTCCCGTTAAATTTTTGGAGTTGGCCGCGATCCAGCAAAATTGTAAACAAAGCGCTTTGGCGGGTCTTCTCAACGTTCTCTCTTCACGGCGGTTAGCACAGCCAGACAACGGCAAACACTAGGAGACACACAGGATGGGACTGCACTGGGCACTAGCTCCCTTCGAGCAGCTGTACGCCTCAATCCAGCAGGGCAGCTGCGATGTGGCGCTGCTGAAGGAGCTGAAGGACGACCTCATCCAGCTGACACGAACACCACCAAAGTCGGCGGCAAGCAGGACAACACTCGGCTCTGGCAAGGTCAAATTCAGTGACGGCCTCGAGTATGAACTTAATGAGACATTCAAGAACAACGCTGCCACTCTCAGTGACGAATTGGATGTGGATGAGCTCATTGCCGCTGAGATCTTGTTCTATGCAGAGGGCTCTGGAATCGCTCTACTCGACAGTGCAAAGGCGATCTATTACCTCCGCAAGCAACACATACTGAGCATTGTGAGTTATGCATTCAACTGTGGGGACCAAGCAATGATTTTGGTGCTATGGTCAGAAACTTTCGCCAATGACTTGATGGAAGCCTTCAAGTTTGTCGACGAGGAGCTCAAGAGCATACATCAACAAGTTTCCAGAGCTAGATTAGTGGGAACATATCAATCAGCAGACTACCAATTGAATCTTTCATTCAGAAGAGACTCTCTGAACTCACAGCATGAAGCCCTTGCAGAGACACTGTACGGTATTGTGTCACAAAACTTGCTCAAAAAGGATGCATTCATCCATTTCCTGGACCACACAGCATCATTCGACGTTGATGATTTCTACATTACACACATGATTCCAGCTCTCTTACTTTACTCATCCCAATTGAGTAATCTCACTGATGATGAAGTGAAGCTTTTGCACAGTGATATGATCAAGGCACTCAAAGACGAAGACATCTATCAAAAACCAGCTAAGCTGGTTGTCATCCTTGTATTCCTCACATACTTCATCAGCTGGTGTAAGAGTGATACTGCAAGAGTTAACTCGTTTGACTTTGACATTGCTATCGAGACTCCAATGACAACAGCAGTGCAACTTGGTGCTCTTGAACAACTTCTGATCTTGTGTGCTGAGACATCCAACAACGACTTTGATCTCTTTTACGATCTCAGAACGCTTTTCGAACAACATCTACCGAGACTGGTACCAAAAAGAGTCTTGGACATCAACGAAGAAGAAACGAAAAAGGCTCGCTCGCAAGACGCACATGCTGCTCCTGTCTATGTTGTTACGAAATCACACAGACTCTCTGAGAACTTGTCAGAGCTTTTCACACAAACAGTGCACAACTTTGTCCAGTCTTTTATCTTTGATGCTGCATTTCTTTTGATCAAGATCAAAGACTCTGAAGAAGATTCACTGCTCTCTGGAGAAGACACCTTCCTTGACGACATTTCAAAGAAGGCTGATTTGGAAAGATTCTACCTTGCCGTCTTCTACCTCTACTCTGATCGTGAAGACCTGATATCCACATTCTGGGAAGACAGAGAATCTAATGCATTTGGGTTCGTGGAGTGGGCCTCAAAGGGTGAAGACATGCTCATGAGATCAACGTTCCTTGTTATGCTCTCAGCGTTGACTAAGGGAGAGGATAATGCCAACCACGTCTACCACTTCATTGCAAACTCTGATAAGATCTCATGGTCTATGATTATCAACATCCTGAATGCTTACATTGAGGCTATCCATAACTTCGAGACAAGTGGAGACGACAAAGACTTGGGAGAAGAGACAATATTGGCTATTTCATCTTATTTGACACTCATCTACAAGGTTGCCCAGAACAATCAGGCCACAACAGAGATGTTTGATTCAACATTGCTGGACACTTTGTTCAACCTTGTCAAGCTCGACACCCCGCTTGTTGGCCCAGTGCTTCATGTGCTACGGTCCCTCATATCGAGTGATGAAAAGAGAAAGTTCGCAATTTGGGAAAGGCTTGATCAGTGGATTTTCGCACAGGATGCTTCTCTCGATGAGTGTTTCCAAACAAGGCTTGCTGCCTTCCCAGATATTTTGGGATTTGTTGATCTTCTTGAAGGACTGTTGACACCTAACACCGAATTTGGAAAGTACAAATTACCATACCCACAAAGACTTGGTCACCCTCACAGAAAACCAGGAGTTGCACCTTATTTGGAATTCTTGCTGTCGAACGTGTTTTACCATTCACCATCATTGTACTTTGCTGAAAAGGTTGCGTTACAAGTACCAATCTTGAAGACCATTGACAACTGTCTTTCGTCTTTTGACCCAAAGATCATCTTGAACTCATTCCCAGCAGGTGCCGATCTCAACCAGGTCGTTTCCACAGGTGAATTCACAACATATGTTCAAGCCAACCCAGCACCGGTGGCCGTGAACTTCATGTACCAAGAGAAGATCTACAACACTTTGTTGGACATCACATCTACAGGTTATGATAAGATCAGTGATAAGTCATTTGAAGAGAAGCAGGTTCAAGTCGTTGACATGGCACTTGCAATCATTGAGAAGGTCCTTTCATTGGAGGTCACATACATTGATGAGCTCTTGCCAATTTTGAAGAAAGACAACAGCTTCCTCACGCCTTCAAGAATCGGTACACATGGCCTCAGCTCGTTCTATGATGCAGTTCTATTCAATCTGCCAGTTGTTGCACACGTTGCTCTTTATGTTGGCTCATCACATCTCCCTATTGCTGACAAGTCTATCAAGCTATTATCAAGGTTTGCCAAATCATCACAGTTCGGATCCAATCCTAATGGAGGAAAGACAAAACTTCTCACAATCTTGGACAGTATCAATGAATCCTTAAGAATCAAGTTGAACTTCATCAACCAGCTGGAGTCAGAGATCACATCATCAGAGTCACTCGCTTTGAAGATCCAGATCTTGGATTTCCTGAACATGAACTTGTCTGTGTCGTCGAGAAAGACAACCATTTCACATCTTCTCCTGGGCTTCGACTTTAAGAATGGTCTGTCATTGGGAAGTTCCACATCAACATCTACCATTGCATCTCATATATCATTGTTCAAGACGCTGCTATACATCTTGGAGTCCAGTTTCTTGACCGTGGACTCATCCACTATTGACTATGCACCAATGCGTTTGGCATCATTGACTTTGGAGATTTTCCTCAAACTTGCAAGAAACCCAATCAGCACCAACATTGTTCTCCCATACTTCAGTCAGAATGGTCTCCTGGAAAAGCTCTTGACTACCCCAAGTGTGGGCCCAACAACTCTGTGGAATGGACTGAAGTTCAACTCTACAATCTCAGAGAGAACCTCTTTCAACTCAGGTCCAAGCATGGGCGCTTTCTTATCACTGTTGAACCAGAGAAACTTCATCCTCCAATACTTGTCACTTGAACTGCATAGAACTTCTGTCGAAGGCTCAATCGCCAAGACAAGTCAGTACATTGATGCACTGATTGATGGTCATGGTGTCTTTGCTGGACCACCTAAGGTTCTGTCTTTCTTGGATATTTTGGAGTTTTCATTGGATGATGTGTCTACCATTCCAGAGGATGACTTGAAGATATTTGGTGGTGTTGATTTGACTGTTGATATGACAAAGATTGGCCCAGTTGATACGTGTGAGGGAGAGGTCTTCGACTTGGAGGATGTGGAAGCTTTGCTTGATCTCCACCTACGTGCTCTTTCAGCTCAAGGAACATACACAACTGACGTTCAAGAGAAGGCTAAGAATTTGGCTCTTGATGGTCTGAAAACGGAGTTGAAGAGACTTGATTCGAGAACATCATTTGGATCACTTGGATCACTTGCAGTTGTTGTCAAGAGCAATGAATCAACAGCCTCAGAGGAGAAGAATTCAATTGAGCTAAAGCTCTCAAACTACTTGGCATTTACGAAATTCAAGACATTCCAACTTGCATCTCTTCATTCATGGGTTCAGCTCATCCAGGTTATTGTCACTGATGGAAAAATGGATCCGATCAAGAGATCTAATTTTATCTTGGAAGTGTTCCAATCCATCATCCCAAGAATCAACGACTATGTCGAGCAAGATATACTTTATGCTGAAGAGCTTGTTTCGTTGTGTGTGTCTCTTTACGACATCTACCATCAAGACAGAAAGACAACAGAAGATGGTGATTCCAATGTTGTTGACGCATACGAAAGACTATACCCACTATTCAAGACTGCCATTCAGGGAATCCTTTCTCCAGCTTCATCAATCACACTTCGTTCAGACTTGTATGTTTTAGGAAACAAGTATCTCTCTTGGGTCTTGAAGCACAAGGACATTTCCAAGGAGATTCTTCAATCGATCAAGCTCTCAAGTGATCGTTTGATCACAGTGATTTGCAACGATGCTATCAGTGGAGAAGGGTCAACAAGAATCACTAGTTTGTTGTTATTGGAGTCATTGTTCCAACTCTCCAACATTAATCAGCTGAACTTCGTGCTGAACACGCTGGTGAAGAACAATTTGTTATTACTTCTCGTGAAGTCCATCAAGAGAACAGACGAGACATTGACCTTGTCCTATGACTCCAAGATCCCACTTGACGCTCTGTTGTATGAGCTTACTGCATTCAAGGCTACAATGTCATTCTTGATCCGTGTTGCCGAGACAAGGCATGGAGCTCAACAGTTGTTGCAAAGTGAGATCTTCCAGACCATGAAGTCATGTCACTTCTTGGTCATTGATCCAGACTTGGGAATCGAGCTTGTCTTTGATGAATCCTCTGCACAGACCTCGTCATTTGTTCGTGTGAATCTGAACTTGGATACAAGCCTGCCAACTAGTGGGTCCACAAGTGGTGTTTCGTTGTTGGAACTTCTCATTCCAGCTTTCCAGCTTGTTGCAGCCATCTTGCTGAGTTCGAGTTCCGAAAACAAGCCAGTGATCCTCCAGGTGAAGAACCTGCTCATGCACTTCAAGAAGCTTATTGTTGGTGTGTTGAAGAGGGATATGTTGATGGAGTCTAAGAAGGAAGGTGAGGTATACAAGCAGGATGGTGTCAAGGGTAACAGTTTGAAAGAGTTGGTGAACTTGTTCGTGTTGTTGAGCACTTTGACGGAGTTTCATCCTGAGAAATGATGATCCAAGACCTTAAATAACATTATAAAAGGTTGTCATTTGTTGTTTAACCTGTGATGTAGTCTTGGGGCTTGATGGTCAGCTCGAGCTTGATGCTTGAGGCGATGATGGCGGATTTGAGTGGTGTCTGGATGTTTTCGCGAAATTGAAAAAAGTTCAAAATGTACTGGACGAAGCTTTGGCATGATGGAACTTCAACATTTCGTTCTACCAGCAGCACCACAGCTCAAATTCATTTTAACCTCAGCAAACACATCTGACCATGTTCCCTTCATCACGAACAGTACAGATCAAGAACCAGCTACCTGCGCTGCGTCGTTACGCCTCACACAACGTCATCGATGGCGCGCTCTCCAAGCGTCCACTCAAGAAGATTCACCTTGGAAAGGCCCGTCCAGCTATCTACTACAAGTTCAACTGTGCCACGGAGTTCTCTGACGGTGCCGTTGTCATGAGACGCACACAATTCCCAAAGAATGAGCTGAGATTGATCCAAGATATGCGTAATTCTCCACTTTGGAACCCACACAGATCAGACCTTGAAGTGGTAGACGCTAACGCAGGAGGCCGTATGGAGAAGTTCAAACAGAAATTCGCACAATTCAGCGTTAAGGAGGAAGAAAAGAAGAAGGATGGTGAATCACCAGCGGAAGACTCAAAGAAGGCTAAGGAGACTAAGGCTGAGGCCAAGGAGGAAGTTGCTGAGAAGGAGGACGAACTGGTTCTCGATGACTACCTTGACCTTCTTGGAATGGGCGCCCAGGAGGTGCAGAAGGGTGGTAAGCTTGCCACCAAGCAAAAGGGTAAGAAGAAATAAGCTGCCTAATGATACGCATGTATATACAACAAATTTAACGACCAAAATAAGCTATAAGCTCATATCCACGTATAGTTTGTAGAGATCGATGAACTTGTATATAGTGGTGGCCGTACCGAAAATTTCGCGAAATCCGCGAACTCGTTCGATGCAAGTTCCCTTGTGCTGGAGAAGCTTCTAAACTTCTACATCAATCTATCTGGAATGTTATTCAACCTGAACTACCTGGATCTGCTTGCATAAGAGAGAAAGAATGGGTAGTGTATTTTTACCACATCTAAGGACTGGATGGTAAGTTGAAGCTGCGTTGTGTTCCTATTATGTTCTCTTTCACAGTTACTAACAAATCTCACAGGCATGTTGACCAAGCCATCATCAGCGAAGATGAAAGGCTTGTTGTGATACGATTCGGAAATGACAGTGATAGGACCTGTATGCTCATGGATGAGATCCTGTACGAGATAGCGGAGAAAGTGGCCAATTTCGCAGCAGTATACGTGTGTGACACACGAGATGTTCCAGACTTCAACGAGATGTACGAACTTTATGACCCCATGACAATCATGTTTTTCTACAGAAATAAGCACATGATGTGTGATTTTGGAACAGGTGATAACAACAAGATGAACTTTGTGATAGAGGACCAACAGGAGATGATTGATATCATCGAAACGATATACAGGGGAGCGAGAAAGGGAAGAGGTTTGGTTGTCAGTCCTGTACAGTACACAAGACATACTGCGTGAAACCAACCGCTATATCAGAGAATTACCTCTTAATCTAATGCATAATTACGAACTTTGTACGAGTATGTAGCTATTCCCGGGTTCACTAAGTGACCTAGCATAATGACGGCAAGGCAGATCGCACCAGCTAGTCACGTGATAGTCACGTGCCCGCTGGTATTCGGAAAAGGTGGCTCTGATCAGCGCTCTTATCAGACAGGAAAGGAGTCATCTCCTCACAACACAGCAAACAGATCATCTCCAAGAAGAGACAAGTGCCGTGTGGAGGCCCGTGGTGACTCTTAGACGACGAAGAGTCCATTTTGCTCACTTCCCACGAGTTATCCCCGCCTTATAGAGCAGCTGATTCACTGTCCTGGCGCTCTTGACACAACCCGCCACCCCCACCATCATCAAGTGGCACGAGAATGTCCAACACAAACACCCACACGGGTCCAGCGTGGCAAGAAGACGAAAGTGCCACTGAGTGCCATCTATGTCTCCAGCCGTTCACCTTCTTCTTCCGCAGACACCACTGCCGTCGCTGTGGTCGTGTTGTGTGTGGAGGATGCTCCCAAACAAGCACCTTGTACGAACCAGGCTTCGTCATCGCCACCCCTCCAAGCTCGCTATTCGCAGAACCTGACTTCATCCCTCACAGAACATGCGATGCCTGTGCTACGGAACTTGTGCTGGCCGGTGTCTTGGAAAGAGGTGCTGACGGAGAGGTTGTCAGATCACAGTTTGGCCATGTGCATGAGGAGAGCTCCGGTGGCACCTGCCCAATGGAAGTTCCTGCAAGACCTGGCAGAGTGAAAGACACCTCAGAACAGAATGAACTCACAATTGGAGTTGAGGAGACAGGCGATGACGACTCTGAGAGAGACAGGTGCCCCATCTGTGGGGACCTCTTGAGCGGCAAGTCCGAGACTGAGAGAGAAGACCACATAAACTCATGTTTGATCGATGCTGAATTCAGTGGCTCACCAGACCAACCACGTTCGAGCAACAGAATGCTTGTATACTACGTTCCATTCCCAGACAGAGACCAGAAAGTTGTTGTCTCATGCTCTGACGCTTCCAACCTCTCAGGCCACACGCCTACGCAGAATGAGAAGGTTCTGCCACACTTTGATGAGTGTGTCATCTGCTTGGAAGAGCTGACACCAGGTGAGAAGGTTGGAAGATTGGAATGTCTTTGCGTGTTCCATTACAACTGCATCAAGTCTTGGTTCAGACGTAAAGGGCCGGGTGATTGTCCAGTACATGCAGTCCACCTATGACACTCACGGGGTATGCTATGTTTATGAATGACTATGACTAGGAAAGGGATTTGGGACTTATGGGATTTGGCTTAAGGTGTATTTGTATCACTTCTGTTTGGAACTAATGCATGATTTTTGTAACAATCTGGCTAGCGACGTCGTAGGTCTATTGACATATTTAACGTTTACAGATCCACCGGTTGCATTGAACTTCGCTGCTATCAACTGGTTAATATCTAATAAAACATTCGATGAAAACTTTCTATATATACTGTTCCGTTGTTTCATATTACTATTGTCGTCTTCTGTGCAATGGACTCTCCGGACTCCCTGATAACCTTAGCCAGTAAGGCGGGGCGGATTGGCTTTGAAATGAAATCAGTCATTCCACAAGAGATACACCGATCTCTATCCTCAATCTCCACATTGGCTGTTAAAGCCACAATTATTGGCATCAAATCTGTATCTCCGTACAGCTCTCTCAACTCCTTCGACGTCTCAATACCATCTTTTACAGGCATTTGAATGTCCATCAGGATAAGGTCATAGTTAGTGCCAGTCTCCTCAACCCTTTTGGTGATCATCTCCATAGCTTCACCACCATGTGCAGCAGCATCAGCCGCATAACCAAGCTTTTTGAGATGAAGAAGAGCAACCTTGGTGTTTACCATGTTGTCTTCAACAAGTAGAATATTGAGAGGGAGTTCGTCACCTAGCTGTGTTGTAGGTGAGACTGGTGGGCCTGAGTCCTTCCGTGGGGTTCCATTCGCTTGCAAGTCAGAGTTCTTGTCCTGGTTGACAACATTCGTAATAGTTGACATCAGTTTGGACTTGAGGAATGGTAACAGCAACACGGGACGTTTCTGCTGTAACATGGTGGCTGCTGTCTTGCCATAGGGACTGATCAACACAATCTTACCATTTGGTATAATCTCAAGTCTCTCTTCAGGTATCTTCTTGTAGCACTTGATATCCACGAAGGCCATCAGGTAGTCATCCAGTTTGGCAATAGCTGAGCACTGTGGAGTCATGACGACTGAATAACCCTCCTGTTCCAAAAAGTCTCTCAATGACGAAGCACCCAATGTCTCCTCAGCTACCACCAAGATTCTTTGACCGAATCCGAAATCCAGCCTGTTCTCCTCCTTCTTCGATTGTGATGTAAGAGTCAAGTGGAATGTAGTTCCTTCACCCTTAACACTGTCAAAACGAAGAGAGCCTCCCATCAAATCAACAAGCTTCTTGGAGATAGCCAAACCAAGGCCTGAACCGCCGTATACTCTTCTTGATGAGCCATCCAATTGAGAAAAGGCAGCAAAGATCTTAGAGTGTGAGTCTTTTGGAATTCCAATTCCTGTGTCTGTGATACTGATTCTGAACTCGTAAACCTCGGCAGAGAGCTGTCTCGCATATGACTCGACCACAATGGAACCAGACTGTGTGAACTTTAAAGAGTTACCAAGAAGATTGATGACAATTTGCTTGAAACGAGTCACATCACCCTTGATCATATCGATCTTACCAAGTTTGTTGAAATGAGCAAACTCCAAACCCTTCTCTGACACCTGCTCTGCAATAAGCTGCATCGAGCTTTCAATGCACTCGTTCAGTGAGAACCACTCAGACTCCAACTGTATAGAGCCATGCTCAATCTTGGAGAAGGTCAGAATTGCATCAATGATATCCAAAGTCACTTGAGCTGAAGACTGCACCGTTTCAACGTATTCCTTCTGTAATGGATCAAGATTGGTATCTAAAAGGAATCCGGCACATGCAAACAACGAGTTGAAGGGAGTTCTGATCTCATGGGACATGTTAGCTAAGAAAGTAGCCTTCTCCGATGTAGCCTCCTCAGCAGCCTTCTTTGCAGCAATGGTTCTGTGGTACAGACGAGCCTTATCAAGAGCAAACGCAGCCTGGGTACATAGCAACTCCACAAACTTGAACTTTCTCTTCGTGAACAACTTTGGTGCTTCATCACTCTCAAGATATAGACATCCAAGTGTCTCAGTGTCACTTTTGATTGGAATGCAGAGGAAGGACTTTGGAATGGTGTTGACAAAGTAATAATCAAAGTTCATCAAACTTCTCAACCGTGGACTCAATCCATTAGTGTTGTCAATTACAGCACCAGTCTCAAGACACTCCTTCATAAGACCTCTTGGAAGCACAAGTTTCTCAGCATCTTGTGAGTCCAGCATATTGAAACTCGTTGGTCCTCCAATGGCAGCACAGCGCACCAGACCATCGTCATCTCTCAAAGACACAACGGCATACTCTGCACTCACCAAAGAGACACCTTCCTTGACCAAATTTTCAACGATAGAATCACGATTGATCGACTCAGAGACTGCCAATGTAGCCCTCATTGCTGTGTAGAAGTCACCTAATGCTTCTGGCTCTGGCTCATCACTTCCTCCTGTACTTCCCTCCTTTCTGAGAACCGAACTGATGAAGTAGTTGATTGGGGACAGTGTGCTGGTCATATCACTCGACTTTCTGGAAGCTGGAGTCTGTATCTCAATCTGGAAGTTGTCAAATGCCTCTGGAAAGCTTTCTCTCAAAGTAGAGATGGCCTTCTTGTTACCACAGCGTTGATATCCTCTTGCAGCTTCTTGGAAATGCTTTTTTGCTCTTTTATTCGAACCAACAGCCAAATATAACCATCTAGCACAACGCTCGTTAAAATTGGCAGTATCAGTGGGCATATCATACATCTCAGAAGTATCGATGGCAGCCTGGTAAGCATCAAGAACCTCCAAGTCAGAACAACCTTCAATCTTCATGAGCTCGGCTTGGTGCATGATGTACTTTCCTTCAAAGATCTTCGGAGAATTGATCTTACACTCCTTGAGGAAGCTCAAATGGTCTGACAAAATCTTCTTCTTGTCTTCATCGGATGTGTGTGGATCGTCAACACTTTCACTCAAGTATGGCATTGTGTGGATGTTGTAAGGAATCATACCGAAGATCTTGACCACTTCACTGTCAACGTTTGTGTCAATACCAGGTCTGAAAGAGCGTACATCGCCATGTTGCTGACAGGAGTAGTAGAAGCATCTGAAGAACAGTCCAGTATTCTCAATGTCAAAGTTTGGATCTTTTGAGTTATCATAGCTGGCCTCATATGGCATTTGAAGGGCATATCTCAAAAGTGACACAAGTGTGTTGTACCAAGCCTTGTTGGCTGGGATGGCCAAATCAATCTTTCTGGTAGACTGGATCAAATTTGTGTAAATACTTTGGAGATCACCACCATTCAAAATCTGTAACAATGGTTTGACAACCGCTCTCATGATGAAATTGACGGACCAAGAGGATGTCATCTGTGAAGAGCTGGCACCATAAAGATCATAGAACTTCAACAACTCCTTGATAGGTTCCAAGTACACACCAATAGAGAAGATGTAAAGATACAACACCTGGTTGCAGAAGTCAAGCGTGATACTCTTGGCGCTCTTCAGCAAGTACAACGCAAACTGAGAGTACTCTTTGGCTTTCGACATTGAATCAGTGACGACAGCAATAGCCAAGATGATGTATCCAACAGAGGCAAATCCAGAACTTCCATGAGTCAAAGAGTCAACAACCAAGTAGTTACCAATAAGATGAGACATCACAACATCACCGTTGAAGATTGCCATGAAGACAACCTCCGCCATGATCTCCTGTAGAGTTGTGTGGAGCTCATTTGGTGTTCCTCTCGATTTGATAATACGACGAATCTCCTTAATGGAAGAAGGCAGTTTCGCTGACAACTCACACTGCTGTTTCTCAAATGTTTCACGCTCAACATTGAATGGGATGCCATTGTTGTTCATACAAGTCTGTGATATGGCAACAGACTCATGGAATCTGTTCAGAGAGGACAACGCCTGGACGTGAGCAAGCACAATCTTGGGATCTTCACGGAATGCCTCATCATGTGACTCGATGAATTCAAGACAGTTCTCGTAGTCACGAGTCTTGAGCATACACTTGAGGATCTCAAAGTCGATCTCAAACAGCGTGTGATCTGTGGCAATGTTGGAGTTGTAGTTGATGACCAAATCCCTGGAAATGCGAAGGAACTTCAAAGCTGGAACAAAATCAAAGATCTTGTAACAGAATATTTGAGCCATAGACAGAACTTCCAAGAAGATATCACATTCAGCAGGAGATGAGACAGATTGGTATGACTTCAAGAAGTGGTTGGCAATCTCCATACACGACACAGCATCTGATTCAACATTATGACGATTCTTGTAGAAGCGTAATCCAATGAGTTTGTGTGTCTCAGAACGTTCCTCAGGTGACATCAGGTCATCAACGATGTATGAGTAGAGCGTATCATGATTCAAAGAGAACAAACAGAGAGAGGCCATGTCATGGAGCTCACCATCCTCAATGTTGAATGGCATCTCATCATGAGCAAGATGGAATGGGAACTTGTAAAAGATGTTCATTGGACGCAGCATCCAACACTCTGTTGCTTTCCATAAGAATCTCGCAACCTCTTGTAATGGACGTTGTGATGCAGTGGCAAGGTCGGCAAGTGAGAATGAAGTGTTGTCATAGATGCAAGCGGCGAATTTCATCAGTTCCGTCTCACTCTCGTTCAACGAACGCTCAATTCTGTACTTGTAGACCATACCCGGTGACATTGGAAGAGATTTGATCCCTGGTTCATTAACAGCCCATTCACCATCACGGAATACAATCAAATCATCAATCACAGCTTGTTGGAATAGCATAGTGGTCATGAGTGTGTTACCTTCAGCGAGTGAATGAAGATTGGCGACCAATGAACGTAGTGTTCCGATATCTGGTTTGTAGAAAAGCGGATAGTTCTCCTGTACAGAAATGGTGGACATTGGTGGGTTGAATGTGTGAACGACAAACTCCATAAATCTCTCTGGACGAGAAGGCCCAATAGTCAACTCCAAGAAATCACAGTTGATTCTCTTTTTAAACTCGTCCAAATTCTCATCTGAAGAGCTATCAAACGTTGCCAGGACAATGATCTGTGAGTCTGACTGTTCGTTCAATATCTCAGTTCTGATCTCATTCAACAGCTCAATATCTGAGAGAGAGAACCACTGGAAGTCATCAAAGAACAACGTGAGTGGGAAAGACTGGCCCAATGCAATAAACAGAGATCTCAACAGCTTTCTGAAATTCAACTCTGAGCGGGCCATGTAGTCTCCACTTGTGATCTTGTCATACTGGATGATCTTTGAATAGTTTGCACCCAGGATGTCCTTCAATTCTGGTAGATGAATGAAGAGAGGCGTCAAATCTGCAGTCCCGACAACCTTGATGATGGCATCTCGTACAGCAATAACGTATGACTCTGAGCTGGATGTAATTTGATGTAGCACGTTATTCAAAATGGAGATATAAGATGCAAATCCTGTGGTTTTGGAATTACACTTCCACTGTGCAAAGAACCTGTTGTTGGAAACGATGTGTGCTTGTAGTTCACCGACTAACCTTGTCTTTCCAACACCTGCCGCACCTTTTATCAGTAGCATGTGAACACCGCCATCTTCATTCTCATATAGTGACTCAAGATAAGCTAGCTCTTCATCACGACCGTACATGTTCCGTGGGAGATAGAGTGTATGAAGACGACGATCTTTAGCATCATCTAGTAAAGTTTCCTTTCCTGAAATGGCATACTTCAAATCATCCAGTAAGAAGTGACAACTTGGATAACGTCCATATCCGGTTTTTGATAGAAGTTTCAAGATGATTTTGTCAAGTGGAGCAGTAATTCCATATTCACTGAGTGGGCGTGGTTGCTCCTTGATGTGCTTGTTGATGAGTTCTCTTGCATCAGATGCAATGAATGGCAGATCCGACGTGAACAATTGATACATTATCACACCAATAGAGTAGAAGTCAGCTCTGTGGTCAGCCAATGAATTCGTCTCACCTGAAACCTCTGGAGCCATAAAGGGTAATGAGTCAATGAGGAACCTCTTGTTCAATGTACGATATCCTCTTGTACAGTCCTCTGTGTAGAAGGGGAAGCAGAAATCCCAGCCTGTAATATAGACTTCGTTGTTGTCATTGATCAGAATACTTGATGTTGTGAGACCGTTGTGTGTGATTCGGTGTGAATGTACCGATTTCAACGTCTCCACAAATGAGATGACTGCTGTGAGTAGACGTTGCTCATCCTTTACTCTCCCCATTACAAATACCTCTTTGAAACTCTTCAAGCTCAAGACGTCAGCGTAGACAAGTGCATATCCACCACCATCTGGAACGGCCAAGAAGTCAATTGGATACAGGATACCTTCGATATCACGAGGTAGTGTCTGTGGTACTGTCTTATCTGGGACGTTGCCGTTTCCATCAGCGGTGTTCTTGCCTGATAGCGTGTACCACTCGTTGAAGCAACGGGTCATGGATCCTGCGGAGTAGTAAGAGACATACCTTACCAGCACTGTCTGCTTCGTCTTCTTGTTGAAACCTCTGTAGAGGTCGCTGGAGATGTTGGACACGAGAGCATACCCGGGCACAGCGTCCCGTACCTGTTCCGCATTGAGTGTGATGCTCTTGCCGCCGGTAGCAAAGGTCTCGAACAGCTCCCGCTTCATGATGGAGGTGTTGGCACCCGTATTCAAAAGCAGGTAGTCGTAGAAGGAGGACTCTGAGGCGGTGGACTGGTCGGAGAAGTGTGTGACCGGGGAGAGCAAGTCGTCTGCGAAGAGCAGGTCTGCGGTGGGGTGCTGCTGCGGCGTGGAGAGCCCGCTCCTGGCCGTCTCTGTGCTCACTCTGATGGGCGTCTTCTCCATCCTCTCTAGGTCCCAGTCACCGTGTTGTGTCGTGCGCTGTGCGGGGGGTGTTTCTGGCGGTGGCGGAGTGGGCGGCTAGCGATTGCTAAAGAGTGGGAATCTGAGAAATCTCTAGACAAGCTCATCACCACCTGCCACAGCTGGGGGGCACCGAGTAAACATCAACTTTTCGCGGGCCCAGCATTACGATCTGGGGGCTTATCGAGGCCTCGTCTAGCAGCAACCTAAAACGTCTGCGGTGCCTGTGCCGGGCCAAATCTCTTGATATTCGGGCAACGTATCGGCCAGTGCTGGTTTAGTGGTTATATACACTATGGGGTAAAATGCTCACATGATCGTGGAAATAACCCACGTTAGACAACCACGCAGGTGTTGCGGTTCTGGGCCTAGATCCTGCAGCAGCTGACGTGAATCCGCGGGTCGCGAAACCCTGAGCAGAGGTGAACATGTAGCCGTCTTGCTTCAAGGCCGGTTGAGCTTCCGGTCCACCAAGCAACAACAACAACAACAACAGGCCCTCCCTTTGAGAAGACAACATCACAACCATGGAGAACCCCCACGAACAGGTACAGAACGCCCTCTTGGCCCGTATCATCCACAATGTCGTACGTTCTACACGCTGTCCTCGCCTTGTTTGTTTTGAGGCATCTTTACGCGTCCCACTCACTAACACAACATCAGGAACGTCTCAACGAGAGCATACTCATCCTCAACGATTCACTAAGGGTAAGTGACTTAGTCTATGACACCCATAGGAATTCCGACTAACAATAATTGTGACAGGAAGCCAACAAGGATAACCTCGAAGTTGAGCTAGTGGCACAGATGTGGGAAAACTACCAGGCGAATGCAAACTTCAACCTTGAAGCAACTGGGAACAAAAAGCCACCTCTTTGAGATAAGTTCGAGGATCACAGATCATACCCAATCTCGCTTTATGACTTTTATGACCAACAATGTGCCCTGACCTTTAGAATGGGTACATATGACACTGTATTTAACCATCTACGACTCTTGCTGTTAACCGGAAAACCCAAAAATGTATTGTACAGAACGTTAAAAAACCAAACAAAATACAGAAAGATTAGAAACGTGTTGATGGACTCTCCCTTCCGCCTTTTTCAATATGGAAACGTGCCTTTAGTAGGTTTGTTCTTCTCTCGAAAAGCTTTGAGAAATAAAGCCCAACGCTAATCTTCATATGCACACGACATCACTCATTCTTCTTCTTCTTTTTTTCTCCCTTCTCTCGTGAAATAGCATTAATACCAAAGCACTTAGTACTTGATAGACTCCTGCTGTGTTGGCAACAATCCAAATCTCTTCTTCAATGTGACTCTCTGACGGGAGTACTTGTCATCTGGAGAGAATCTGGCTGGGTGAGCAGACTTGGTGATCTCACCAGTGGAGGTGGTCTTCTCGAGTGTGTAGACTCTCTTGCCGTCTGGGCCCAATGTGTACATCAAATGCATTGTGATAGTAGTGTGGATGCTTGATGGTCTTGTTAAACAAAGTTGAAGTGGAGATGAGGAGCTCTGCTCAAAGCTCTTTTTTTTTCTCTGCGGAAATTTTTTAGACGTCCGAATTGGGAAAGGTTATGGAGCACTGCTCATCTGTTTCGCGAAAAAGTTATGCTTTGATCACGTGATCATGTAGAGTTCCTTACAATAGTCTAACTTTGCATAACATCCATTAATGACTGAGGTTCTATAAACAGTCCAAGGCCTCAAATACTGTGACCCTAACGTTCCTCACGGTCCTGATCATCTCTTGATCTGCCCTTCTTGCTGCCCTTTCTAGTCTCCTGGAACTCCTTGGTCTCTCTTATGGCCTGTGCCAACACCTTATCGACCGTTGGATGTAGTGTCAAAATGGCCTGTCTATCAGGAACCTCCTTTGGTAACTTCATCCCAATAACTGCTTCAATTCTCAAAAACATCTCAAGGTCGTATTGTGTCACCAATGAGATGGACTTACCTGATCTTCCAGCACGAGCGGTACGACCAACTCTATGGATATAGGACTTGGAATCCGTTGGAATATCATAGTTGATGACAATATCTACAGATGGGATATCAAGACCTCTAGCTGCAACATCTGTGGCAACAAGAATAGATCTGTGTCCTGATTTGAACTTGTTCAATGCTCCCAATCTTTGAGTCTGTGTGAGTTGTCCATGTAGTGGGATAGCTGGCATATCCAGTATACGGCATAAAAGTGCGGTTCTTTGAGCATGTGCACATGTTCTTGTGAAGATGATAACGGACTTTCCTGTGTTTTCCATAAGGACATTGATAAGATATGTGTTCTTGAATCCGTCTGGCACAACCATCAACTTTTGAATAAGACCATCCACTGTGGCGTACTTACCAGAGACGGAGACTCTGACTGGGTTCTTCAAAGAGGCACGTTGAAGTTTCTCAATCTTTGAAGTCATGGTGGCAGAGAACAAAAATGTTCTTCTCTCTCTTGGAATAATACTCAAAATCTTATCCAACACTGGACCAAACTCCAAATCCAATAATCTATCGGCTTCATCCATGACAAGGAACTTGAGTGCTCTGAGTGAGAACCCCTTTGTCTTCTCCAAATGATCCAACAATCTACCAGGCGTGGCAATGATAACATGTGGCTTTCTCATAAGCATTCTTGCCTGATCCATAGAGTCCATACCACCAACGATACAAACTGTTCTCAATCCAATCCCGGATCCAAGTGCATCAAAAGTCTCTTTGATCTGATATGCCAACTCTCTCGTTGGTGAGAGCACAAGTCCAAAGAATGGAGTCTGGGCTTCCCAAAGTGCCTGAAGCATAGGAATGGCAAATGCTGCTGTCTTACCAGAACCTGTCTGTGCCAATCCTATAATATCACGCCCTTGGAGTGCATATGGAATGGCCTCAGCTTGGATATCTGTAGGCTTGGTAAATCCCATTCCTTCAGCTGCCTCTAAGAGCTCTGGAATGAGGTTGAGTTCTCTGAATGATGTAGCCTTCTTTGGCTTAGACTCATCTTCATCGTCTCCATTTTCCTGGTCTTCTTCGTTCTTTGTCTCCTCTTCAGAGTCCGCTTGTTCGGTTTCTGGAGAAGGTTCTTGCTCCACGGGCTTCACCTCTTTCTTCTTCTCCTTCGACGCGCGCTGTTTGAGCTTCTTGGCAAGATCAAGAGCACTTTCCTGTTGATGTTTCTTGCTCTTCTTAACAACTTTGTGAACTGGACCCATATTGATGCCTTTATCGTGTGAATATGCTGCTCCGGGGTAGCTGATAAATAGAGCACGATACAAGAAAGTTTTTTTAAAAAAAAAAACGTGATCGCGGTGTCCGGATGTCATCTCCATAGAAAATTTTCAAATTTGGTGTGTCTTTGCCCCAGTTGGCACATTCGTTAGATTCCGATCAATCAGGCACATATTCAGTTAAAATGGCTAAGAGAAGAGTAAGTGACTTTCAAGTCTTTTGGTGATGTTCTGGTACTAACAAATTGCAGTCGAAAAGAAGAACTCATGTGAAAACAACCGAGCAGGAGACCAAGGTCCCTCGCTCCATGGTGCTCAGATTGGGGTCTAACATGAAGAACCACTCGTTATCACAATTGGTGAAGGACATGCGTAATGTGATGCAACCACACACCGCCATCAGACTCAAAGAGCGTAAGTCCAACAAGCTCAGAGACTTTGTCGTGATGGCTGGGCCGCTCAATGTGTCACATCTCATGGTGTTCTCCCAGTCCGATGCCGGAAAGACACAACTTCGAATTGCCAGAATGTCCAGAGGTCCAACCATTACTTTCAAAGTGGAGAACTATTCGCTCTGTAAAGACGTGAGAAAGATCCTTAGACGTCCAAAGTCCATCACAAAGGAATCCAAGGAGTATCTGAACCCACCACTTTTGGTCCTCAATGGCTTCACGAACCCAGCCAAGGCCGAACCGCATGAAAAACTTCTCATCACAACGTTCCAGAACATGTTCCCACCAATTCAACCACATCTCACAAAGCTCAACTCCGTGAAGAGAGTTCTTATGATTCACAAGGACCCAGAGACTGGTGCCATTGACCTCCGTCATTACACAATCGAGACCAAACCAGTTGAAGGTTCCAAAAACATCACGAAGCTGATAAACGCAAAGACAAATACACACAAGAAGCTTCCAAATCTCTCACGTGCCACTGATGTTTCTGAACTCTTGACTGATCCATATTCCATTGGTGGATTCACATCAGATTCAGAGGTTGAAGAGGACAGCATCGTGGATATGAAACAGGATGATGTCACCACATCGAAGAAGAAGACCGAGGATGATACCGCAGAGACAAGTAATGTCAAGAAGAGAGCGATCAAACTTGTGGAGATTGGACCAAGATTGAGGTTGCACTTGTCCAAGATTGAAGAAGGCGTTGCATCTGGTAAAGTGTTATACCACAAGGATATCTCCAAATCCAAGGCTGAGATTGCAGAGTTGGAGAAGAAGCACGCTGAGAAGCAAAAGATCAAAGATCACAGAAAGCAAGAACAGGCACAAAACATTGCTAAGAAGAGAGAAAAGAAGGATGCTAAGAAAGAGCGTCGTAAAGCCCGTGAAGAGGAGAGAAACAAGAAGTTGGCAGCTGGTGAAGACGTTTCTGACGATGAGGAGGCAAGTGCTGGTGAGAGCAATGATGAAGAGAGTGGAGAGGATGTTCCTGAGGATTTGGACAGTGACTTGTACAGCGATGTTGACGATGTCATGTCTGACTCTGAGTAACTTCTCTCATCTAGTCCTGAACCACGGACGTCATGAGCTCGATGTATACAAAATAGGATGAATGGCTCTGCGTATTTGAATTTCCCGGACAGTCAGCTATCTAACGACTTGTCAAAACCGGTAGAACCAACTCTAGAATCCACATACAAGAGCCATGGACCCTTAACATGTCAAAGAGATGAGAAAATGCCCTGACACAATTCCCAATCGGGTCATCTCCGCCGGTGTTACGCCAACGCCCCGGCAACGGAGTTAGTTCCAGCCGAGCTAGTCACGTGATGCACGGCATCTATAGCGAGTCACCAGCTGCACCAAGAACCGTTCCAACGCCCTTCCCAACGGTGACTCGGCGTCGAACAATCAGATGCAGGGAAACATGAAAAATTTGTCACAAAATGATTGTCTTATCGAGTTTTGGGGTTGAGAATTCCGCTGCTGTTGATGCAGTTTAAAACCTGTCCCATCTGCTCTTGTTGTGACGATCTGATCCTTCTTGTGCTGGTCCAGTCCATCTGCTGATCACCTTTCATTGGCTCTGCCCCCCGTATAAGACACTAGTGTTTGTCAAGACAGTTCACGTTCTAGTTACACACAAGAACTGAACTCATTGGTCCATCATTCGAACTCCCTCTTCTCCTCACAAACACACAAAAAGTCGTCCAATCCCCAAATATCATAATGTCCGCTCTTGTTCAATCTGTGCAGCTCAACTCCAAGAGGCTAGCCAACAAGTTCACCACTCGTGAGGGAATCCTCGGTGATTACAACTACAAATACCTCTTCACTCCCAAAATCCCCTTCCTCAGACGTCAACGTATCCGTCAACCATTCTTTGGACTCAACGACTATATGCCTGTGGTTCTTGGTTTCATCCTTGGTCTTCAACACGCATTGGCAATGCTTGCAGGTGTGATGACTCCACCTTTGCTCATCTCATTCTCTATCAATGCTACACCGGAGATCCAGAACTATCTCATCTCATCTTCATTGATCATGTCCGCCTTATTGTCTGTTATACAAATCACAAGATTCCACATCTATAAGACTCCATACTACCTTGGATCTGGTATGCTCTCTGTTGTGGGAACTTCGTTTGGTGTCATTGTCGTTGTTAACAAGGTCTTACCAATCATGTACTCAACTGGGTTTTGCCCCGTTGCAGATGATGGAACCCCATTGCCATGTCCAGATGGGTATGGTGCTATCTTGGGTACCTCATGTGTCTGTGCCCTGTTGGAGATCTTGATGTCTTTCATCCCACCAAGATTCCTCAAGAAGCTCTTCCCATCTACTGTGACAGGTTCAGTGGTGTTACTCATGGGTGTCTCATTGATTGGTTCTGGATTCCAGGACTTTGTTGGTGGTTCTGGTTGTAACGGTGGTATCTGTCCATTTGAAGGTGCACCAAAGGCCGCTGCTTGGGGGTCTCCACAGTTCATCGGATTGGGATTCTTGGTGTACGTCTCCATCATCATCTTTGAGAAGTGGGGTGCACCAATCATGAAGTCATGTTCTGTGATCTTGGGTCTTATCATCGGTTGTATTGTCGCTGGTGCCTGTGGATACTTTGACAGATCCTCCATCGATGCTGCTCCTGTTGCCTCATTCATCTGGAAGCACACGTTCAAGTTGACAGTGTATGGCCCAGCTGTGTTGCCAATGCTCATCGTGTACGTCGTTCTCTGTGTGGAGACCATTGGTGATCTGACAGCCACTTCAGAGGTTTCCAGATTGGAGGTTGAAGGTCCAGCTTATGAGTCTAGAATCCAAGGTGGTGTTTTGGCAGATGGATTCAACGGGTTGCTCGCTGGTCTCTGTACTGTGACTCCAATGTCCACATTTGCTCAGAACAACGGTGTTATTTCCATCACCAAGTGTGCTAACAGAGTTGCCGGATACTGGTGTTGTTTTATCTTGCTCATCATGGGAATTTTCACCAAGTTCTCTGCCGCATTGTCTGCTATTCCAAAGCCTGTGTTTGGTGGTATGACCTCTTTCCTCTTCACATCCGTTGCCGTGTCAGGTTTGAGAATCATCGCCAATTGCAAGTTCACGAGAAGAGACCGTTTTGTACTCACTGCATCTCTGTTACCTGGTTTCGGTGCCATCTTGGTTCCAAACTGGTTTGACAACGTGTTCTCTTACTCAGGTTCAAACACTGCTCTCCAAGGGTTCCTTGATGCCATTGTGATCATAATGGAATCCTCGTATGCACTTGCCGGTATCGTGGGTACTGTGCTCAACTTACTCCTCCCAGAGATGAGTGACGATGATGAGGATGACATCCCAGATGATCTTGACCCAAGGGACTTGGAAGAGGTTCGCATGGATGAGTTTGTCCCACAGTATGACGATTCTGACAAGGTGGACTTGAAGAGCAAGAAGTCAAAGCAGCTCTCCGCTGACGCTACTGCTTCCTCTTCTTCCTAATGATTATCACGTACACTAAAATATGTAATTGCATTTTCGACATTAAGCATTTTTTTGGTTTCATTATACACATGTAGCTCACACTCACTTCTTTGCAAAGTTGACCGATACTTTTTGGTCTCGTATCGTTAGTGTCATGTTCTCCATCTTAGCTGGGATGGCATCAGCTTCGGTAGCGAAATCAACAAATGCGACACGTCTGATGGCCACGAGTCTGACTTCCACAAATCCCTTGTACTTCCCAAAGACCTCTGTGAGTTCTTCTTGTTTGATGTCTGCAGGAAGGTCTTGTAATAGTAAGATCTTGTTCGGTGGTGTGTTGTCCAAGTTGACCACGACTGGTTTCGCTGCCTTCTGTTCTTCCTTTTTCCCATCTTCAGCCTTTTTGTGATCTTCTCTTTGTTTCAGATACTCTGCATATGTTGATTCGTCCAGTTTTGTCTGTAATGAGGCGTTTGAGCTGCTCTTTGCCAGCTCTGCTTGTAGTTTCTTCTGGTACAGCTCCATCCCATCGAGCAACTTGATCGCCGCCTGTGCACTCTTCTCATCTGTGAAGGCAACAAACGCCTGGCCCCTCATCTTCAAGTTCTTATGTGCTGTCACACTGAGCACTGTTCCGATCGGCTCACACAGTTCTGTGAGCTTGGTCTTTATTGTGTTGGTTGACACCTTCTCGTTGATGTTCCGCACGTAGACGCTGTTCACATTGGCTGTTAGTAGGCCGTTTTCATCCGTTGGAAAGCTGTTCTCAATCGCACATACGTATCATTCTCGTTGTGTACCGGGGTTGACATCTCTGTAGCTCTCCCTGTCCTTAAATTGCTCGTTCGTAGTGTGCCCAAAGTGCCTGGCAGAGCGGTGGTGTCTGTCTCGAAAGATTTGCCTGGCAAAGGGAGACGCCAAAGGGAGACGGGAAAAACATCAACAGAGCTACTGAACAGAACAGCCGCCCACATCACCACTACAAAACACCACCAAAACCACCCTCCAAAAGAGCAATTCTCAGCACAAACTCACTCTCCAAATGACACAAACGGAGGAGGTGTACATGACGCGGGAGGAGCACTTCCCCGTGCACGAACCGCTGCTCAGCAACGTGCCGCCGGAGCTCCACAGAAGCGTCGTAAGGGCCTCTGCCTGGCTCAGAAACACTGGCGGCGGCGTGGCGCTGAATGAGCAGCAGACGGAGCTTTTGATGGACTTCTTCGACTGGACGGTGGTGCACAGGCACAGGGACACGCTCACTTTTACCGCCAGCGAGGCCTTCAAGTATTTGGGATGGCTGCTCTGCACACACGCGGACCACGCCTACACAACACGCGCATTGGTATCACGGGAAGCGCTCCGGTGGCTCAGGGACAGTGTCCAGGCGGTGTTCAAGGCCTTTGCCCCACTGGACCTCACCAGGGACCACATGCTCGCAGAAAGATTCGACCGCGTGGGCGAGTTCCTGGATGAGCTGTGGGACGCGTCGGCAGAGACCATCATCCAGGAGGTGGAGCAGTTCAAGCTGGACGCGGACTACGTGATCAAGCTGGGAAACGAGTCCTTCTCCTCCAAGAAAGACTTGAGGTCTCCACGGAAGGCCAATGTGTCCTTCCCAGATGCACAGGAGCTACCGTCTGTGTCGCTCAACTCATTCAAGTCATCGGATACTACACGAGATGGGATCAGCAATGAGACCACTGTATCCATTGATCTGCCAAACTCTGAGCAACGACCACCAACTCCATCACAAACTAATGCTCCTAATGACCAATTGCATGACACGAACACACAGACGTCAATGCCAGATGCACAAAGGCGGGTCTTACATCAGTCACAGTCCGTACTGCCGCAGACTCAACGTGCATCACCAACACACCTACGATCACATGTGGAGATTGCCGCAACACAAAGCTCACAGCTTCAGCCTTCACAAGCTCAACAAACAGCATCTGAGGATATTGATATGGTTGGTGCTGAAGAACATCCAGTCGTGCCTCTGGATTCACAACTTGTGGCCCACCCAGGAATTGCATCACAGCTTCAAGCTCAACTCTTGGCCTCAATTGAAGAGTCAAACAATGTTGTCGACTTCTTGAAGGAGAACATTGGAATCTTTTACAACCTTGATCAAAATATGGGGATCATCCGCCAGCTTAGCGATATGCTGAAAGATGAGCTACACACCATCAGCGCAATTGATCCAGAGCAACGACAACAGATGATCCAGGACGCTGAGGACTATCAGGAGAGGTTTGCCAAATTGGCCGGTGAGATTGATGGTCTCGTCTCTATGATTCAAGAAGTACCGAAGTGTCTTGATCGCGTTAGTCAGGCTGAGAGTGATATGAAGACATTTACCAACTACCTCGATAGAAGGTTGAACAAGATACAGGATCACATTACTGAGACCGAGGTCAAATACCCAATCCTCCCAACACTGGAAAGAACACTCAATCAACATGAGCAGTACTTTGTAAAGCTGAAAGAGAAGTTTGATGGCAGGTTTGATAAGCACAAGGCAACTCTCAAAAAGTTCAATACTGCAATCACTACTATTGCTGAGAGTACAGTTGAAGCTACATCCGTAACGTCAGATTTAACCAGAAGGGTATCGTCCATTGAGACAAACATCCATTCAACAAGCAGAGAAATTGTCGGGTTGAAAGATGAGCTTGGAGTTGCAACATTAAAGAAACGTTTGAAAAAAGTGGAGAAACAGTCTGATGATAACGAGTACAAACTAGCAACTGGGATGGATAAGTTGAGGGCAGAGAATCAGACCCTGAAGGGGACTGTTAAGAGTTTGGAAAAGAAGATGGAAGACCAAGAGACCTCATTCAATTCTAGGCTCTCAAAATTGGAGAACCTGATCACGTCTAAGCTCACACAAGTTGCATCAAGAAGCTTATCGAGTCAAGATAAAGACTCCAATGGATCCACCAATTCTGAACCTTTGGCAACATCCACCCAACAAGAAGTTAATGAGACACCAAGACGTGCATTTCCAATAGGGACACCCGTGGCTTCTACATCACACAGGACTCCTCCAGTATCAGTACCTCCACCACCTCCACCAATTCAGTCAACGACGTTGAATTCGAATACACCATTCGCTCGTCCATCAAATACAATGCCACCAGTATCATTATCAGCATCATCTTCAGCATCAGCACCACCAGCACCACCAGCATTCATTTCACGAAATAACCCTAATTCATCATCTAGCGAACGTGCAAAGACGAATGAACGCTACAAGAATATACTCGAGGCATCTCGTGGTGTGAATGCCCTATTACACCCCTCGAGAAAGATCCAACCACCAACCATGGGACCAGAGGTAGAGGAGAATGTGAACAGGAGTGTCACTGGGGCTAAGAGAAGTTCAAGTGCCTCGATACCGAATATGAATGTTGATCTGAAGAAGATCAAGTTGATGTCGGTAAAGAAGAAACCTACATGATTAAATGGGTTGTTGTATGAGAGTGAGGGTTTATTATGGACGTTTTATGTGCTATGAAGTCAGTGTAGCTCCCTCTTACCTTTTAAGTGGTTATGTAACTACAGATGTGTGTGATAAAAGTGTTCATAGATCATCATCATCAAAATTTCAGCATCATTCAAATGCTTTTTTTACACATCAGCTCTCACCAAGTATGTCTGTTTCTCGAAGTCATATTGAACAACTCCAAGATCTCATCCTCATCAATAGTAACATCCTGCCCTGTAGTGAAGAAGTTCTTGAAGTCAAACCTGCGTGAAGCCCCCGGTGGTGGTGTCCCCGTGTCGAAAGTTGAAGGCTCGAGCTTCTCCTTCACTGGAATCATGATTGGTGTCTGTGCATGATCCTCTGGACCTGAATTATCACTATCTTGAAGTGTATAGTTGAGTAAGAACGAACAAAGTCTCAGTAATAACACGTGGAAGATCTTTGAGAGTTTGAGGAAGTTGAATCTTGATTGTCCAGTGTGCATGAGTTGAAGAGTATCAGACATCACTTTACTCAAACTGATCACTAGGAATCTGACACTGTTCAAGTTACCGAATTTCTTCATAAGTCCCTCGTGGTCCTCATCGATGTCCAAATCGTCAAAGTCTGAGATCTTGTACATCTTATCCAACTCTCCTGACTGTTGCAAGTTCTTCAAAATCACATCGTTGTATGTGTCATTGCCATACAGGACATGGTTAACGATGAGTTGATCATCAATGTTGAACATGCTGAGGAATCTGGACGTTGCGAATAGTGTGACTCTTCTCTGTGCAAATCTGAGTATTGGAGCCATCAACAGTAACGAAAACACTGGGAAGAATTCAAAGTAGTTCTTATGGTTTCCAATTCTGTTGAAACCAACCCACATCTCTCTTAATAGCGTTTCAATGGTGAGGGCATACTTCCACCCTAGTAATCTGTATCTGCGACACTGTTCAGAATCCCCCTCGCCAATCTGTTGTAATCTCTTCAAACAAACGTGATAGAAGGCCAAGATGATGGCAAAGACCAAGTATCTCAGAGTGATCCTCTGTACAATCATAGAATATCCTTCAACGTTCTCTGGAGACAAGTCATTAAGATCATAATTCTGGAACATTGTAATGTCCTCAGCCATTGGAGGGAAGTCGTTCTTCAAAACACTCTTGAGTCTCTTTATCAATGCATTTTCCATAAACTCAACCAAATCTTCCACTTTGCCCATATCGTCAATCAAATTGTAGTTGAACAGTGCACTGTGAATGATATGGATGCACTCAATCAAATGGTTGTAACAGTAATCATACCTTCTGAAGCTTGGTGGTTCGAATTTGGAGATGAATCCAACATCCATAGATTCAAAACTCTCATATAGCACAAGTGTATACCACAAACTCTTCATCGATCTTTTTTCACCAACTGAAGCACTTGGGTAGAACCTATCCAGGTCCTTATGGAGGTTGATGGACATCGCCATGGTGATCAACAGACGAACACTTAACGTTGCCTCACAGATCTGATCGAGACTATCGAGGAATCCTGCAGTTGCGGTATATTTCTCCAACAAAAGCAAGTTGTACATCGTCATAATAAAATTGGGCCCCACGGCTTCTTCTCCCAGGAGGATGTTTTTACCAATGACATCGATACGCATGATTGCATGGGCATATTTGGCAAAGAGGAGATAATCTGGGAAAAGCATCTCTGTCCTTGATTGTCCAAAGCAGAAAGATGCGATGGCCAATACACTCAGCGTTAATGCAATGAACACGATCTCCTGTGGTTGGTATGCGAGGTCAACGTTGAACGTGGCTCTTCCCTGTTCGTTCCATGTCACAATCCTGGAAAACATCTGCATGAACGAGTCTTCATCGATATAGGAGAACAGGACCCATCTGTCCTTATTCTGCCTGAACATGAGCTGGAAGATGTATTCACAAGTTTCTCTTGAAGGGTAGTGCTCCTGGATGTCCGCTACCAGCTCCAGGATGGTCTGGTCTCCCTGTTGGTCTTTCATCCCCACCAACGAGGCTTTACATTGCTCGTTGAACGTACTCACGACAATCTCCTTCTCTGGACTCTTCACCTGGTCCAGTGCCCTCTTCTCATACACAAATTTCTCCTTCATGATCACCTTGTGGATCTGTTGGAGCAGCAGCTTCATCTGTGGCTCGGCCTCCATGATGGCCGCCACCGATATGGACCCCAAATAAGCAGAGGTTTGCGGAGCAGTCATCACAGTGCACAGCAGCGGGTTCTTCTCTGGGTTTAATTGGAACTGCTTGTAGGAGTTGTCCTTCCGCATGTCCCTAAGGTAAAAGTAGTCCTGTGGCGATCCAGTGGACTTCTTGTTGTACTTGAACACCGCCATCGTCCGCTCCTTGTCGTCCCGCAGCTCTCGGTTCTTCTTCGTCTCCTTTGCGAGTGTAGCTTTGGAGTCCTTGGAGGCTAGCCCCATCTTGCGGTAGATACAGAGCTCTGTGGGGATCTGGAGGTCGCTGCAGCCGGTGCACAGGGGCATCTTCTTGTCACACTTCTTTCTTCGCAGACGACACCCGATGCACGCTGTTCCCTTGGGGTCCTCTCTCTCCCTTTCCCGCTCCTTCTGTGGAGTGGCGGACAGCATCTGTGTGGGCTGTCTGCTGTCTCTTGATGAATATGTGTGTGTGTATTGGCTGGGTGTTGTCGTGTGTGTTGTTGCCGTGGAGGAGGGGGGGTCCAGGAGGAAGACTTGTGGCAGCAGCAAGAAATCAGATGAAATGGGGATCGTGGGAAATGGCGGAGAATTGCGGTGCTGGATCGAGGGAGGGGCATGCGCCTTGTTGGCGGGCGACTCAGGGGGGGTGCACCTGCCAGGGCAACGGTCTACGCTCCTATAGTTAGCCACTACTTACAATCTATTGAAAGCCTCAAACGGAGTAGAGAAGCGGGCCGAATTGAGCCCCCTATTCCTAGTAAAAGCGTCGGCCGGTGTCGGGCAAATTCGGTGGACAGCACAGCACAACATTTAATACGAGTCCCCGAAGTTCAACGGTTTCCCGCTGGCCGACGTTGTGCGCGATTCCGTCGTCACCCGCGCACCAAGTGCCTGCCCGCCTATGCCCGGGTCACGTGCGCACGGGCTTTTGCGGTTTGAGCGCCGTTGGAGAGGGGCTTGGGCTTTGGGGAATTCTGGCCTTTGAGGTGCCTGCTGAGCCCTGTGGTTGGTGGTTGGTGGTTGGTGCTCTGTTTGGCTGCTGGTGTTGATCATGGCGCTTGGTGGTTGAACTCTGGAGTTATTCATCGGTCTAGGGGTGCTCGTTGTCCTTGTTTCTGCTATGCCCTCACCCCTTTGTGGCACGCCTTCCAGAACACGGAGAAGGGCTCTCTTTGTGTGCATCACCACACACCTCAGTGCTCTCTGGATCTGAACCGAGATGCTATGGAACCACCCTGCTGTTCTCAGACCCTGAGTCTTCACACTCTTGCAATCTCCAGTCCCGTTGTTACGACTCATCATCATCAGCTACGCACTTCGCTCCAGAGGTTCTCTCCCCATGTTGTCCTACAACCTGCTTGACAGCGACTCCAAGCGCATGTTAGCCGGTATTGGCCCCACAGATGATGATCCCTCATTTGAACCCGATTCCAACACCTCTCTGGTCTCACCTTCCAAGGCTCTAACAGACAGCAAGAGATCCCGCTTGTACAGATACCTTGGGCAGTTCCCACACAGGCACCGTGACCCTCCATCAGATGCTTCAGACGATATCTTCGACAACACTGGGACCAAGGACGATGGTACCATTTCCACGGGGTCTTCATCATATGGCCATTCTCCAATACAAAAGATATCAGGGGCCAAGTCACTTTCGTGGAGAGCGCATGAGATCCCACAGTGGTTCCAGAAGTTGTACCGTTCCCAAAGGGTCAAGAAGATGTATCAGTTGAGTGGTTCCCCACAATTGACAGGTTCATATGCCTTCAAAGAGGTTGATGATATGCTCGAGTCATACAGAGACTTCAAGTCCCGAAGCCAGAAGAGACTGTCGAGATCAAAGGAGAACGATAACAACAGTGGCAGTGTTGCTGATGACACAAGCAGTCAGTACCCATTTTCACCATTGAACACTTTGAGTTATGAAGAACTCGAGGTCATGAGAAGAGACATATTTGGACTTAACTTCGTGAAAGACACTGGTAAGGCTGATGAAGAGTACGATATTGATCTGGCTTTCCCAGAGCTAAAGGACCTTCGTGTTGAACCGTTGTACGTGGAGCCAGCTTCCTCTATTGATTCGATCGCAAGCAGTGATCTGCTGTTTCAGTCATCTCCACTTCCATCCACAAATTCCTCTGATGTTCCATCTTCAACCACTGCACTGAAATCTTGTCAACGACTTGGACTTGTGAGAAGTTCTAATGTGACAAAGAACCAACCTCGCACCCGCCCAGACAGATCTACCACCTCTCCCCCAGAGCCAGTCCAACAGGTGTCCATCACGTTCAAGAGAACTACAAGTGTGACATCCACCACCAGTACAACTTCTTCTTTCTCAGCATTCACTGTTTCCATCCCAACGATGCGTCCTCAAGAGCTCATTTCAGGTTTGGCGCATACTGTTTCTGAAGGCCATTCTATCGGCGTTCACTACCAAGGCAACGGGTTGACTTCGAAGCTTTCAGATCACTTGGCCCCTTCAAACATCAATATATTGGACCCTTCTGCGTTTGATGGCTCTCCACTCTTTGAATTGGATCAAGTACATCTGGAGGAGCCAAGTATCAAGTTTGAGGAGTTTGCCCAACTTTTACTCTACCACACAGGACGTCAGTTGAAGGGGACACCTACATGTACTGTGAGTCAGCTGAAGAGCATCTGTGGACCAAGTGACCCCGACGAGAGAACTGAATTTTTTAAGCAGAGAGGTACCTTGTCATTGGTTGATCTGCTGTCCGTGGATACCAAGTTTGGTGGCACGGTTGTACATTTGTCTCGTTCTACACGTTTGAAAAGGCCCTTGTTCTCTGAGAAGTACTTCAAGAGGTATCCAGTGACTGCTTCCCCATCAAAGTCCATTCTCAAATCCAAGAAGAGCGACAACTGTGATGAGGAGCTTGCAACATTGAACACTTGTGATAGCTTGCCTCTCCGTAAGTTCATGGCCATGGTTGACAATGTCGAGTTGGAGAGACAAGAGAAGTTGCCGTACTTGAACATTGTGAGAAAGAATCAGGTTGACAAGTATTACCAGAAGCAAGAAGATGAAGAACAAGGGTAGGGTTCCAGTGATCTATTGGACAACAGTGCCACCAAACTCTTCCCCATCGAGAAGTCCGCGGAGTCGCCCTCCGAAGTATGACTGTATCTATGAACAATGCAAAAAAGAGAAACCAAAATTTAACATGCGAATTTTCTTATCGTTACCGTAAAACATTATGTACAAAACCAGATGCCCAAGGTCATGGGATGTGTGCTTTCAAAAGCTCTCTATGAGTCCAAGAATCACAACCCCCCTTCCCTCCGTTTATGCATCAACAAATCATTTACCCAAAATCACAGTTCTCAAACCAGTGATGATGTTCTCCTTACCTTCACCATTGATCTCTGCCAGCAGTCTGTCGTAATAACCTGGGTTCCCCTGTGGTTTGAGCAACTTATCAGTTGTGTAGTAGTAATCTCTATACTGATTACTCTGGATGCTCTTAAGACACTTGATCTGATGGATCAACGAGTCTTCCGAATAGTTTTCATCTGATTTGATCTCAATATCCTTAATAGCATATGGGTGTGCCTGTTTCACAATCTCTGCAAGTGATTTACCATTTTTCTTAGTTGGATTCTTCAATCCGGCAATTGGTCTAAATCTGTCCAGTTGTGCCTCTTTGAATGAGAGTTCTGTGAGCTTCTCCTTTGGGAACTCTTCGAGGAGTTTCACGAGCACTTTTGCCGTTTCTTTCACTGTGTTTGTGACACTCATTATGATTGTGTCTCAGGTGGTTGAATGTGGGTATTGGAGGAGTGTTGTTGATGCTTGTGTTTGGTGTCCTTGTCATTGGCTGGAAAAGTTTCAAAGCTCTGCTTCCGCCTCCGCTCGATGGTTCGCGAATTTGTTTTGAAGTGCACACAGATCACGTGACCGTTTGAGTTCGACCTCTTTAATTATATGAACGAACTACAGATACACTTCAGTTTCCAAATCAAATTAATCGTTATTATGTAAAAGAGATGCCCAGAAGGTCTAATGAGCAGTTTACTCGTCGTCCTCGGCCTTGGTCTCGAACGGAGTGAGCTTCTCGGTTCCCTCAGCCCAGGTGGATCCCTCGTAGGTGATCTCCTTGATGGCCTTGATGATGTCCTTGACGGAACCTCTGACCTGCTTGGTGGAGTCACGCTCTCTGAGAGTGACAGAACCATCCTTGACAGAGTCAAAGTCGATGGTGATACCGAATGGAGTACCGAGCTCATCGTTTCTGGCGTATCTCTTACCGATGGAGGCACCAGAGTCATCAACCTTGAATGGAATTTGCTCCTTTCTCAAAATACGTGAGATCTCCTTGGTGATTGGCAAGAGATCCTCGTTGTTGGACAATGGGACGAGCAACACCTTGGTTGGGGCAACCATTGGTGGGAAGGACAAGACACCACGCTCAGTGGACTCTGGACGGGTCCAGAATCTGTGCTCAAAGATGGAGTAGATGATACGTCCAATACCGAAGGATGGCTCGATAACGTTTGGTGTGTACTCACGAACGTGTTCGGTGTGTGTTCTCTGCTCAATGTTGAGGAATGTGTTGTCAAGCTCAATCTCACCCTCGAGCTCAGGTACCTTGAAAGTGACCTTTCCATCCTTCTCAAGTTGCTCCTTCATGACAATCAACTCATCCTGTGACTGAGATGTTAGGAACTTCTCCACGACTGGGGCATCCTTTCTGAACTTTGGACCGAACTTCTTCTTCTCCAAGTCAATCTCGTACTGTGTAACACTGATTGGAGTGTCCAACTTCTGTCTAACAACCAACTTCTCCTTGGTCTTGTTGGCATGGACGGTCAAATCATAAGCGGATCTGTCAGCACAACCAACACACTCAATCCAACCATAAGAAGTATGCAACTCAGCATCCCAACAGTCAGCAGCGTAGTGAGCCATCTCGTTAGCCATGTGCTGTCTGAATCTGAGACGGTTTTCATCAACACCAATCTTGACCAAGAACTGGTAGATTCTGGCAATGAAGTAACCAAGGGTCTCGTTGTCAACCAAACCGGAGGCAACGGCCTCACCAACGGTCTTCTCAACTGGGACGGTGGAACCTGCCTGCTGGACATCCTTTGGCAAGAATCTCAACTTGACGTCCTTGACTTCGTCAAAGTTTGGATGCTTCTTGTCCTCTGGGTCAACGTAGTGCTCAATCTCAGCCATCAGGAACTCACGAACACGGAGCAAACCAGATCTTGGAGAGATTTCATTTCTGAAAGACTTACCAATGGCAGCAGAGGCGAATGGCATCTTCAAGTTGTTAAAGTCGAGCAACTTGTTGAAGTTCAAGAACTGACCCTGGGCGGTCTCTGGTCTAAGGTATCCCTTAAGCTGACCAGATGGTCCAATGGCGGTCTCGAACATCAAGTTGAAGGCTCTTGGTGCCTCCAATGGCAAGTTTGTAACTGGGTTGTTGATGTCGTACTTGACCATCAACTCACCGAGCTCCTCACCGGAGTAACCGTCAATCTTAGCCAAGACGGACTCGTACTCAGCGACAACCTCGTCATCGAGCTTAACGGCCTTGATCTCTTTGACCTTCTTCTTACGCTTCTTCTTGTCAGCGTCCTCCTGGGCATCGGCATTGGCGTCCTTAACGAGACCCCTAGCCTCCTTGTCACCCTTGAGTCTGGATTCCAAAACTTCTTCAACCAAGTGGTCAGCTCTAAAGATCTCACCAGTCTTCAAGTCTCTGCACATCCAGTCAGAGAACTTGTCGACGTGACCAGAGGTCTTCAAGACCTCGTATGGGGTGAGCATTGTGGTGTCAACCTCGAGCATGTCCTCCTCCAAGACGAAGTGCTTTCTCCATGTCTCGACAATGTTGGCCTGGAAGGCACAACCTGGTGGACCGTAGTCGTAGAGACCGGACACACCTCCGTAGATTTCGAAAGATGGGGCGAAGAAGAAACGACGCTTGAGCACGTTCTCCAGGTTCTCACGGGAGAACTCAGCGGTTTGAGCTGGTGGGCCTGACATTTTGCTTGCAGGAGGAATACGTCTCTTTCTTGTGGTAAAAGTCGGTGCTGTGGTGGTGAAGAGGCGCTTAACTGAGACACTCGTTGGTTTGGCTATTGGAAGAGCCAGAGCAGAACGAATGGGGCGAGTTGAAAGCACTGTGCCGAGCGTAAACTTGGGGCGTTGGAGGCTCTCAGGTGTCTTTTCCACGTTATGTTCTGTCGACGTTTTCTTCAGCTTCTGCCGCCAGGAGAAGTGTGTGCAGCTCCCGCGCTCATCGCTGAGTCAGCGCTTATGTCAGCGGATCAAAACAAAAAAACTATTCGTAAACCCCTGAATTGGGTAATTAAACTCACAACACCCGCACACCGGCCGGAGGGGGGGCGCTCCAGGACTTTTCCAGAATTTTCATCGGCGGCTCCCAGTGAAGAGCTTTAAAGTGGCAAACAGGAGCAGCTTTTCCTGTCCACTATAAGGGATACCCCTCACGCGCTAAACACAGCACAACACAGCACAGCACAGCACATAGAACCCACCATGGTGAAGGACACGAAGTTCTACGATTTGTTGGGAGTCGCCCCGACCGCCAACGAGAATGAGATCAAGAAGGGCTACAGAAAAGCCGCCCTCAAGTTCCATCCAGACAAGAACCCCTCGGAGGAGGCTGCGGATAAGTTCAAAGAGATCACCGCCGCCTACGAGGTGCTTTCTGACTCGCAGAAGAGAGAAGTCTATGACCAGTACGGATTGGAGGGTCTCCAGAACGGTGGGCCAGGAGGAATGGGTGGCATGAACGCGGATGACCTCTTCTCCCAGTTCTTCGGTGGAGGTGGAGGAGGCATGTTTGGTGGTGCTGGAGGACAGAGAGGCCCACCAAGAGGACAGGACATCAAGCACGCCATCGGCGCCACGTTGGAGGAGCTCTACAAGGGAAGAACCGCCAAGTTGGCATTAAACAAGACAGTGCTCTGTAAGTCATGTGAAGGCCGTGGTGGTAAGGCTGGTGCCGTGAAGAAGTGTACCTCCTGTGGTGGTCGTGGTATCAAGTTCGTCACAAGACAGATGGGTCCAATGCTTCAAAGATTCCAAACACAGTGTGATTCTTGTGCTGGTACTGGTGACATCATCGATCCAAAGGACCGTTGTACCTCGTGTCACGGTAAGAAGACACAGTCAGAGAGAAAGATCCTGGAGGTTCACATCGAGCCAGGTATGAGAGATGGTCAGAGAATCGTGTTCAAGGGTGAAGGTGACCAAGAGCCAGGCGTCGTCACAGGTGACGTCGTGTTTGTCGTTGATGAGAAGCCACACGCTATCTTCAAGAGAAGAGGTGATGATTTGATTGTTGAAAAGGAGATTGATCTTGTCACAGCGCTCACTGGTGGTGAGTTCCACATCAAGCACGTTTCTGGTGAGTACTTGAAGGTCTCCATCATCCCAGGTGAGATCATCTCCCCAGACGATTTGAAGGTTGTCGATGGCAAGGGTATGCCAATTCACAAGCTCGGTGGATACGGTAACTTGTTCATCAAGTTCTCCATCAAGTTCCCATCTCCAAACTTCACATCTGAGGACAACTTGAAGAAGCTTGCAGCACTCCTCCCAGCGGCTAAGAAGGACACCGCTCCAAAGGGCGCTGAAGTCGACGACGTTATCCTTACAGAGTACTCCGCTGCTAAGCACGAGCAACAGCAGAGAAGAAGAGGAAACAACCACTACGATGAGGATGATGATGAAGAGGATGGAAGAGAAGGTGTTCAGTGTGCTTCCCAGTGATTTCACTGTAAAGCTAAAGTTGTAAACCAGAAAGGGAATGGGTGTGGGTGTCTAATATGCCTGCATATTGCCATCGATTGGCTAGAAAGTTTTAATATTTTTGATCTCACGTTTACGTTCTTGAACTGTGTTCAGAGTATGTATATCTGATATGCACTCTTGTACTGACCCTGATTGATGAGAAATATGTTATACACGTATCCGGGTTAACTCACATTCTTAGTCTAAACTCTTACATATCACAACTCTTGTGAATCATACATGGCCATATGGAACACTGAACACATCAGCCTTGATCTACAATCTCATCTACTAGTAAATCGACACTAGCGACGATCAATGATCCAAGTTGATCTGTATATATAAAAGCCCTTACATTCCAACCTTTCCTTGTTACCTTCTATGTAGCAAAAACTCCCCCCCCAAATTCCTATATACACAAGATCTTAAACCCCCTTCCTAAAACTTGTTAAAACGATAATGAACTCATAGCCTCCCAATAAATATATGCAAAAGAGTAGCAAAAGTGTACATATCCCATGACACATGAAATTAAACAAATAATCAACTTCCTGTGCAACTCATTTTGGTGGGTTGTTAGGAGTTGAAATCAGGAAACTAACATCACTTTTCCTCGCACTGGACACTGGACTTGATGTTGCACTAGTAGGAACAGGTGGTGGTTGCATCTGTGGATGCACCTGCTGTTGCTGTGGCTGCTGCTGTTGCTGTTGTTGTTGTTGTGGCTGTTGTGGAGCATCATGTCTTGGGAACTGATAACTTGGACCAGGTGGAGGTTGTCGTGAGCTTTGTGCCTGTGGTTGCTGTTGTTGCTGTTGTTGGTATGGATAATACAATGGTCTGTGTTGTGTATGTCCTTGGTCCCTAGGTGGGACGTATGGAGATCCAAGCGATGAAGGCACCTGGCCTGGCCAATGCGGTGGTTGTTGTTGTTGTTGTTGTGGTGGTGGTGGTGGAGCACCTTGGGATGGGGGTTGTTGATAAGGTGGGTATTGTGGTATTGACACCATTGGCCTACTTTGTTGTTGACGTTGAGGAATCTGTTGTGGGACCGATTGGGGATGTTCTGTATGGCCTTCGTAGAACGAACGGAGATGTGAGACGTTTGCCTCTGATTGATTTCGTCTGTGTGAAGATTGACTTGATGTACGACGCGTTGGAGTTGTTGGTTTGAACTGATGCTGAGGTGGTATGGCAGGTGCCTGGACCTCTTCTGCAGAGCTCTTACGCTTGCGATCATCTCTGAAGTCTCCTTTTGGTTGGCCTGGTTTTTGCCAATGATGGAACTGGAACTGTGTCTGTTGTGGGAGGTTCACTTTGAAGACAGAGGTGGCGGTAGATGCTTGTGAACCCTTTTGTGGAAGCTTCTTACCTTCCTCTTTGGCAGGAGACGTGACAATGTCTCTAACAAGATCACCAGATCCAACCATCGAGGGAATCAAATGTGGTGGGATGTTTGAATCCACCGCGAGTTTGAGCATATCGATGGTGGCCTGTAGTGAGTTGAGCTTGAGGGTTGCAGTCTTGGATCTTTGTTGTTCCAACTTCAACGATATTGCAGCACTCAACAACTCTTGTGAATATGGCCAGTCTTCCACTGAGATCCCCAGTGTGTGCCGTAGCCAATCCCCCGCTGCAGTGGGTGAAGTTGGTCGTTGTGGTACCTGCTGCCCCTTTTCACTACTTCCTGAAACTCTTCTGCTCTGTTGCCCCTGTGGTTCTTCTTCTTCTTCCTCCATGATGGCATGTTTCATTGGAGAAGCCGTTCCTGACCTCGGATAGGGCTCTGGAGGGTGCAGTGCATGTGCAGTGGAGGTGTTGGGGTCCCATGACTTGCGACGCTTGTGAGATCGCGTTGGCACTGTATCTGATGATACCTCTGTTCCAGCTGAGGACCCGGGCACATTGGCGGTGTCTGGCGGGGCAAAGGGCAGAGGTGTGGGGTTGGACGACGTTGTGGTGTCATCTGTGGCACTGGCCTTGTTATTCGAGGGCATCTCCATGTGCTGTTGTGTGTGATGTTTCTGAGGACCCGTGGCCCCTTGGTGGAGGTGGAAGGGAGTGGGAGTGGGAGTACGGGCTGGATCTCGCTGGGCGGCGGCCACTCCTGTTGCAGCGATGTATCAGGTGTATGTCTTGTGGTGGTGGGATAGTGGCAAGCTGGGAGCCCGTGGAGAATGAGGTCCCTTTGGTGGAGGGGATGAAGGGGGGTGTGTGTGTGTGACACTGGCCAGAGTCTGAGAACACCAGGGAGACAATGGCTGGTGGCTCGGGGGGCGGTGCGCGTGTCTGGGATTGTGGGGTGTGTGCCTGGTGGGAGGGCTCCGTCGGGGGAGGCTGCTGCTGCTGCTGGCCGGGTTTTGTAGTGCTGAGGGGTGCTGGAGGTGCTGTCAATGAGTGCGGTGGAGGGAGGTGTCCTCGTCCGAGTTGTGGTACGGGGGGGCTCCACGCTTTTTTTTGCTTCTGCAAGTGAAGCCCCCCTCCACTGTTCTCCGCGACAACACACCGGCGGCTAAACCCCCCCAACAGCACCAGCAGCACCACTTTTTTGCCCGCTGCGAGCTCCGTGTTTCAGCACACAATCGATTGTTCCCCTGTTTTCCCCCCGTTGCAACTTCCAGCTGTGTTACTTGGCGGGTACCTCAATTGCTGTGCCTGCCGCGGCGGTTCCGTATCCTGTCCGCGTACGTTATCAGGCACCTCACGCGTTCCTCTGATGAACGTTCCTCTTGTTCCTGTTCCTGCTCCTTGCCTCGGGATTCTAGATTCGCAGATCCCCGAACACACACATGCTTGGCCGTTGACGTGAACATGGCTACAACTAAGGTAACAATAAGAGGTTTTATCAAGACAATATAGTATACAACAGAGAAAGCTCCTTGCAGTCCTGGGTGCAGGCAGCTACCAAAGTCCTTCTTGAATGAAGCGAAAGAAAATGAGTGCAGGAAAATAGCATCGAGAATCAAGCAACATCCATCAACTGGGAATAAAAGAGAAACGATGAAATGAGTGGTCGTGGTGGGGTCGTGGTTTTGGTGGTGGCGATGATGAGATGTAGATAGCAATGGAAGTGATCAAATTGGGTGGGGTGATAGAATAATCAGGGGGTGTTCAGGGGGGAGTTAGCTTAGTACAAGACGAACTTGGCCTTACCCTTAGAGACAGCAGCGGTACATCCAGAGGATCCAGAAGAGTATGAACCATCCTCGTACTTACAGTCTCCAACGACAGTGGAGTCGTCGTCGTAGGCAACAATTTTGACGTTGAAGTTGGCAGCCTTGTAGTTGTTTGGGTTTGGAATCAAAGAGAGGTAAGAGATACCATGGGCGTAACCAGCACCAAAGTTCAATGGAGCCCAGTTACCAATGGTACCGGCACCAGTACCCCAAACACATCCATCCTCCCAAGAGATACCAGCGTCGTTGACGTAGTACTGAGCAGAGGTACCGGTACCTCCCCACTGGTAGTAAGAAGACTGGTCAACAACGGTCAATGGCAAAGTGGCACCAGCCTCAACGTAGGTTGGAATGACCATGTTCTCTGTACCTGGGTAATCGGTACGACAGATGGCAACTGGTTCAGAAAGCTCAGAGACAACGTATGCGGAGTCAACACCCCATTCACACAAGTAGTCAGCGTTCTTGTTGGATCTGTAAAGCTTACCACTGTCACAGTACAAACCACCAACGGAAACACCGTTAGCTGGCTGAGAAGATGGCCATTGGGTCTTGGACATACCTGGCTGACAGGCATAAGAACAGTAAGAACCATCGGTACAAGAACCACCAGTAGAGGTGTCGGATGGGTGATAGATACCAGAGAAACCTCCGAATCCCAAGTTCTCAAGGGAGATAACACCCTGTCCAACAAGGGAACCAAAGTCCTCACAGTCAATAACACCATCCTGGAATGACTTGTATGGACCAGAGAAGTCGGACAAGTCACCGTAGATGGAACCACCACCGCTGGACTTCTGGCCTGATCCAGTGGATGATGGAGCAGCAGAAGATGAGGTGGATGTGGAAGATGAAGTGGTTGGAGCTGCTGTGGAGGATGTAGACACAGAGGATGTGGTGGCAACTGTGGAAACAACAGTAGAAGTGGTGGAGTCAGATGTTGTTGGTTGTTGGACTGAAGAGCTCAAAACTGTGGTGGAAGAGGTTGTTGGCTCAACGGTGTTACCCTTAGCATCGACGGTGACCGTAGAGTAAACGTACTCAACGGCAACAGCACGCTTATGCTGGTGATGAGCATGGTACTGTGTAGTGGAGCAGTCCTCAGCCTTTGCAGAGGCAAGGAGAGCAGCAAACGCAGCAATGGTAGCTGTGGTGAACTTCATAGCAGAAACTGCACTCGAATTGTTAGTACTTCAGATCTGTAGGACAACATTCCAATGGTTCCCAAACTAGCTAGCTCACTGGTCAAAAGAACTCCACACTGTCACACTCTCTCTCTCTTTCTTTGTATCTCTCAATGACACCTCATCAATGATGATGTGCAAGTCATCTCTGCAATCGAAGAAAAAAATGCCACCACCTGTCCAAAGGTACCCGAAAGCCCACCCTACCACAACCACAACATGTCTCCGAAGGGCCCAGAACCCGAGACGCGTCGCGTTCAAACTTCACAGCCCAAAACAACAGCCTGCGGATTCGCGGGAAGGAGCTGTCGCAATCCCCAATCCGGTAAAATCCGGCCGGAAAAGTCGCGTCCGAATTCCGAGGGCAGTGTTGACATATTTCCGGATGCGGCAGTTTTCGTGGTGCGCGGTGCTGGGGCAACGGCCACGTCCCCCCCCCCCCAAAACGGGAACATTCCCAACGGGCGCTCGAGGGAGGGTGATGAGTTGGGCGGTGGGCGGTGGGCGGTGGGCTTGCTGGGCTGTTGTGTGGGCGCTGGATGAGGTTGCTGTGGACAAGTGTATATCATGATGAGTGTATGGCAATATTCATGGTGATTTGTGTAGAAGTGCTCCCTGTTTCATACCTGTTTCGCCCTGGTGCTGGTGCGCTTTCGAGAGCTTGGGCTGGGTTGTGTATAGTTGATGCTGGATATGTGAGGACATTGTGGGTTCAAACGAGAGCTTGGAGAGAGAATAATATAGCGTGACCAGTAGCTAGTTAGTAGATATCAAGAGAGATACTCACGTTTGTAGCGAACTTGTGTGAGAATTTCAGTGAGCTTTCTTCGGGATCTTGGTGTCAAGCGGTGGGAAGAATGCACACGGTATCACAACACAGTAAAGGAGTGAAAGAAGTTGGATTCGATAACGTGTAAACTCTGAAGACTCGAAGAGATCGATGGGTGGACCCGTTTTTCTCTCGTTCGTTTAGTTGCTGTGGAGCCCTTTCGAAGGTGGTTGGCGGAGAGAAGAGGAAATTCCTCCTGCTATACTTTTTGTTTTGACGGGATCTGGCTCGGCCCACAACACGAGCCCGCCGTTGTCATGGCGGCCAGCCGCGGTTCGCGCAACACGGTGGCTGGCTCATCGCCCGCAAGAGGCTATCCCCGGTTTCTTGACAGGCGCAGAGGTGCTGGTTTGGTGTCACTTATGTGTGATAATGCCAGATCAATAGCTACAACGCCCGCCATCCGTGATGAGGTCTTTGTCTCTAGTGGGGGGCAGTATAACGGCTGGCTGTGTCTATCAGCACGGGCGCTTGATCCAGCCATAGAACTAATGCGTGGAAGCTTCTTGATGGCAGACCTTCAAGTGGTTGTCCTGGGGATATTGGACCTCGTACGGCCAGCCGCTTGATCCAACAATAACAAAGATCAGTAAGAGCACTAGAGCCAGAATTTGAGAAAATAGTTTGGTTCTCTTCAAATAAACAAGCCCGAGCTCAAACAGATGAACCAATGATCTGTGTTGGAGGCTGAAATGGCGGATGAGGATCGCTCAAATCGATCAATCCCGAAATGTAAGGACATTCACAAGTCTCGCTGATGGTTGAATGAGAGGTCTGAGGGGTCAGTCCCACTCTTCTTGGTGATCCTAAATGTACCAGCACAATGCGAATCCACGAGACGGTAGTTTCCAAGAGACAACATGAAAGAGCCAACGTCCCATGATCGGTTGCTTCTTCGCGAATTTCCGCGAACTCATTTGATATCCAACTTTTCTGAAGACGCGTCCGGGGCCAGGCCAATCTACTCCTTCTAACCTACAATCAACACATCGAGCAGCTGTTAACGGCATACAAGTACCTCCCAGAGGTTCTAATCTGGACAATCATTTCTTGTCTTCCCCGCACGCAATTGCCGCCAGTCAGAAAGCACAGCACGCGGCCCCTGGACTCCCACACACACACACACACCACAATACACACGCGTGGAGAAGAGGCCACACATTCGCCTACAACACATCTGCTGTGATATACAGGTCTGAAAGGGCTCTATTTTACACATGGGTGCGGAGGATCCCCAGAAGGAGAACGCAGGGAACCAGCCCAGAAGCGCCAATGAGGAAGACCCTGTGGAGAGACGGAAGAGGAGCATTCTGAAGTCCCTGATCATTCCCGATAACTCAGAGTATGATGGCTTTCTGGAACGAGCAGCTAAGGAAGCTGAGCAGGATGCTCATCGAAGCCTGCGAAAAAGAGACTCAAACGTACCTGTTTATAACCTGGATGCTCTGACTGCAGTACGCTCACCCCGTTCAACACCATCACGATCAACACGACCATCACCCCCAGGCCCAGGACACCTGAGGTCAGAAGATCGAAGCAGAAGAACAACGACAACTCCTGAAAAGCCTCACAACCCAAATGTCAAAGTAAAGAAAGGTTCAAATGGGAAGCTTACAATTAAGATCAAGTATGCCAAAGAAAAGTTCTTTCAGTTCAGAGAGCCCACACCTCTTCGTCCCTCAGATGTACTTGATATTGAAGACCACGAGATGGATGATTTCAATGTGGACGAAGCAGAGGATGATGATGTTGAAGCGTATGAATCCGAAGATGAGATGCTATATCGTGGAGCGCTCCCTCTCTCAGAAGCTGTTAACGACAAGACTATGCCAACGCGGAAGGATCGTGTTCTCTTCAAGAGGCTATTGAAGAAGTCGGAACCTGAAAGATTGAGAAACAACACTGTGATCTTGAACCAACAAATCAATGAGGAACCATATTCTCAATCATCAAAGATCCGCTTCATCCAATTCAGAGACTATGAGATTCAAACATGGTACTCTGCCCCATACCCAGAAGAATACAGCAGGAACAGAATGCTCTACATTTGTGAACATTGTTTGAAGTACATGTCTTCCAAATACATTCTCCACAGACACAAGTTGAAGTGTGATATGTTCCATCCTCCAGGAAATGAGATTTATCGTCACGGATCCAACTCCATCTTTGAGATCGATGGACGCAAGAGTGTGATCTATTGCCAGAATCTATGTCTCTTGGCCAAGCTCTTCTTGAACTCCAAGACACTCTACTACGATGTTGAGCCATTCATGTTCTATGTCCTCACTGAGATCGATCCAATTACACAGCATCACCACTTTGTCGGATACTTCTCTAAGGAAAAGTTGAACTCCACTGATTACAATGTTAGTTGTATTCTGACTCTACCAATTTATCAGAGAAAGGGATATGGTAACTTGCTCATGGACTTCTCATATCTTCTTTCACGTCGTGAGTTCAAGCAAGGTACACCGGAAAAGCCATTGTCTGACTTGGGCCTTCTCAGTTACAGAAACTACTGGAAGATCAGAATTGCATACACTTTAAGAGAGATCTATCAGAAGCATCAGGCATATTTGGACGCTCCTCCTTCTTTCCACGTGAGCATCACTCAATTGGCAAATCTCACTGGAATGATTGCATCTGACGTTGTTGTTGGTTTGGAACAATGTGAGGCCCTCATCAGAAACCCAGACACGGGGAAATACGCCATCTCTTTCAAACTGGACAAGGCCAATGAGATCATTGAGAAATGGGAATCCAAAAACTACGTTGTCTTGAACCCAGATGCTCTTCTCTGGAAACCAATCATCTTTGGCCCATCGTGCGGTATCAATCAAGTTGGAACCTCCACTGTTGAAACGAAGACGCTTGATAACGGTGACGTTGGAATTGTCTCTACGGGTATCAACATTGACCCAATGAGGATGAGTATTCGACTTTTGGCCAACTTTTTGAAAGATGACATTCAGGATGCCAGAGACATCGAGTCACAGACTTTTGCTGAGCTGTTTGAAGATGAAGACTATGACAGTGATGAGGATCAACCAAAGGAGAATGAGGATGACTACGTGCTATGTTTCCCTGGAATGGAGCTTAATAAGGGCAAAGAGCGTAAGAAGACAGTGATCACTGAGATTTCAGACGATGAAGAAGAGGAAGAACAAGGAGATGTTGGTAACGTTGGTGTTGTTGGTGATGAAACTACAACGACACACAATGGAAAGACAGGGCTTGCTAATGGAAAAAGAGCTTTGATGGGTTTAGATACCAGCCTTGTGATGGACGGACCAAGAAGAAGAGGACAAAAGAAGGATGATGTGGTCCCTCGTGCTTCTGTGGATTCGGCTGCTTCCCCTGAGACTGGTGATGAGATGAGTGAGAACTCATTTGATGAGGAATACTTCGATCCCAATGATGACAATAATTCCGATGAAGAGGATGTCGCTGCTGACGACTCCAGTGATATCAGCTTTGGGGGAGAAGAGGAGAAACAAAATGCCAGAGATCTCAAAGTGCAAGGGTACAGGGCAAGTAAGCGTATCCACAGCAAGAATCTGTCACAGATCCAATCGACTCAAACTAGGAGGAGAGGTCTGAGATCCAGGTTTGTCATTTAAATTTATGAGAAGGACCGCATACTGAGAAACGGAGATCATGCTGAATATAACAAAAATTGTACTCTGTGTTCTGGGCCTCCATTCATGTAGCTCTGTACATCTAGGCACGTGGAGATGTCGATGAGCCCCGACGCTGCGTTTCCCCACAAGATGTGACAGGACCCATACGCGGCAATAAGCAGAACCACTTGATACTTTAGATCGATAACACGACTCGCAGAGCCCAAGTTGAGGCCATCAAGTTACTAATTATGTCCCTCCCCTGGCGTCGAAAGCTGCCGGCAATACAGGAACTCACCTGAACTAGAATTTGGTGATGGCGCAGTTCTGTTGACGTTTTTCCCAACGCGGAAACGGTCTCGGCTGGAGGCTGCCTTTAATCCTCGTGTTTGCTGGAGCTTATCCTGGGGCCCATATATACCGTTACGCCTCCCACATCTCCCACGTACGCCCGATGCACATAATCTCTGGCCCCACCTTCCAAAACACGTAAAAACACGTCAAAACAGGCGGCTTTACACCTGGATTTAGTGGCTGCACCCGACGCGCTCCTTCCACGTCTAGATCCGGAAGCGTGCGGTTTTCGCGTTGCATATTAAATCTGGACAGAAGTCCAACATCCCGTCGCTCCACCAACTTCAAGACTCTGCAAAAGTGTTTCACGGCAAGCTTCCTCTCTCCTCCACTGCCCTCAGGCATAGGAACCTCCACAGATCGACTTCCTCCGCAATGGCCGACTTCGAAGACTACTCCTCCCTCGACGCCCGGAGGCAGGGCAACCTCGGGCTGAAGAACACGTCTCTATCCGTCCTCAACCAGAAGAAGCATCACAAGACCCAGGCTCAAAAGACCTTTGAACAGATGTCCAAGCAGCGAATGTCCACAAACTTTGCCACAGCTGCTTCAAGAGGTGCTGCTCCAGCTGGTCTCAGCAGCATGGGGTCCACCCAGGAGAGCCAGTACCACTACCATCAGCAACAGGCGGGTCACTCCAAGCAATTCTATCAGGCACATCATCCGCATGCTGGAAGAAATGGCAATTATTCACAAGATAGTGGATTCCTTGCTCCTCCAAGTTTTGCGAATGGCTCAAGGCAGTCACTCCGTTCGATGTCGTCTTCTCACTCTCTGTCACAACCACCCCATCCGCATCAACAGCATCAGCATCAGAACTACTCCTCAGACTCATTGGCTCCTCCATCGTTACAACCTGTACCGCAGGGTACTTGGACTGACTCTTACAGAGATAGTTCGGACAACAGTCTTGGTATTTATTCCCCATCCACATCATCAGAATTCACTTCTGAGGGCACAAAGATGACATCGCCTCAAACGAGCGAATGCGACTGGAGGGACACAATGATAGTCGAGAAGGATGAAGAAATAAGGCTCTTGACAGAAGAAGTGCAAAGATTGAAAGCTCTGGAAGCTGAAAACCTCCATCTGAACGCTGAGAATAAGAGACTTGAAGATAGAGTCGATCAGCTTGAGGAAAATAATGAGAGACTAGAGGCACACAGTGTGAGTTTGCAAGCCATTGCAATCAAGCAAGGTGATCAGGACCTTCATAAAGAACTCGAATCAAAGAAGCAGGAACTGGAGAAGGCTAACAGACTGTTTGAGGAGGTTGAGTACAAGATCACAGATGCCACACAACAGCTCAACAAGTTGAAGCTCGTCCACAAGACCACACTAGACCAGAAGAACAAAGAGATCACACGGCTTCAAGAGGACTTATCACATTTGGAATCAGAGCTGGAAACGTCTAACAGTGAACAGGAAAAGCTCCGTTCTGCTGCCGCTTCTGCTGCTGTCGCGGTACCACCATCTGAACCTGTCGCACCAACTTCTACAATCTCATCTCCGATCCTGGGCAAGGCAGACCCTCAATTGGCACAAACTTCGAACCCAGACCTTGTTCAAGACCTGTTATATGCCATCAGATCCCTCAGATCTTCCAATGAGATATTACAAAGGGAGAAACAACAACTTGCACAGTTTGCGGAGAAAGAGAAACGCGTCCTCAGAACACTCGCACATTCATCCAGGCACAATATCAAGATCCGTAAGGGACTCAAGATTGTATCAGAAGTTGATACACTGATATGACAGTGCTTTGAATGCTCACCTGGCCAACTTTTACCCCTCTTCACGAACACTTTTCATGACCATCGACCACTGTCTTGCACCGGTTTGAGGTCTTTAATGCCCAATTATTCACTTCATGGACTTTGCTTTCTGTTTCAATATAAATATAATGGATTATACATGTAAAATACACTGTCTGATAATGTAGTTGTGTTCAAATAATGTGTTTTAAGGCTAAAAGCGGCGCATTACAAAATTTCAAAATTTCAACTTTGATGACACCGTCTGGATTTTTCACGCCTTTTCAATTGCAAGATTCGGGCGTGTGGCGTAGTTGGTAGCGCGCTCCCTTAGCATGGGAGAGGTCTTCGGTTCGACTCCGGACTCGTCCACTTATCTTTTTTTTGCCAAATTGGAGTATTCTGCTTACGTAATACTTTCGCGAAAAAAGCGCGATCGCATCAGCAGCGCCTGTGATCACCACATCACCACGACCTCGGTTCGAAAACTATCTTCAGTCTCCACAATTCAGCTCGGAAGGTGGTCAACATTTCACAGCAGCAACAGGCAAAGAAGAGAATATTTGAAGGGTCATATACCACGCTAGCGTCTTTGTCAGGAGATCTTTTCAGCATCAACCGCCTCACATCAGCAACTTGAACAAGGGAAAGAGCTCTCTCGGTAGGAGTCATCCTTATCTCTTCACTTCACATTCACACCACACATCAAGATGTCAGCACCAAGACCCAAACCTTGGGAGGTGAAATCAGGAACATCCGCAGCTGGTGAGTATCCACAACTGACTCCTTCCCCATGCCAAGCAACATCGTTGACTAACTCCAGATCAGCTGCCAGTGGCCAAACTACAGACATCACACCACAACAAACGGTACAGTCTCCAATAACCGAACCTGCTGTACCTGAAAGACCCAAATCACTACAAGAAGTCTCATCGTCCACGCCATACTCTTATGATTCATCGCATGGGTATGGATCAGGTGGGCTCTATGGAGGAAGCTCGATGTATGGAAGTGGACTAGGTGGATACGGGAATTCGATGTATGGAAGCTCCATGTTAGGAGGCATGGGAGGTTATGGGTCCCGTCTTGGGGGATACGGTAGCATGTATGGTGGAGGATATGGAATGGGAGGCATGTATGGAGGTATGGGAGGCTACGGTGGAATGTATGGAGGAGCTGCAGGCATGAATGGAGAAGGAGGTAACGGATTTGCTGAGAGTACACAGGCAACTTTCCAACTGATTGAAAGTGTTATCGGGGCTTTTGGAGGATTTGCACAGATGCTTGAAGCAACGTATATGGCTACACATTCCTCATTCTATACCATGATCAGTGTTGCTGAACAGTTTGGAAACATGAAGAATGCACTTGGTTCCTTCCTTGGTATATTTGCCCTGATCAAGTATTTCAAAAAGCTATTGGCCAAGGTCACAGGCAAGCAGATCAAAGAGACACTGAAGATTGATGCCAGAGAGTTTGCCAAGTTTGAAACAAAGCAACAAGCTGAAGCCACCCGCTCAACAAAGCGTATATCGCTCAAGCCATTACTCATCTTCCTCGCCATGGTCATCGGAACGCCATATATCCTCAAGAAGCTTGTCCTCCATCTGGCCAAACAAAGAAACATGGCACTACCGGGACAGTTCCCAGGTGCTCTTCCAGGCCAGCCACAAAGTCCAATGGACATCGCCAATATTGACTTTGGACGTGCACTTTACAGCTTTGTGCCAGAGAACCCACAAGTTGAGCTCGAACTGAAAGAAGGAGATCTTGTTGCAATCCTCACTAAGGCTGATCCTTCAGGGAAGTCATCACAATGGTGGAGAGTGCGTTCTAGAAATGGGAAGACAGGATACGTCCCTGCAAACTACTTGGAGATCATCAAGAGAAAACCAAGACAGGACTCCATTGAGCCACCTCAGGAAGCTGCTGCACAGCCAGCTTCTGACCTTAACGCATGATATGAACGAAATAATATAGGGAAATGATACCTTTAGCAATTTACAGACTGTAGCCTAGTTCCATAACTTTCATTAAATTAGCGTGGTACTTTTGACCCCGCTCATTATATACTTTTTTTCATCAATCCAAGACAACTGGATCATCAGCAGTCACACCTCTGTTGTAGAGATTATCATCTTCACTGTCATCGGTATCTTCAAAAGAGGATAAGTGATAAGGATCATCAGAATCATATAGCGTGATTTTGACTCTTTTGTTCTTCTTGGGATTTCCATCCTGTATTATGATATCACTGTCGTCTTCTCCATTATCGCTCAATGCAATCACCTCCTGAGCTGATTCATATGATGTCTTTGGCTTTATCACCGAGACAACGTCATCATCATCAATGACCACACTGTCAACGTTAGTAGTCACATCATAGTTGAGGATAGTGTTCATGAAATCATCATGTATGAGTTCCGTTGAGTCAAATGTAACGTTGCAAACCGGACATTTGAAAGTCATAGGATACTTCCTCTTTCTCGTCAGCTTCAAAGCCTGTTGTGTGATCCTCTTGTCAAACAAAAGCACTTTAAAAGTGAAAAACACTTCACCTTCACTCCCACCATCTGGAGTTGGAGCCTTCTTTGCATTTGGCACAGCCATACATGAGAACCTGGATCCAGTCCACTCAACTCTCTCAAAGAAGTTGGCGGGTACTTTGTTCACTTGACAAAAACTGTTGAAGTCAAACGACTGTCTGTGTGTACACTTTGTACTCTTCACGCTGATTCCAATTCTCTTCCTTGATATGATATCATGTAATGAAACTGTAGTTGCTAGCACCTCAAGGCCATCATCTTCCTTTGCAGTAAACTTTTTTGCCTTGAGAACTGGTTTTGTAGCTGGTGCTGTCTTTGGAACTGATGCTTGTGGTACTGCTGCTTGTGGTACTACTTCTTGTGGTACTGGAGCTTGTCGTACTGGAGCTTGTGGTACTGGAGCTTGTGGTACTGCTGCTTGTGGTACTGGAGCCTGTGGTACTGCTGCTGCTGCTGGTACTGCTGCTGGTGCTACTGCTCGTGCTACTGCCTTTGGCACTGGTACTCCTGGTTGTGCTGCTGTTGCTGTTGCTATTACTCTTCGTGTGACTTCCTGTACTGGAGCTGAGACTGCAACTGGGGCCGATGCCGATGCTGCTGATGATGCTGGTGATGACGTTGGTGTTGGAGCCGACTGCTTCTGTGGTGGCGGTAGTCCTTTGTTCCCTACCAGAGGCCGTAGAACAGTACCTGCTGTGGCGTTGGGTGTGTGTGCCGGTATCTGTGGTGGTTTGGTGGTAGTGGTGCCAGCACCAGTGGCACCAGCTTGTTTCTTTGCTGACTCTGGTGTCCGTACCACGCTTGATCGCCGCTTCTTGGAAGTTATAGGTGCACCAGCTCCTGTTGGCTCAGTGGGTGTCGCCATTGTAGCTGTGATCAGTAATGAATAGCTCTTTTGGCAGATAAAGAGAGATCAGGCTTCCTCTTGGCTGTTGATAAAGAGACTTGGTGATCGTTCGCAGTGTGTCCTTCCAACTCCCTCTTTGGCAGCTCCCTCTGTCAGTCTGCGTGAATATAAGCCAACAAACTTGGCCTTGAGCAACAGATCACCGAAATGCAGACGCTGTGCCTGTTCCCTGTTGCTTCCGGTGGTGCTGTTGACCTACTGAAGATCAAATCACCGTTGACCTGGCCACCAAACGTGCTCGCGAAATAATAGTCACGTGACATCTCTCCTTGGACGTGAGTTTTATTCCATTGCACTCTAGTTTTCTCATTCAACAGTGTAAAATTCTTACAAATCACTCTTGAATAAGAGCCTCATCTACTTTTTTGGTCTATATCGTGATATTCAGAGAATTTGGCCTTGTTAGTGTCGCACAATGTACCTAACACGCTTATCTTCACCCTCCATCACCGCGATTTCCCCAACTGTTGCACCGAACTTGCAATTATTCATTTGCCCTTCAACAATCCCTTTGTTACCAACAGCGAACACCACCAATTGAACCGCAGAAAGATCGCCAATCACACGGGAAAGATTTCATTAATTCCAAAGCCAACCATCACAATGTCATCAACAGAAGAACGCAAGAAAGTGGCACTCATCACAGGTGCCTCCTCAGGAATCGGGTATGAGGTGTCCAAGCAACTCGCACAGAAGGGATGGATCGTGTACGCCGCCGCAAGACGTACTCAATTGATGGAGCCATTGAAAGAGCTTGGAGTCATCCCAGTACAAGTTGATGTTGCCTCAAAAGAGAGTGTGCAAAAGCTCAAGGAATTTTTGGCCGAGGAGTTGAAAGACGGCAAGCTCGATGTGCTCTACAACAACGCCGGAGTCTCGTGTACTTCTCCAGCCATTGATGTCTCTGATGAACGTCTGGAACAGGCTCTTGACGTTAATGTTCTTGCACCAATGAGAATCACCCGTGAGTTCCAAGATTTCATTATTGCTGGCAAGGGAACCATCTTATACACTGGCTCTTTGGCTGGTGTTGTTCCATTCCCATTCTCTGCAGTCTACTGTGCCACAAAGGCTGCTATCCACGCTTATGCCCGTGTCTTACACACTGAAATGAAGCCATTTGGTGTGAGGGTCATCAACGTGATAACAGGAGGTGTCGATACCGATATTGCAGACAAGAACCCACCTGTTGAAGGATCCAAATTTGCATCAAAGGCATTTGACGAGGCATACCACAGCAGACGTGAGATGGCTAAGAAGAACAAGCCAATGTCGGCTGAAGAGTATGCAAGAAGAGTCATTGGCGACATCTTGAGCACCAGAGATCCAATTGATGTCCACAGGGGAAACATGGCTTCTATCTTGTCATATGCCTCATACGTCGTTCCATGTTGGATTGCAGAGTATCTCTTGGCGATCAAGTTCAAACTTGGGCCTGTATTCGCCGCTATCAAGAAGAAATATGGAGGGGACGAGCTACATCTTGACTGAGTATACTACTGAGTTCCCCGCAGTTTATTGTCGGTTAACAACACTTCTGGCTTATGGATTTCGCCAAGTGTTGCTTACGGTCAAGACTGCCACTGTTTTTGTTGTTCTGCTTCGCTTACTGTTTTCTACGTTATCAAAATATTCTCTGTACCCCTCACCCATGATTCCAATCTGTTCAGTAGCACATTGATCACCAAACAATGGTGCCAACTCCACAATCTCGAAGAATCAAGGACTCCATCGCCCTAGAGATTGAGCGCTAACTCCGACTAAATCCGGCATCCGTCATCTCGCGCCGGCGCCCGCCCCCGCCGAATTCGCGAAACACAAACGAGTTCGCGGCGCCTACTACACGGCTCGTTGCCTGTTGCTCAAACGGCTCCAAATTTCAAAGTTTTTATGTGAGAAGTGCAGCGCTTTTCCCCCGTTTTGCGGCTCTTCTTTGGTTGTTTGTGTGGTTGTGTGAGGTCCTGTGATGTCTAGTCTCCTCTGTGGCGTTTGGAGGGTCCGCTGTGGCGCTGGAGATGCCCTTTTGTGAGCCACGATAGCGTAATCCACCACCACCCACCGCTCATCAGGAACAGCTTCGAGGGCTCGGTGCAATAGGGCACCTTCACATACAAAAAAGAAGACACTTGCACTGAATCTTGCATCCATCATGGTGGTATCATCTTCTCTCGCAGTTGGAAGTCCAAAGTGCACACACAAAGATGTCGTTCAGCGAAGCAAAGGACGTCGAGAAGCTCAGCTACGATGAGCCCTCCATCGACACACACTCGGCAGAACACCAGGAGGGAACGGTCAACTCTCTCAACCGTTCACTGACTCCTCGTCAAATCTCCATGATCTCCATCGCTGGAATCATCGGTACTGGTTTGTACTTGGGTTCAGGTACTGCGTTGGCGAAAGGTGGACCACTATCGTTGTTCCTCAACTACAGCATCATTGGTGGGTTGGTATATCTGGTGATGTTGGCTCTTGGTGAGATGTCTGCGTTCATGCCCATCGCTGGTTCGTTCTGCTCTTTTGCTAGAAAGTTCGGATCTGAATCATTTGGGTTTGCCATTTTGATCAACTATTGGTTCAATGACGCTGTCAGTGTTGCATCTGATCTCACTGCATTACAACTTGTGATGGAATACTGGACCGATTTCCACTATTGGATCGTTTCCTTGATCTTTTGGGTCGCCTTGTTGGCTTTGAACATCTTCCATGTCAAGTTCTATGGTGAGACTGAGTATTGGTTGGCCTTGTTGAAAGTGTTGGCCATTATCGCTTTCTTCATCGTTTCCATTGTGGTGAATGCAGGACACAACAGTTCTCATGAGTACATTGGATTCAAGTACTGGAGTATGGGGGATGCACCATTTGTTAACGGCTTCAAAGGATTCTCACAGTTATTTGTCTCTGCTGCATTTGCCTTTGGTGGAACTGAGAGTATCACAATCACCGCTGGTTCAGCCAAGAACCCAATCAAGTCCACAAAGATTGTCACACAAACTGTGTTTTGGAGAATCATCATCTTCTACATCTTCTCGGTGTTCTTCATCGGTATGAACGTTCCATACAACTATCCAAACCTTGCCACGAAGTCTGTGGTTACATCTCCATTCACCATTGTCTTCCAAGAGGCTGGCTCTAAGGCTGCTGGTTCTTTCATGAACGCAGTGATTCTCACATCGGTTCTATCAGCAGGAAACCATGCACTCTACGCTGGATCCATGTTGGCTTATACATTGGGTACAGATGGATACCTCCCAAAGATTCTCACATGGAGAAACAGATACCAAACACCATACGTTGCAGTTCTCGTCACATGGCTTGCTGGAGGTTTGTGCTTTGGTTCCTCATTTGTTAGTGCTGGAGAGCTCTGGAATTGGCTCCAGAACATCGTGGGTGTCTCCAACCAGTTGGCTTGGTTATCCATTGGTATCACTTCTATCAGATTCAGAAGAGGACTCAAGAAACAGGGCAGAACGCATGAGTTGCAGTTCAAGAACTGGACATATCCATATGGACCATACTTCATTGTTGTATTCACATCGTTCATCCTCCTGGTTCAAGGATGGAGTGCATTTGCCCCATGGAGTGTGTACAACTTCTTCCAAGTATACCTAGAGCTCTTGGTGTTCCCAGCAACGTTCATCATATGGTTGGTGTACTACTTCATCAAAAACAGAAGATTTGACACTTTTGTGAGGGCTAAGGATATGGATTTCGTGACTGATAGATACCATGAGTCCGAGGAGGAGAGGCTGGATAGAGAGCACTACGAAGGGTTGAAAGGGTTTGCGTTTGTTAAGCAGACGTTGTACAACTTCTTTGTTTGATATATTGCGCATCATGAATTTACGATTGTTATCTGGGTCATTGACTTAATGTAGACGTATTGGTACCAGTTATTAGGCGATGAGAGTGACGGGATGGCACATTCATGAGGCCGACATACGGGACCCTGCGCGAGCTACTATGCCTGCACTTTAAAGAGTGGTAACGCACGCCCCACTAGTCCAAACTGCATTTTGGAGACAGATTTCTTGATCCTCTGTTTCTGAATATTCTATTTAAGTTAAATTTATGGCCCAAATGTGACATTTTTCCTGATCCTCTATCATTCATTCTTACTGAAAACGGAGTGATGCTCACCATATTGAGCAGTTGAAGCAAAATAGGCCATTTTTAAGAGAATTCCCCGCAGTAAACCAGCCGTTTTTGGACAGATCTGAGGATATCACATTAAAGAGAATAAAGATATTCATCAGTAGTCTGATTCTTTTGTTTCTAGCGTGCGTGGTTGCTAAGTTACACGAATTTATACTTAAAGTATTTACTATGGGGTGTCGTGGTGGTGTTGAGGTGTATTTTAGCATGGTCAAACCTAAGCTCTACGTGCCCTAATTCAATTCTTGGAACTTCTGAACGTTTACAAGAAGTGGAAATACTATATACATCAATGCAGTTTTTGATACAGACAAAAAGAACTACCTAGTGTGGCGTACTGTTGGAGTGCAGTGGATGTGGCCGATGAGATAGGAACAACGAATGCAGCTGCACTTAAAGTCTCCACAGAATCCCCGGCACAAACTCCAGAGAAAAGGGCACCCTAGTTAAACCAAGTACCCAGATCTCAAATAATCAGACAAATAAATGATAAATCGACACCCAACCCCCACATAATGCAGCTAGAGTAGTTATCAGGTGCATCTTCATGCCAGGGGCTCCACATATGGTGGCACACGCGCGAAACAGCCGGGAAAAGTTTTTGCTAAAAAAATTGTGTGGTGAAATTGTTACGTTGTGGAGCATCCCTAATGTCAAACAACCAACACCTTCCACCCTCTGACAACAACACGCGTGCTCTCACTACCGCTCTACACTTTTTAAAGAGGCTCATACCGTGATTTGCAACTCGTATACGCTATTTTCTGGGAGTTTGGTCATCAAGAAACGCGTGAGATATCGATACACATTTCCTTGAGTTTCAGGAACAGCTGTTTGGACCCCCCCTCTCTCTCTCTCTCTCTCTGTTTCCACCTCCAGCTCTACAACACTTTTGGTGCTTCTCTTACTCTTGAAGTTTGATCGTTAGTGTCTGGATACACATACAATAACGCACAAGGAGCTACGACTTTGAGGATACAGTACAATTTTAAAAGCCCACACTTCAAAACATACAGCTCAAGATACCACCCCCTACACATTCCACACATACAGATAAACCACACACACCATATGCAATGACGACACAAGTGCATACAAGACTACCCTCACAATCACGAGTTCCGCAAGTGGAGAAACGAACATCATTAGCCAAGAAGGCGTGGTCCACGATACGCATATTCTTCACAACACTATACCTGGTGTTGATTGTGCTCACGGTACCTATTTCGTTCCAAGTTGGTGGAGTTTATTGTGGATTGGCATTCACCGTGACGTTATTTAACGTCTATTCGATATTGACCATATTACGTCTCTTGTTCTATAGGAACTGGATGGTTAATTTGGTTTATCTATCACAACATTTGTTCATTCCATCGTTGTTGACTATGTTTTTGTCACTTTTTAACAATAACGATGCGGAGCTTTTGAAACAGGAAAACTTTGGATATTACAAGTTTGTCATCAAGCCCTGGAGGTTTGTGATTGAGAACTCTACACCTTGGTTTACACTCTTGGAAGGGTTATGTACGATCTTGGCTATTCAATCCATTGGTCATACTTTCCAATACCTCAAAGTTTACAAATCTGAGAGTTGGGTGATTGTTTCATTACTCACATCTGGAGGTATCATCACCACGTCTTTGTACTTCCTCTACAGAATCTATTCATCATCAGTGGAGATCAACTCACTATCTGCATCTCTTATCGGTGCAGTTTTGACATTCTGTGGAGGTGTTGGACTATATGGGATGATTTCGAAACGTGGATCCACTATTGAGAGTTCATTGTTATTTGCATACATTGTGAAGTGCATCTATGAGACCTTCCCAGAGCTTTCTGAATTGGCATCTGAGGAGATTGGATTCATGATCTCAACAGCCACAAATCAATTGAAACAAGAGGTTCAGTACCTTCCCTTGATACTCACGGATTCATTGACACAAGTGGTATCAACTTTGACACTCAACGTACCAGTATCATTCCAAGCCGTGATTGAATTCCTCATCGCAGCAGCCAAGACCATCACTCCAGCTGTGCTGTTCAACTTGGCATACAGAGTATCGGTGTTCTACTCAGCTACAAGGATCATCCCAGCGTTAAAGTCTCCACAACCATCGAGCCGGACGATGCGCATCATCTATGCGTTTGCACCCTGCATTGTTCTCGCAGTCTATACACACCTGATGATGCAGTACTCCAACCACTTGACGGACAAGATGTCAGTGTGGGGGTGGTGGGTCCAGGACGTGAAGAAGCGGGAGGAGATGGAGGTTATTGTGAACCCGTGGCTGTTCTGGAACTGGATCAACATGGTGAGCACGCTGGGACTCTACACGGTGGAGCTCTTCACCGAACAGGGCCAGGAGGCACACTGGAAGATTGACTGAACTGATAGGTCACAAGTCCGCAGCGATGAGGAGAGGATACCGGAAAGGGGAAAAGGGGCAGCTGGGTTGCACACGATTTCCTGGGGGGCCCGGCCGGTTGCAGGTTGCAGCGTCTTTTGGGGACTCGGCACCTGTGCTGAGACTGGAGCTGGTTGGAGCCGTTTGGCTGGTTTTTTTTTTTTTTTTTTGGTTACACGGTGGCTGGAGGGACGAGGATTGTACTGGGCGAACGGATAGACTTTTGCTGCTTTAATAACGACGGAACGACCTTTTTGCTTTACCAATTGTGTAGTAGCTGTTGATGGTTTGAAAGGAAAGAGGATGATAATGGGCCCACTGGTAACTCGAGAGAGAGCACTCGCGATTTCTTCCGCATTGGGAAAATAGACCAGTGGGCCCCCTCACACACACGCTCTAAAATTACATAATGGGGACTACTGGGAGAGACTAGTCCCAGGGCCTAGACCCACAACACGGGGACGCACCCATATCAGGCCGCGATCATCGACGTCGAGCGCAATCGGGCAACTCATCTCCTCCACCCCCCCTCCCCCACTGGCCTCGCACACTACTCTGCCCGCCTAAACGTACCAACAGAAGGTCCAGGTGGACACACAACACCCTCCATCACATCCGGCACACACAGACGGCCCTCCCACTCTTTTCCGGCTCCTTTCAGCTTCTCGCAACGCCCCACAACGCACCACCGCTGCTCATCGCCTTATCGACCGTGCGCTGTCCCCCCCCAGTTAAGCCTCTGCCACCCCCCCGCAAAACACACACTCACAGAGGACAAACTGCACTCTCTGAACACTTCCTGCTACGACTTGCTAGAAGCCTGTAACACATTTCTTCCCACGCTCTTTGCCCCGGCTCCTCTCGCTACGCTGTGACACCGGCAGCGCCCCATTCTGCCACCTCCACCCCTCACACCGGATCAAGCCCCACAAGCGCGTGCACCACCCCCTCCAGCAGCTGTCCACCGCCCTCATCACCACGACAATCCACCACCAAAGGAAGAGAATACTGCCACAATGACAGAGCTTTCCAGGTCCCCGGAACAGGCCAAGCTCACCCGCGTCTTCTCCCGCACACCCTCCTCGTGGGACCCACAGGACGACCTGCTGCTCCGCCATCTCAAGGAGCAGCAGAAGCTGGGATGGAAGGAGATCGCCTCCAACTTTGCCAACAGAACCCCCAACGCATGCCAATTCCGCTGGAGACGTCTTCGCTCGGGCTCTTTGAAGTCCTCTACTCCGGCTCTCTCTACTGCCTCTGCCTCCGTTGTTGCTGCTGCAACGGCATCGATGACACCGGCTTCGTCCACAAACTCCACTCCAGCAGCGTCCAGCATCATCTTCAGCTCCACACCTCCAAACGCACACAAGGAACCAAGCACGTCCCCCTCGGTGTCACCACCGCCAATCTCGGAGATGAAGACGAAGAGAACACACTCCACGAGCATCCCTCACCCGGCTCCACACTATGCACAGTGGTCCTTCGCCTCCGAGAGAGGGAGCCAACAAGTGGCACATGTCTATGCTCATCATGAAGAGCCAAGCACTGATCCACTCTCCGCAGCATCACTCAACTCCTTCTCCTCATCTTCCGAGGACTTACCAAAGCTATGGACCAAAGAGGAGGATGAATTGCTTCTTGCACGTGAGAAACGTGAGTTGAGCTTTGCAGAGTTGAGTATCCTCCTACCTTCTCGTTCTGAAGGTGAGATCTACACACGTATTGACGAATTGGAAACACGTTCAAGATCCACTTCTGCAATTGATCAAAGAGATGCAGCAAGGTTGGCTTATCTCACAACAACACCACGTCATCATTCCCATCCACATCCTTTCCCGAATTCAACACGTCAACATCGTCATTCCCATTCCCATCACATAACACCACGTCGGAAATCCTCGAGATCATTCAGCATCTCTTCACAAACCTCCGTGGGATCATTCCTTTCCAGTGATGCAGTTACGAGATCGCAAAGTTTCAGTTATAACGCACCAGTTTTCTTCAACAACGTTCAACAACACGCTGTGAGTGAACGTTATGTGTTGCGGAGAGAAAGTATGAATGGATCAACACAACAGGGCGGTTCACCTGCTATTGCCGCTTCCAAAATTGTTAAGTCAAGATCAAGATCAAACTCTATATTCAAAGTGTTATTGTCAAGTTCTGCAATTGACGATGATGATGACGAAGATGAAGATGATGAAGATGAAGAAAGAGAAGACGCTGGAAGAGGAGAAAGTCCACAGAGACTACAGGGCAAGAGTACAAGACTACCACCACTAGGTGTCTTGTTGAATGAATACTTGTGATACCTGTATGAGTCTTGAAACAAAAAGGAGAAAGTTATTGTTTGTTTTATGTTGTCGATTATATTCATGGCGTTGCTCTATTATTCTATTGACACCCCCTTTTTCCATATTCTTCACACTAGTGCTATTGTGATGACACACAGACAATTGTCTCATGGATTGCTTTACTTTTTTTTTTGTTATTGTTAAAAACACAGTGTGTTTACATTGTTCTCTCTACGTTATACTATATGGAAAAAATTTCGAATATCTTGTTCAATGAAATCCTAAAAACTCGTAGCCGCTGTACACGGTCAATGTCATGATGCTGCCGCTCATAGTAATCACAGGTTCTTGTTCACCTCATGCTTTGCATCTTCAAGCCCTTGCTTAGCCTGGTGCTTAACATCGTCAACACCCTTCTTTGCCTCATGCTTCAAATCCTGGCCCTTAGCCTTCACCTCAGCGACATCTTCGTCGTTCTTCACGCTCTCAGTAACCTCCTCCGCGGCATCTTTGACATCGTTTGTGACTTGCTCAGCCTTCTCCAATCCACTGGCGGCAGCTTCACCAACCTTGTGGTTCAACTGGTCGAGTTTCTGCTTAGCACTATCGAACAAAGAGTACTCACGTCTGGCACTGATGGAGGTGGCCAAGCGTGGAGTTGTGGTGGAGACGAGTGGTCTGAATGAAAGGGCTCTGAGTGCGATTGTTCTGTACTGCTGCATGTTGTATCGATTGATAGTTCTATTGTGTTGAAAAAAGGAGGAGATCAAGGAAGAACATGTGTGATTGAGCGGAGAGATCGGTGGTTTAAATAGTTTTTTAGAGAAAGGCTGTGTATGGGTAGAGCTCAGATCTTGCTGTGATGATCTCATAGCGTTGTGGATTGCTACTTCGACTTGCTTGTTTGCGGTGTTCCATCCTGTTCTTCTGCATCTCGTCGCGTTTTAACCTCCTGTGCGTCACACTTGTGCTATCACTAAAAGAACAAACAATATGGTATGAAACACTAGTATCTAATAATTGACAAGATGCTCGAAGATCAAACAATTTCAACCGATTAATACCCCTTTCAGTAAACAAAGAGAAGCAAGAGATGCTCCATCTCCCCCGCAAATTGGCAGCGCCTGCGACAGTTCGCGAACTGATCGTTTATTTCTGGTAAGGGCCACGACTCATAGCCTATCTCCCGATCACGTGACACCTCATCTCCGATCATGAAAATTTTGGCACAACAGAGACACGTTAAGATGCACTTGGGTCATCACTGTTTCTAAGCATCACTTACCAATTCCCATTGAACAAAGCAGGCCATGGCACCTTCAACACATCACAAGAAGGCCAGATCACAGTCCCCTTCAAGGGATGGTCCTTCGAGGAAAAGATACAACAGAGGAAGACAGGAGATGCGTAATGTGACGAGAACATCTAGAAGACCCAACCGGGAGGAGTTTGAGAACCATGAGGAAGAGCAAGAAAGTGATGATGATAATGAAGGACCTGAAGATGATGAAGAACAGGAAGAAAGTGGTGCTCAAGAGGAGAAGGGAAAAGCTTATGATGCATTGTTGACACTATTGAATGCGGAGCAGGAAGAAGAGAGTGAAGATGAACAGGATGAAGAACAGCAGGGAGAAGAACAGCAGGGAGAAGAACAGGAACAAAATGAAGAGAGCAGTGAAGATGAAGATGACGAGGAAGAAGAGGATGAAGATGCAATCGCTGGAACTATCTTCGCCGATGTCAAAGATGAAGAAGAGGAAGAAGCAGATGAGGAAGACTTCCTTGGATTGGGATCAGATGATGAAGACTCCAAAGATCCATTCGATTCCCATTTCGGTGAATCCACCAGTGAATACCTCAAAGAATGCGTCTCTGCACTTGCCAAATCACGCTGGACAAACATGAAATCCAAGAAGACGGAGTCACATTCATGCATATTGTCAATCCCACCAGTGGAGAGTGCAAAGAAGTTCACCAAGATCCCACATAATGCCTCTTTGGAGTCATATAACATCAAACAGAGAGTGAAAGAGGCATTTAAGGAGAAGTATGGTGAAGAGTCATTACAAACGGATGTTGCTCAACAGGTGTTTGACCCAATGATGTCATACAAGGATGTGATTTTCCCATACGCTGATCATAAGGTTCAAGATGATTATACCAAGTTGTATGCATTGCATGCTATGAACCACATTCACAAGACCCGTGATAGAGTGATGAAGAACAACATGAGACTCAGATTACAAAATGAAAAATTGGAGAAGGGAGACTTGAAGCCAGAGCATGAGAGAGAATTCAGAGATCAGGGTTTCACAAGACCAAAAGTGTTAATCATGTTACCAACAAGACATCATTGTTATAAAGTGATGCAACATTTCATGTCACTATGTGGTGTTGAACAGATTGATAACCAGAAGAAGTTCAAATCACAATTCTTGGACGATGCAGAGGTTCCAGACACGAAACCTGATGATTTCAGAGAGTTGTTCGAAGGAAGCAGTAACGATTTCTTCTGCATCGGTGTCAAGATGACAAGAAAATCATTCAAGTTGTATTCCTCATTTGACCAATCCGACATCATCTTTGCCTCACCATTGGGGTTGCATTTGATCTTGAACAATCCAGATGCAAAGAAGCGTCAAACTGATTTCCTCTCATCCATCGAGGTGTTGATTGTGGATAAGGCACATGCCATTGAGAAGCAGAATTGGGATAACGTACTCTCAGTTTTGAAATTCATCAATAAGATCCCATCTGCTATGGGTGACACAGATTTTAGTCGTGTGAGAATGTGGTCGATTGATGGACAGGCACAGTACTTCACACAGACATTGGTGTTTACAGAGTACAACACTCCAAACATCAACAACTTGATCTCTAGAGCTTCAAACATCTTTGGAAAGTACAGATTCAGAACTTTGGTGCCATTGAAGGAATCAGCAATGCACAAGGTTGGTATCAAGATCAAACAGATCTTCTCGAGATTTGACAGTATTTCACCAATGGAGGAACCTGATGAAAGATTCAACTATTTCAAATCCGTGATCATCCCATCTTTGGGCAAGCAGACCTCATATGAGGATGGAATGTTGATCTATGTCCCATCTTACACAGATTACATCAGACTCAAGAACTACATGAACCAGAAGACCCCGTTGTTGTTCTGTGACGTGAATGAATACTCTGAGCAGAAGGACCTCACGAGGGCTAGGGCATTGTTCCAACAAGGAAGAGTGAAGATCATGCTCTACTCTGAGAGATTGCACCACTATAAGAGATACAACTTGAAAGGAGTGAAGAACGTGATCATGTATGGTGTTCCAACGAATCCAATCTTTTACACCGAAGTGGTCACATCAATCGCCAGATCTGTGTTCGAGGACATTGCAGACTTCAACATCTCAGCTGTGAGGGTCTTGTACTCCAAGTGGGATGCGTTGGCCCTGGAGAGAGTAGTGGGAACAGAGAGGGCACCGGTGCTCACACACGGCCAGAATGAGTTCTATGAGTTTAGATGAAGGGGTGATTGTTCGTGTATAGAGCCATTGAAGAGAATGATGCCCATATTTGCATGTGAATCACAAATGTACGCGGTAGTACTAGTAGTGAATCATAGCCCACGGAAGCCCAAGCCCGCTCCCCCTCCCGCTAGCGCAGGTGCAGCACAGCTTCCCCAGATTTCGCGGGTACCGAGGAGTCCGGTTTGATGGGGGGACTGCTCGGGCCCGAACTCGCTGTGTGGCGCCTACCGCTGCTCTGGGCTCTGTCAGGGGAGTTGCGGCGCCTGTGATTGGCTGGCTGGCGCTGTCAACTGGGGCCTGATCTGTCTGTTTAGCACCTCCTGTTCAAGCTGAATGGTTGGCGGTAGTGCACCAGCAGAACACCCGAACACCCGCAACACGTGAGGCACAACACCCAGCTCTGCGCAGCGCACCCGGGGGCCCAGGCGCTCGCACCTCCTCCAGAAACGGCAGGTGTAGTCGAGCATGCGGGCGCGAACGTCCTGAAGTGACAGGTGCACACGCCAAAAGAGCCGGGCCCGCAAGCCCGGGGGACGTCCGGGAATGGCGGGTGTGCGCATCGAGTAAAAAGCGCTTCACCGCCAATTTGCTTGGGGCCTCCAACTTCAACTAAAACTTGAACTCCAACTTCACCAGCAGCAACAACAGCACCAGCGACCGTTGCCCGCCCTGCCCAAAACCTCCCCATCACAATGCTCGCAGCTCTCCGTGGCCGTGTCCCGCGCACAAGGCTGCTTCGTGGCGTTGCCCAGGCCCGTGTCTACTCCACCTCTGATGGCTTCCTCTCCACAGCCAACGCCACGTACATCGACGAGATGTACGACGCCTGGAGAAAGGACCCAGGATCCGTGCATGTGTCGTGGAATGCCTACTTCAAGAACCTCGACGGCAACGTTCCAGCTTCACAGGCGTTCGTTGCGCCTCCAACACTCGTGCCTACCCCATCTGGCGGTGTTGCCTCCGTCATCCCAACTGGAGGCCACAACGACGACGTGTTGCTCCATTTGAAGACACAGTTGCTCGTCAGAGCCTACCAGGTCAGAGGCCACCAAAAGGCACACATCGATCCATTGGGAATCTCCTTCGCTGACGACAAGACCGCTGCCACTCCAAGCGAGTTGACCCTCGAACACTATGGATTCACAGATGCCGATCTCAACAAGCAGATCCACTTGGGTCCTGGTATCCTTCCAAGATTCGCCAAGGACGGTAAGGACCAGATGTCCTTGAAAGAGATCATCGACACATGTGAGAAGCTCTACTGCTCCTCCATCGGTTTCGAATACATTCATATTCCATCAAGAGAGAAGTGTGACTGGTTGAGAGAAAGAATCGAGATCCCAACTCCATACAAGTACACCGTTGACCAAAAGAGACAAATCCTCGACCGTCTCGTGTGGGCCACATCTTTTGAGTCTTTCCTTTCCACTAAGTTCCCTAACGATAAGAGATTTGGTTTGGAAGGTGCAGAGGCCGTTGTCCCAGGTGTCAAGGCATTGATTGATCGTGCTGTGGAACTTGGAGTTGAAGATGTCATCATCGGTATGCCACATCGTGGTAGATTGAACATGTTGTCCAACGTTGTCAGAAAGCCAAACGAGTCCATCTTCTCAGAGTTCACAGGATCAAAGGAGATCGATGAAGGTTCTGGAGATGTGAAGTACCATTTGGGTATGAACTTCCAAAGACCAACAACATCTGGTAAGCACGTGAACTTGTCCCTCGTTGCCAACCCATCCCACTTGGAAGCTGAGGACCCAGTTGTCCTTGGTAGAACAAGAGCTGTCCAGCATTACAAGAATGATGTTGGTACTTTCAGCAAAGCCATTGGTGTCTTGTTCCACGGTGATGCCGCCTTTGCAGGTCAAGGTGTTGTTTATGAGACAATTGGATTCTCTGCCTTACCAGCTTACTCTACAGGTGGTACCATCCATGTCATCGTTAACAACCAGATTGGTTTCACTACGGATCCAAGATTTGCCAGATCTACTCCATACCCATCTGACATTGCCAAGTCTATCAATGCACCAATCTTCCACGTGAATGCGGATGATGTCGAGGGACTCACATTCGTCTTCACATTGGCTGCTGAATGGAGAGCCACTTTCCACTCTGATGTGATCATTGACGTTGTTGGATACAGAAAGTATGGACACAACGAGACAGATCAACCTTCTTTCACACAACCATTGATGTACAAGAAGATCGCGGAGAAGCAATCCGTCATTGACGTTTACTCTAAGAAGTTGATTGATGAGGGTTCTTTCACCAATGCTGATATCGATGAGCACAAACAATGGGTTTGGAACATCCTCGAAGAATCATTCGGTAAGTCTAAGGAGTACAAGCCAACATCAAGAGAATGGTTGACTACCCCATGGGAAGGTTTCAAATCTCCAAAGGAATTGGCCACTGAGATCTTGCCACATTTGCCAACTGCCGTTGAGGAGGAGACATTGAAGCACATTGGTGATGTCATTTCAAGCTGGCCAGAAGGATTTGAAGTTCATAAGAACTTGAAGAGAATTTTGAACCAACGTAAGAAGGCTATCTGTGAGACTGGTGAAGGTATCGATTGGGCTACAGGTGAAGCTTTGGCTTATGGTTCCTTGGCCGCTGAGGGTTATCACGTTAGAGTCTCTGGTCAGGATGTTGAGAGAGGTACTTTCTCCCAACGTCATGCCGTTTTGCACGACCAGGCCTCAGAAGCTACACATACACCATTGAAGTTTGTCTCTGAGAACCAAGCTGATTTCGTCATTTCTAACTCTTCATTGTCAGAGTACGGTGTGATGGGTTTCGAATATGGTTACTCTTTGACCTCTCCAGATGCATTTGTCCAGTGGGAGGCCCAGTTTGGTGATTTTGCAAACACCGCCCAGGTTATCATTGATCAATTCATCGCTGCTGGTGAGTCCAAGTGGAAACAGAGATCTGGTCTTGTCTTGACATTGCCACACGGTTACGATGGTCAAGGTCCAGAGCACTCATCTGGTAGAATTGAGAGATACTTGCAGATGACCAACGAGGACCCAAGAGTGTTCCCATCAGAGGAGAAGCTTGATCGTCAACATCAGGATTGTAACTTCCAAGTTGCATATCCAACCACCCCGGCAAACTTGTTCCACTTGTACAGAAGACAGATGCATCGTCAGTTCAGAAAGCCATTGGTGATCTTTGTCTCTAAGCAGTTGTTGCGTCATCCATTGGCCAGATCCAACTTGTCCGAGTTCACCGGTGAGTCTCACTTCCAGTGGATCATTGAGGATGTTGAATTGGGTAAGTCCATTGGCACAAAGGAGGAGATCAAGCGTGTTGTGTTCCTTTCTGGTCAAGTTTACACTGCTCTTCACAAGAAGCGTGCCCAGTTGGAGGATAAGACCACTGCATTTGTGAAGATTGAGCAGATGCATCCATTCCCATGGGCCCAATTGAGAGACTCTTTGAACTCTTTCCCTAACGCTGAGGACATTGTCTACTGCCAGGAGGAACCATTGAACATGGGTTCTTGGTCCTTTGCCCAGCCAAGATTCCACACTTTGTTGAAGGAGACCATCCACTCTGATAAGGCGATCCGTTATGCTGGTAGAGACCCATCTGCATCCGTTGCTGCTGGTTCTAAGGCTATGCACGTTGCTGAGGAGAATGCATTCTGTAACGATGTCTTCCAAGTTGAAGAGTGATCTGGCCCTTCTTTGATGTTTCTTTTTTTTATGATTGATTGATTGATGGCTGCACTTTGCCATGGGTGTATGATCTTGGACACCATATGCTACCGTTGGTATATCTTTTCGTCATTTTTGAATTCATTGCAGCAACTTCACATATTTATTAACTACACCTTTGCTTTTCCCCACCATGCGGGTCCAAACGGGGCTCGCCTTACTCGTTGACATACACATCGTACCCACTAATTCAAACGTCCTACACTGTATCGGTAGCTGCGTAGAAAGATAACAGTCGGAGGGCGCAGATCTAAAGCCAGATCTAAAGCCAGACCCCGGGCCGGAGTCACAGAAAGGTGCCAGGGTTTGTATAAATAGAGACGCCCCCCAAAACCATCAAAGCCTTGCTCGAGCACACCCGTTGGCAGTTTTTGCACCGAGCACCGGTTGGTGTTGTCCGCTGTGCCGGCGGTTCGGCAGGAGTTAACGGTAGTGGCTTCCCAATGGGGTAACTAATGCCGTCGGAGATGTGGAAAATTCCAAATTTTTTTTTGTTTTACTCCTGGCGTACCAGTCCCCGGAGCTTTCCTCTGGAGGGGTGTGTGATGGGCAACGTTTTTTTTTTTTTTCGTTTGACACATCGTTTGTTGGGCTTTACAGGTGGGTGTTGATAGTGTACAACTGTGGTGTGGGCAATTTGCACGGTATTGCAGTATATCTAGGCATTGGCTCTAGTAGTAGCACCGTGATCTGGGAGGATTCGAATCTGCGCATGGGCGATGTGCTCCCCACGATGGGCCCCCCTCCAGAAGCCGTGTGTGCCCGTTGAGGGCAACTCTGTGCACGATCGAGCATCCGAGTCCCATAGTCATGTGCGTGGTGGAGAGTGGAGACTGGGGGGAGGTGGAGATAGTAGTACCATAGGCTCTGGACTCCAGAAGGACGTGTGTTCCTTGGCAGCCTAGCAGCTCTACCAGTTCTAGTGTAGTAGGCATCTAACAACCACCATCATGATACCACCAAACACGTTAACAGAGCAGCAAAGAAGAAGAAAAAGAAGAAGAAGAAGAAGAAGCTGACAAAAAGCCGGGCCCATCGGTGGGTGCCTGCTCGGTGGCTCGGTGGCTCGGTGGCCGGTGGCTCGGGAAGCGTCGGTCGTTGCACCGTAGAACTTGCCAGACGCAGGCAGGGACGCCCGCTATAAAAGGCAGAGGGGGCCCGCCCCGACTCCGCCGTTTCTCTTCCCGGGGGCTTTCCCACTAGCAAACAAGACCAACAGACGTTCTCCACACAGGCAGACAGGTGCTCCCCAGGACAGCTAGAAGGAGCCCCCTCAGACAGCAGCCAGCCTAGTCACACGATTCCCCCCCACCCACCAACCCGCAACAACCGCGGCAACCCACCGCCAAAAGGAAAGAAAAAAAAATAAACAACACACTGCTTGGCTTTACAAGTCACACATTCACGGCCTCACGCTACACACACCACACACACAACATGAGCGCCTCCACAGTAGAACACGCGCTGGACAACACCCTCGAGCACCACTCCAAGGAGTCCACGCTGCCCAAGGACGATTCCTCCACAGTCAACTCGGACGACGTGGCGGACGAACCACAGCAGCTCAACAACTCGGACCTGGATCTCGAGGCCAACAACGCAGACGCAGAGTTTGGCGATGAATTGGAACGTGCCGACTCCCACACAGACCTCTCGAGACGACTCTCACGTGCATTGACACAGGCCTCGACGCCTAAGGAGGTCGATGCTGGCTACAAGACGCCGATGCCTCCGATGGGTCTCGACAAGGTGATCCCTAAGGATTTCCCAGACCCAGAACCATACACAGTCTCCTTCGATGGACCAGAAGACCCAATCCACCCACACAACTGGGCCATCAAGAGAAAAGTGTTCACATGTTCAGTCATTGGTCTCAACACCGCCGCTGTTGCCTTTGGTTCCTCTGTGTTCTCTCCAGCTATCCCATTCATCGCTAAGGAGTTTGGAATTGGTTCCGTCACTGCTACTTTGAGTATTTCCCTGTACGTTCTTGGTTTCGCAACAGGTCCTGTCATTTGGGCCCCATTGTCTGAGTTGTACGGAAGAAGACCAATCTTGATCATTTCCTGCTTCGGATTCGTTTGCTTTGCCTTTGCCACTGGAAGTGCTCAGGATATTCAAACCATTATGCTTTGTCGTGCCTTTGGTGGTATCATTGGTGCCGCACCATTGGTCGTTGTGCCTGCTTCCTTTGCAGATCTCTTTGGCCCACGAAGCAGAGGTAAGGCCATCACAATCTTCTCCATGTGTGTCTTTGCCATCCCATTGGCTGCCCCAGTTGTTGGTGCCTTCATCGTCTTCTCCCACTTGGGATGGCGTTGGACTGAATACATCACTGGTATCTTTGGTTCCCTTGGCCTTGTGCTTGTGGTTTTCTTCTTCGAGGAGACGCACCATCCAATCATTTTGGTTAACAAGGCTAGAGAGATTAAGACACGTACAGGTAACTGGCTTGTTCACGCTCCACACGATGAGTTCCAATTGTCCATCAAGGATATCGTTGAAAAGAACATCACAAGACCACTTGTCATGCTTTACACTGAGCCAATTTTGCTTCTGATCTCTTTTTACAACGCTTTCATCTACGGTATCTTGTACTTGCTTCTTTCAGCATACCCAATCATCTTTATGAAGAAGTACGGTATGACCGGTGGTGTTGCATTTCTTCCATATTTCGGTCTTATCACTGGTCAGCTGTTTGGTGGTGCTTACTGTTTCTACTGTGAAGGTATGTACCTCGAGGTCCTTGAGAAGAACAATGGTAAGCCTGTCCCAGAGGCAAGACTCTATCCACTCTTTGCTGGTGCCGTTCTTTTCCCAATCGGTATGATGTGGTTGACATGGACTGGTAACTACGCTCATCATGGTGTCCACTGGATGGCCCCAACCGCCGCTGGTACATTCATTGGATTTGGTCTTATCACTATTTTCAACCCTTCGATCAACTACATCATTGACACATACTTGATCTTTGCCGCCTCCGCTATGGCTGGTAACACTTTCCTCAGATCCGCAATGGCTTGTGCCTTCCCACTTTTCGCTACACAGATGTTTGAACACATGGGTGTCAACTGGGCTGGTTTGCTCTTGGCCTGTGTTGGATTTGTGATGATTCCTATTCCATTCTTGTTCTTCAAATATGGTAAACGTATTAGAACAAAGTCCAAATATGCCTTTGTGCTCAGTTGATGATAACTCTTTATGGATATGACATTTTTTTTTTATAAACACATGATGTCTGTGTGGATGTGGTTTTGAGAGAGAGGATTAATTGAAAAGAAGAGCATATATAGGGAGCCTTCTTGTACATTAAATACAGACGCTGATGCATATATGAATTTGGATGATCAAAAGTGTAGCTCGTTGTGCAATGTTAACACCGCCCTATAGAAACCTACTACCAACCTGGCTTCAATGTCCATGTCAATTGGTCAATTGAAGGGCCATCACAAGATACAGCTGCCGAGTGTGCTATCTGGCGTAGTGTACCTTCTCGACTACCTATCAACTCGGAACTCCACAACATCATCAATACCAGGTACATGTGCCGTCTCGCGTCACCTAGACCAGTCGAGACACCACACTCCCACGAGATGGCACATGTGCTGTCTGGACTAGTCGAGACGACACACTTCTCCACAAACGTTTACTCAGTATCTGGTCTATTGATACATTAATTGAGAAAGCTCCAATCTACAGGTATAGGTAAAGGCATGATATATGTATAAAAATGACAAATTATGGACAAAGAGGCGGGCATAAACGACATAGCATAGCATCAGCGTATACCCAAGTTTGACATAGCATCAGCTGTTGTGAATAATTCATGATGCACGACATAACATCATCAACATCAACAACAACAGACAAAGAAGGTCAAAACGAGAGCAGGTAGTCATCAGTTAATTTCATATTTTGTAAAAGTCAAGAAACGACAAGGGCGGGAGGGGGGGACAGATTGTGTATGTGGGGAGAGAGTGTTTTGACAATAACGAGTTAAAACAGAATAAAAGGCTTTTTTTTTTGATTGTTGATAGGAAGTATAAAAATGATGAGAAAAAAATGGAGGAGCTGAATATCGACATGTTTTGGGATACCACAGGAGTACACTGAACAACGAGAGAGAGTGTGTTTGATCAAACAGTAGACTGAGCAGATCTTGGTCCCCAAATGTTGGATCCACTGTCCAGTCCCAAGTTCAATCCATTCAATCCATCACTCAACTCTTGCTCACTTCTTCCACTTGAGCCGTTGCTGCCATAAGATTCATCCCATTGTCCCTGTTGCATGTTGAATCTAGCCATTGGGTCCAATCCTGGAGTAGATGGCTGAGATTGACTCAATGGACCTTGTTGTTGACCAGATCCAGCAGAAGGTGGCAGTGATTGTCCTTGAGAGCCAGGTTGAGAGAAGTATCCTGGTCCGGATGCCTGGTTGTTGTACAGAGCTGGCATCACACGTGTCGGCGTTGGGTTGTTTCTCAAAAGTGCAGCAGAAGACAGGGCGTTGTTGTTACCAATGGAAAAGTTTGGTGGGATTCTGTTTGGAGCCTGTTGTGGCAATGCACCTGGCTGTGGTCTGAATCTCTGCTGTGGGGCACCTTGCTGTTGGTTCAACAATGGGATGGATGAGTGAGAATGACTTCTGAGAATTGGAGATGGGTCATGAATCACATTTCTTCTCTTGATCAAAATCAAGTTGTTGTCATAAGACTCGATGAGACCAAGGAACTGAGCCAACACGGTGATGATTCTCTTGTGGTTCTGGGACAAAGAAGCTGGGTAAGCAATCTCACTGTACAGCTTCTCTCTGTCATCTCTGAAGAACAGCAACTGGGAGTAGAATTCCAAAGTTTCAGCATCGTTGAAGTCCACCTGGGAAGGTGGGATTGGTAAGTTGCTAACAAATGGAATTGGGGCATAATATCTCTCAGATGCAGTGTGTTGTGGTTGCAATGGCTGTTCTTGAATACCTGGGGCAACTGGAGCACCGACAGGGGCACCAATTGGAGGGTTACCAACCAATGGCTTGGAAGACTGAGTTGAGTTGATGCTGATCATGGAAGCCAAAGATGCATTAGAAGTAGAGCGGTGCTGTTCCTCCAATTGTCCTCTCTTCTCACGCTTCTCACGTTCAATTCTTTCTCTCTCAGCCAGAGGCAACATCTTCTTGTACTCAACTCTCAACTTTCTTCCCCCGATCTCACGTCCGTTCAACTGGTTGACAACTGCTGTGGTTTCATCAGTGGATGTGAAGTTGGCAAATGCCAATCCCCTGAAAACACCGTTGTCAAAGTGGTAGTTGAAAGCATATGGGAGGGGAAGGTTCAACTTAGTCATAACCTCCAGGAGTTGTTCCTTCTTGATGGCAAATGGGATGTTCTTGATAACAATTGCGGTTGGAATTAATTCATCGTCAATGTCGTTTTCGTCATTATCATTAGAGTCGTTAGTGTCGTTCTTGTTGAGGTCATTGTCGTTCTGCTCGCCTTGGTGGAAGGAGTTATCAAGAGCAGCTCTGTTCTGCGAGGAAGGAGAATGGACACCAGATGGGGACTTGGAGGACGATGGCAACACACTTGAAGATGATGGGGAGACACGAGTCGACTGAGAGTCAAAAGATGCCTGCAGGGACTGGGACATGCCCAGGTGCTGAGCAGAGACCTGCTGCTGCTGGCCATAGTGTGGCTGCTGGTTGTGTGCCTGTGGCTGCTGTTGATGTTGGTTCAAGTAGTTACCCTGTCCCTGGTTGTTCATGTTGTTACCGTAAGCATCAACAAATGTCTGATTCTCAATGGACGTGTTGGAGTTGACCTGAGCTTGCTGCTCAATCCAAGGAGTGACATTCAGACCGGACTGCTGGACCCAGTTTGGGTTCTGGGAAGAGCCATTAGAGTGCTGCTGCGGGATGTGGTGCTGGTGCTGCTGAAGTCCATGAGGAATGTGCTGGTGCTGCTGTTGCTGCTGTTGGTGAGGGTTACCTTGGGCAAAGTAGTGACCCTGGTTGAACCTGGAGTTGGAAGGGGTCTGGCTGGCAGTACCACCGTAGGCAGAAGAGGCGTAGCCGGACTGGGCGGAGGACATTGATGAAATCGATGTACGTCTCTGATCCTGGTCAAAGTTGTTGCTTGGTGTCGTGGAGAACTGTCTCAGGTCCATGTTTGGGGTTCGTGAAGAGTCGTGAGGAGGTGTCGTTTCGTAGCTTCGTTAGCAGAATATAGCTGAGGGGGGTAAGCACGCCTGGCCTTGTAAGAATTCCTTTTCTGGCTATATGAGCATGGAGAGTCCTCTGGGGGAAGCGAGAGGAGCGGTTATCGGTGGGAAGTTCGCCTTTAAGCTTTGGGGGCCTGGAGCGGGACTGAACACGGCGGTTTTGGCGGCTGCTGGGCAGAGAAACGGTAGCAAGCAGGCGGAAGCAGGGGCGGCTAGCTGGGTGCTCTGGAGGGCGACGCTGCGGTGGGTGAGCGGGTGCTTTGTTGGCGTGTTGTGGTGGTGATGTTGGCGGCTCTGTGCTCAAATTTTTTTGGAGCGCACAAATTTCAATCTTTGGCACACGCGCGGGCGTTTTTGATGGGCGGGAGCGAATCGGAGGCGAGAAAAAGTCAGCGGTTGGGACACGCCCGGCGAGTAGGAGTGTGCGGTGGGTGCGGTCTCTCCGGTGCAATTGCTCGCTGTTTTCTGCTGTTTAGGCCGTCAAATGATATCTTGTGGGTTCATATATTTCATGTGTTGCATTTTGTTAAATAGTCCATTTGACTACCCAAAAAGTGGCCCTCAAATAGCGGGAACACCTGGTCCATGCCTGCGCATCACCAGATCATATGCCGCAGTATCAAATGGCAGCTTTCACGGCAGCATTGTTTACACGACAGCCATCAGTACCGTAGTGGAGTCGCTTGTTTAGAAGAACAATACATGAAAACTCACCGGACCGCCACTGAATTCCCAGGATCACGACTACGAGCTGCTTTTAGTGATAAAACAGAGCATTGTGCATGATCCAGAGGGTTACCCGGGCGCGACTATCAGGTCCTCTCTCCAGCACACAAACGAGTTCGCGGAAAAGCGCGATTCTGTACAGGTCGAGCGCGGCGACGTGTTAATTTCGTGGCGGCCGAGTTAACAACGGTGGACATCTTAAGGGCACAGAGAAGTTCCATCGCAACAGCATCCCCCACACACATTCACATACACAGCAGAAATGGTAAGTGATTATCTACACTGACAGTCTGGCATCCATGTACGAGACACTAACACGCTTCGGCAACAGTCCTCCCCAGCTCCAGGTGGCCAGAGAACCGACTTGAAACGCCGTAACAACGCAAAGGCAAAGGCTCAGGCCCAGGCTCAGACCCCAACCTCCACAAGATCCGCTGGATTCGGTGGCTCCTCTGCCTCTCTTCTCAAGCTCTACACAGACGAGGCCCAGGGTCTCAGAGTGGACCCGCTCGTCGTGCTCTTCCTCGCTGTGGGATTCATCTTCTCCGTCATCGCCTTGCACGTCCTGGCCAAGTTGACGGGCAAGTTGATCGCTTGAGCAGGCTCAAACAACACGCCTTGATGAAACTGGTAATACAAAAATGAACGGATCATGTACACTAATCGAAAGATAATAAAAAACACGAAAAAGAAACCTGTGTTAATGCTATTTTGATGCGTAGATAAGTGAAGCCTTTTTAGATCAGCTCGAGATTGGGTGCATAGTCGCAGCCTCGTCTAGCGCGAGTTGGAAAATCTCCACACGCACTCTCTTTTATCTTCATCTTCCACCACCATCAGAACACCCATCAACCACACAATCCACAGTGAGGATGTTCCTACGGCGTGTCACCACCAGGGCACAGTCCACGCTATCCACACACCACATCTTTGCCAAAAAACCGCTCAACAAACCGCCGCTGGATGCCATCCCAACACATGTTCTTCTCCAGGACCTGGGCTACGTGAATCAGCCCTCAGCGGGCACAGCTCATTGGCTACCACTGGGACTCCGTGTCCTTCGTCGTGTCGAGACCATCATACGTACACGGATGGATGAAATTGGTGGTGAGGAGTTTGAGTTGAGTTCACTGAGTGGACGTGCACTATGGGAGAAGACTGGAAGATGGGGGAACACAGAGTTGTTCAAGATGAACGTGAACGATAAGGATTCTCCAGACTTCTGTTTGGCACCTACACATGAGGAGGAGATCACAGAGCTCATGAGATTGGCTAATGTGGGATATAAGAGTCTTCCTGTACTCACGTATCAAATGACGAGGAAGTACAGATTTGAGAAGAGACCAAGAGGTGGATTGTTAAGAGGAAGGGAGTTCCTCATGAAGGATGCTTATTCATTTGACAAGGACCAACAGGGAGCATTGGAGATGTTTGATAAAGTCAATGGTGCATACTTGAAGATATTCCAAGATCTCAAAGTGCCCTTTGAGAAGGCTGTTGCCGACAGTGGAGACATTGGAGGAAACCTGAGTCATGAATGGCATTTCGTCCATGAGGCGGGTGAAGATACACTTTTCAAGTGTGACCACTGTTCATATGTCTCTAATGTGGAGAAGACTCTGTCATTACCAGAAGAAGGGGAGTTTGCAGAAAGTGCAGATGTTCAATATGGATTGACCAAAGACGGTGAGACCTTTGTTGCAGCATACTTTCCAAGAGGTCGTACATTTGCTCCAAACTTTTTGAAAAATGAGATCGAGGACCTGGATCTCAGCTCTCTCTATCGTCCACCAAATGAAATCGTTGAAGAGTTCTCCAAAGATGAAGATGAACTCATCTTCAAGAAGTTTGTACGTATCATGGACTCAAGAGTGAGCGATCGTACCGATCTCCCCGACTTCCCATTCAAGACTTTCCAAAAGAACAACTTCACATTGATCACAGATGCATGTCTCGTTGAGGCACAACAAGGTGAATACTGCGAGGAGTGCGGTGAAGGCAAGCTACACTCGATGAAGGCCATTGAAGTTGGCCATACTTTCTACTTGGGTAAGCGTTACTCGGAACCTATGGGGGCTAAATTTGCATCGCAGGAGAATAAGATGGAGACATTCGAGATGGGATGTTATGGAATTGGAGTAAGTCGTATCGTTGCTGCCATTGCTGAGATGACTAGGGACTCTGAAGGTCTTGTTTGGCCATCCAGTATCTCTCCATATGACGTTGCCATTGTGGAAGCACCAAAGATTGATCAAAAAAACGTTGATCAACTCAAAGATTCATTCAACTCACAGAAGTTGAGAATTATGGAGGACAAGAGAGACAAAATTGGGTTTGGTGCCAAGATGGGGAGTGCAAGAATGAACGGTATCCCCATCATTGCCGTTGTGGGTAAGAGTTGGCCACTCGTTGAGTTGGAGGTCCGTGGCAAGAGATTGATCAGGAAGGACAAGTATGCATTTGAAGAAGTCATGGAAGAACGTGGTGATGCCATGTCATGGAGTATGGAGACTGATGGGGTTGAGAAACATTTTGTACATAAGGACTACGTTGCAGAGGTTGTGAGTCTGCTGTTAGAGGACCTTTAGAGGCCGAAAAGAGATGCCATGTAAATACCTACAATCATAAGACTCATAGTCATACAAAGAAACATATAGAATAGCTATTAACAGTAAACCAGACTAAACCATTTAGTCAACCTCCTCCATCTCGGTCTCAGCAATGACATCCTCAGATGGGGCAGCAGCAGCAACCTCTGGGGCGGACTCCTCCTCATCCTCATCGATGTTCAAACCAAGAGAGATCAATCTGTTGATTCTAGAAGCGAACTTGGTTGGCTCATCAAGAGAGAAACCAGATGTCAAGAGAGCGGTCTCGTACAACAAGGTGGTCAAGTCCTTGACGGTTCTGTCCTGGGCACCATCAGCCTCAACCTTAGCCTTCAACTCCTTGATGATCTTAGACTTTGGAGAAATCTCGAAGGTCTTCTTGGAAGCCATGTAAGAGGACATGGAGCTGTCACGAAGAGCCTGAGCCTTCATGATTCTCTCCATGTTAGCGGACCAACCGAACTGAGCAGTTCTGATGGCAGCTGGAGCGTCACCCAACTTCTGGGAAACGACAACCTTCTCAACCTGGTCACCCAAGATCTCCTTCAAAGCCTTAGCAAGAGCCTCGTACTCAGCCTCCTCCTTTTCACGGGCAGCCTTCTCCTCGTCGGTCTCCTCGAGCTCGAAGTCCTTTGTGATATCGACAAGCTTCTTCTCCTCGAACTCCTTGAGCTGAGTGAAGGCGTACTCGTCAATTGGGTCAACCAAGAACAAAATCTCGAAGTCCTTAGCCTTCAAGACGTCCAAGAATGGAGACTTCTCAACAGCCTTGAGAGACTCACCGGTGATGTAGTAGATGTTCTTCTGGTTCTCCTTCATTCTGGTAATGTAGTCAGCCAAAGATGTAGTCTCCTCACCAGACTTGGTGGTGCTGTATCTCAACAACTTAGCCAAAGCGTTTCTGTTCTGGGAGTCCTCGTGAACACCCAGCTTGATGTTCTTGGAGAAGGCAGAGTAGAACTTGTCGAACTGCTCAGCATCCTCAGCAATCTCGTTGAAAGTCTCAATAATCTTCTTGATCAAGTTCTTTCTGATGACCTTCAAGATCTTGTTCTGCTGCAATGTCTCTCTGGACAAGTTCAATGGCAAGTCCTCAGAGTCAACCACACCCTTAACAAAGGACAACCACTCTGGAATCAAATCCTCAGCCTCATCGGTAATGAAGACACGTCTAACGTACAACTTGATGTTGTTCTTCTTCTTCTTGGACTCGAACAGATCGAATGGAGCTCTCTTTGGAATGAAGAGAATAGCCTTGAACTCCAATTGACCCTCAACAGAGAAGTGCTTGACAGCAAGTGGGTCTTCCCAGTCGTTAGAGATGGACTTGTAGAATGCATTGTACTCCTCCTGGGTAACCTCAGATGGGTTTCTGGTCCAAAGTGGCTTTGTCTTGTTCAACTCCTCAATCTCAGTGACGGTCTCCTTGACAGTCTTGGTCTTCTCAGTCTTCTCCTCATCTTCGTCAACCTCCTCAAGCTTTGGCTTCTTGTCATCCTCCTCGGACTTCTCCTCCTCAACCTCTGGAACCTCCTTCTCAACCTCCTTTCTGACAACAAGCTGGATTGGGTAGGAAACGAACTCGGAGTGCTTCTTGATGACCTCCTTAATTCTCTTCTCCTCCAAGTACTCAAGCTGGTCCTCCTTCAAGAACAATCTCAACAAGGAACCACGCTTGAGTCTCTCTCCAGACTCGTCCAAAGTGACGGTGAACTTACCACCAGCGTTGGACTCCCAGATGTACTGCTCATCGTCGTTGTTCTTGGAGATAACCTGAACTTTGTCAGCAACCAAGAAGAGGGAGTAGAAACCAACACCGAACTGACCAATCATGGAAACATCAGCACCGGCGGAGAGAGCCTCCATGAACTGCTTGGTTCCGGACTTGGCAATGGTACCCAAGTTGTTGACCAAGTCGGACTTGGTCATACCGATACCGGAGTCTCTGATCTCAAGAACCTTCTCCTCTGGCTTTGGAGTGAGTCTGATGAACAATTCTGGCTCGGAGTCAAGCTGGGACTTGTCACTGAGAGACTGGTATCTGATCTTGTCAAGGGCATCGGAGGCGTTGGAGATCAACTCTCTGAGGAAAATTTCCTTGTTGGAGTAGACCGTGTTAATGATCAAACTCATCAACTGAGTGATCTCAGCCTGGAATTCGTAAGATTCGCTGGACATTGTGAACTCTTCGTGTGTGTTGGTGAATGTGCTGGTGGAACAGGGCGGCTAGCGGGCCAGGCGTTGGTGGGTGGGCGTTCAGGCCTTTAAATAGTTGCCCACGCCCGACGATTTTTCGCGTTCGAAAAGCATCTGGAAAATTCCATGAGAGCTCTTTCTGGGGCTCCGTGCTGGCCCTACCGGAAGAGTTTCGCGGAAGTTTCCACGCCTGTCTAGCTGGCCTTTTGGCACTCTCTGAGACGTTCAAAGAGGTGTTGAATCTTGCAAGAGAGGGTTAATTAGTTTTGGTACTCACAGGTCAATTCCGCTGCCAGTTTAGACTTTGTTACTTCACGCACAGAACCGCCTGTGATGTAAATCAGGTCCCCGGCCACACTTACTCATGTGATCGAGCCGGATCAGATCAGATCACGTGACCTCTTTTGACAGGTGCTGCTTGCGCGTGAAGTTCTACATAGCTGCTGCTTCTTCTTCTACTGAACCGCAATCAACAACAATCAACTTCAGCACAAGAGGCCCGCCACCAATGTCACTTATCAAAAGACTTCAAAGTTCTCAACCGCTAGTACTCGATGGAGCACTGGGTACTTTACTCCCGAAGGAATCACAAGAACATCCACTATGGTCAACACACACTGTCATCACGCAACCCGAAGCAGTGTTGAATATCCATAAGGCATATATCAACGCTGGAGCAGACGTTATTCAAACATCTACGTACCAAACCAGCACAGTCGCTCTGAAGTACTTCCCTGGGCTCAAATATGCAGACCTTGTGAAGCGGAGCATTGAGCTGGCTGTTAAGGCAAAGAGCGAGGCTAGCAGAGAGGTATTCATTGCTGGAAGCGTCGGTCCATATGGGGCATCATTAGCCAATGGAGCAGAATACACGGGTGATTATGGACAGATCTCCAAGAAAGCGATCGAAGAGTTCCATGAGGAGCGCTTGAATATACTTTGTGAAGATGAAGGTATTGATCTAATTGCAATTGAGACAATCCCTAATATCATGGAGATTGAGGTCTTGGTTGACATGATGTCCAAAATTGACAAGCCATACTACCTGAGTTTGAGTGTGAAGGAGAACACTTTGGCGGATGGAACACCAATCGATCTATTGAAATCTTTATTGAGCTTAGCAATTACACAATCGTCAAATCTCGTCTGTATTGGTGTCAATTGTCTCTCACCGGAATTGTCGTTAACATGGTTGAGCAACTTACACAGTATCACCAATGAACAAACGGGACTTGTCGTATATCCAAACTCAGGAGAGGTCTATGTCAACCGAGCATGGTCTGATGACCCAAAATCCACCAACCTTTCATGGGAACAATACGTTGAGAGATTGCTCAAGATTGGATCCGTGAAACTGGTTGGGGGTTGTTGTCGCACTACCCCAGATTCTATCCGCCAGATTAGCGACGCCATAACTCACCACACAGGGCTTCAATGAACATGGAAATAACATATTTGAGTACCCAGAAGTGCAAATAATGCAAAAATGAGACCAAAATGGCATTTTTCAAAATAGGGCGATTGTAAAAAAAAATATTGTTGCGAATAGTGATAACCGTGAGGTTCGAACTCACGCCTCCGAAGAGACCAGGACCTTAACCTGGCGCCTTAGACCACTCGGCCAGGTTACCAACTTCGGAAGTCGTAGGTGTTTTGTCAGCCCCAACGATCTTGTGCAATTTTCAGACCATAGACCGTGTCGTGGCCGAACCGGGTATTTTAGGCCCAGTTTTGGGACTATTTCGGTGACTTGAGACTAGCCATGAGGTGAGTTCAAAGGATCTAATCCACTCTAGTGGCCACTTTCCTCTTTAATTGCCGAGATTAGGCTGAAGTACCATACCGTTATCAAATGTGAAAAGCAAAATCAATGGATATCCCATTGCAGATTCCTTTGTCAAGCCGCTGTTTGTAGGTCGACCTCAAATCGTAGAAGTGGGCATCAACTCGCATGCTTTTTCGAGATCACTCATGTGCCAGACCCTAGCTAAGCATGGCACCAGCACACTTTGAGCTACGAAAAAGAGGACAGAGACAAACGAATACCTGCGATCCGAGACTATTCCCGTATCCTCTTGGTCTATCCCAAATGTGGAGATCTGATCCAACTATGCAACCAAGGTATAGAGTCCGTGACCGTTTTCTGAGCATGTGCACGACTCGAAACACCCGAAACACCTGGGTGTGGCAGATCGAGTATAAAACCCCACGCGTCTCCCCTCCCGATGCTTGTTGGTTCTCTAGATGAGATCTTTGGTGACTTTTCTATCCATTTCTTTCATTTTTGTATCCCTCATTGGACCACTGTGCTAATCTCATTCACTCACACACAGCCAGTGCACAAGCATCACCTTCCACCCACAGCTGCACCCCACATCATCACCACACACAAAAGAAAAAAAATGCTGGACAAACTGCCCATCGAGCTCATCTCAGAGGAACTGGTCAAGTTCATCGACAGGGAGGACGAGTACGCACTGATGCTTACGTGCCGCTCCACGCACCATGCCACCAGGGACCACTTCGTCAAGTCCTTCAAGCCCAAGCCGTCGCTCATCTGCCTGGACAACCCGGTGCACCACGACTTCCACTACCAGCACCTCTACCGCACGTGGTCGTACCAGAAGGCTTCCGGGTGCTCCACGGACAACTACTACTGCACCAAGGGCTCCTACAGAACGCTGTGTGACCACGACACTCTGCAGGAGGAGTATGACAAGCTGGCGTCCAAGCTGTGATCTTTGACGATGCTGATGATGATGACCCCTTAACGACCCGCACTTTAACGACACCGCTGCATTTGCTAGTTCCTGGACTCCAGTACGCTCTATACAGTACACGTCACAGGAACACAAAAGTTCTCTCTGATTTCTTTCAAACCATTCAGGATACGTAGCTAGATCGTGCGCATAGTTGTGTAGAGATCAAAGGCGGAGAGCGAGACCCGTCACGCCTATAGAGGCCGAAAGAAAAACACGAACGCGCGTCCGCCAAACATACCAGACAACACCAACCACCAGACGATCTCTACACACACCAAAAGGAGATGGAGGTGGACGAGCTACGAGTGGCCAAAGTAGCCAAGAGGCTGCACGAGTCCATCCTCTCAAACCTCCGACTCATCGCTTCCAGATCGCCCACGGGGAACCTCAAACAGCTGCTCCTGGACATCCACCAGTTCCAACCGTGTCCACAGCTGCTCCACTCCCAGCTACGGCCATACATCCTGATTATTCTCAGCTCATATCTCGAGGACAAAACAAATGAACAGATCACAGAGACCTTTTACACACTCGCTAAGATCGTGGGTGCGAAGAAGCTGTTGAACTACTTCCAGACGGACGTGATGCTTCTCCCGCGTCTCTCTGAACGATTCTCCAACGAGATGCACTGGCATGAGAAATATCTACTGATTTGCTGGCTCACAGTGCTCGTGCTTGCTCCTTTCAAACTGGAAACATTTCAAAAAGATGTGAAGACAGAGCTCAAGACAATTGGATACAACCAGCTAACACAATCTGGACCTCTACAGCCGCTTGCTGGACGACTATTGGGATCTTTGATCATGAGGGCTGATTGCGATGAGGTATTCCAAGAGTTCATTACACAGTTGATGGATGGGTACAGTGGCTTTACCGATGTCACGAGGCAGGGTTATCTATTTGCACTCAATGTTGCCCTGCACAAAGATCAAACGAACAAGATGCCTCAGTTGACCCCAGAGCTTATGGACTTCTTCATCAACAACAAGGATTCAAATGAGAAAGACACAGATCTCATTGCCAAAATACTGGCCAAATTGAGCTCAAATCTACGAGAACTGGATGACTTGGATAGAATGGATAACACAATTGAATGGTTCCTCAATGGGTTCTCACATAACAACACAGATACCAGATTCATCCTGGCAAGACAATACACCAAGATGCTCACGAGGATTGATCAGTGCTTTGGAATAGAATTGATGTTGGAGATGCTCGCAGAGACAAAGGAACTTGCACTTCAATCCGCAGACACATTGAACTCAGACAGACTGCATACGAATCTCATCACCATTGGAGAGCTTCTTCGACTAGATCTGATTGACTACAGTGGGTTTGCTGATGTTGTGAAGATTCTCTCAAGGACACTTTTCTTCCAACAGGCTAGGATGACACATATTGCAGGATCAAACATCCGTGATGCCTCAAATTTCATAGCATGGTCATTGGCAAAGTATCAAAAGAGACAACTCGATCCTGAAATCGCCATGGATGTATTCACAAATCTGATCTTGGTGTGCTGCTTTGATAAGGAGATTATCATCAGAAGATCTGCAACTGCAGCATTACAAGAGCTTGTGGGACGTCATGGCTCTAACACATGGAATCAATTCTTCCCCAACGAGCAAAATTCAGAGAAGAGCATCAGACTCATTGAGGCACTGGACTACATTGATTTGGGATCCATTGAGAAATCGTACTTGTACATACCAACCAAGATTATTCTCATATTCCCTTATCTCAAGGCCAAGATCATTGAGTTCTTATCACAGAATGTTTACAATATGGATAACGAACTTGTCAAGCTATCGTCGAGGGCACTACGTACGCTAATGCTTGAGGAATCATCAAGCTCAAGGGACACAATCATCAAGCACATCATATCCAATAGAGGTAAGAGACCTTTCAACTGCTTCATCGCACTCTCAGAGACAATCCCACTGATTAATGATCTTTCCATTTTGCAAGAGGTGATTCCAGTTTTCCATGAAACAAAGATCAATCATCACAGAGACCCACCATTTATGATCCATGCATATTTGTCATTCCTCAACGTGCTACTTGACATTGAACCCCAAATACGAGATGAAGTGCTTGAGAATGTGTTCAATGCCATAAGGGCAGACTCCGAAGAGACGCTCACCATACTCCGGACGTTGTCAAGAAAGTTGATTTTGAATCAAGGGCATTGGGAAAGATGGATACATTTTATGAAGAACAACAATTTGAACACCGCATCTTGTGTTGCACAACTGAAGAGCTTCACACAAAGTGTTGGTGATGTCATTGAACTATTACAGAATGAGAGAACTGATGCAAATGTCAAAGCTGCAATTGTGAAGAGTATTTCTCAATTTTTACAAGATGGAGGTGGATTGGAAGACGTTGAGATGATTGCAATAATCGAGCAGTTGGATGATTATACAATTTCTGAACAGGGAGACATTGGAAGCAAAGTCCGACTTGCAACTGCATCACTTGTGAGGGAAAATCTTGGGTTGATTCAGGGAGAGATGAAGGTTTCTGTTGAGTACAAGCTATTGAGACTATCATGTGAACCAATTGATAGGTTGAGACAAGAATCGGTGAAGCTCTTACAAACCATCCACTCTACGAATGAGATTTCCACTGATACAAGGGACTTGAACGAATACTTTGGACAACTCTTATCATTCTTCCTATCCCATTATGGTCAAGACGAAAGTGCACAGCCCGAGTTCTTGAAAGGGTATATCTTCTCTGGAGGAGCACTCAAGGCAACAGACACATTGATCACATCGTCACTTCATGAATTCGTCAAGTACTACAACCATTCATTACCTGAATCACAAACAGCCATACTTTTACAACTTGCCTCATTGATCAAACCAGATCTCGAATTGACAAAATCCGAATCATTCAAGGCACAAAGGTTCAACAAACAGATACTAGTCGGGATGCAGTTCCTTACAAGATTGCTCCAAACAAACATCCCAATCCCGGATGGATTCAATCTGAAAGGACTATACATCAGAATCCACAACTTACACCTTGGAACCAAGAACATGACCCGTCTTCAATGTGCGATCAAGATCTTTGGCCAACTGTACATCTCTTATGACCTTCAAGAGGCCAAACAGAGACTGTTCTGGTTAATGCTCAACCACCCATTGGCAAGGGTACGCACCATGGCCAGTGAAGAGGTATTCATGTGCCTCGTTGAGAAATATGAAGCTACAAAAGATGAGAGGTATAAATCTGCATTGGAGATTGTGGAGAATGTCGACTGGAATGGGAAGAACTTGAAGAAGGAACATGCTAAGTTGATTGAGTTTGTATGAGTGACTTATGAAAGCGTTGTAACATCTCTGCTTCCCTTTTATCGTAGTGTGATTCACCTTTGATATCTGGGAATACGACGGACACGAATTCTGGAGATGTAGGCTTGGTGGATCTTATCAAGTGAGCGATGGGATCCCGTGACATCATAATTTCCTTCAAGCGTGGATCACCCGAGGCCTTTGGGTATGTGCGATGGAGGTTTTCGTAGTAGTAGCTCAAATTGTCTGGATGCTTGAGAACAGTGCACATGAGATATAAGTATCCTCTTGGACTGATTGAGTAGTTCCTCTGTCTCGCAGACCTGTAAAGTTCATGGGCTCTAAGTGCAGCACCACCTCCATGCGAGCAGGAGCGGAACATAATGTCAAAAGTGTGAGTGTTGAGCGGCCTGTTTTGAGGCAGAAGCATGTACATGTATACCACTCCCGTTGCGTTCGTGAGTCCTTCAAGAGTATCTAGCACCAAGTTGGTATAGAGTACAGCGGCTTCGTCTGATAGATTTGAAACGAGTCCCTCAAAATTCTCCACAAATGCTCGAAAGTCTGGCCTTTTGAGATCACCAGGCATTCCATGCATTATCCTTGAGTCCTTCTTCTCCTTTGATCTTCTCAAATCCCCAATTGTCTTCAATTCATCGGCGATGATCTCCTTTACAAAGTCCAAGTGCGTAATATCCAAACCTCCTTCAACCATAGGTGTCACAAAGTCTATAAGCTCCAAAGTCTTGGATAGGTCACCTTGTCCAAGTGTCTGTATCAAGATGGATGCTTTCTCACTGCTCATGACCTCTTCTCTTTCCCAAAGCTTCAGCACGGTGTCAACATCTCCAACCCTGGCTAGTAACACCATGGCCCCTTCCTTGATCAATGGACCAATGCTATCGACATACCGTGGATAATTGATGATCTGATGAAGAACTTGAGACATACCAGCTGCCAACGCCTCATAGCACCAGGTGTGCAAGTCCTCAATGGGTACGGTTTCGTACTCGTTCATGTAGAACTCCAAGAATGCCAATGCGTACTCCTCGTCACCCCATCTTATCGCATCACGAATCAGATCCACAAAATCAGGTCTCATCCGTGCTTTGAGTAATACAAGGTCATCAGGTGCCACCTCCACAGAGTCCAGCTCTTTGAGAAAGTCCATTGCGTGTTTGCAGCGTGTGATGTACTCTGGCATGCCCCTGTTGATGAAGTAATGACGAACGGTCAGGTACCTCTCTGCTATGCTCAAATTCTCGTATGCAGCACTATCTTTCCAGCTTGAAAGGAGAAACTTAAGTCTGAGATGAAGAAGAAAGTTGTGCCTGTAAGGCTCTTTTGACATCTGCCTGAGTATGGACTTGATCTTCTGTGGTGATGGAGGGTTCCCCCGCTCGGTGCTTAGCGTGTAGTCTTGGAGTACAGTGTCAAGCGATTTGCCATTGAAGGATGTAGAACGAGCAGGATCCAATAATTTAAAGCCCTTATTCCCCAAATTGAATGCACCTCCCAGTGTATGGCCTTCTGAATCGACATCCTCCCCGGGCTTCTGTGGGGTTCCTGGCCCTGTCGATTGCGCCCTGGACTTTGGAGCCACCAGATGGATCATTTCAGCCGTTGGAGCTGATGTTCTCGTCCACACGGCAAGCGAGTATCCACAGCGTTTTCTCAGATTCGAACGGAGCATTTACAGGGGCCAATTGCGGGCCTTTGACACTGTTTGTGGGGGAGCTGCTCCAGGCTCATAAATCTGCCCACCTGCGATAAGTCGACGATCGAGAGGTCACGTGATTTTTGAAGAAACTGTGCCGAACAACCCCACTTGAATCAGACTTTCACACTGGACTCAGCTATTTCGATCGCTTCAAGACAACAACAAAAGGGCAATTACCGAGAAGCCAGACACACAGAAATGCTCAGGCGACCTCTCATCTTTACAAGGAGGATCTCGTCCAAGCCCTACGAGGTGTTTGACCGCAAAGTGAAGCTTCTGCAACGCACAAGGGCAGCTCGGAACCCAGCTTCACAACAGGTGGAATACATCCGTGATGAAGTGGCAAGACGCACAATTGAGCGACTGGCATTCATCAAAAGAGACTTCAGCAAGGTGCTTGACTTTGGATGTGGCTCTGGAAACTTTGAGCGTGCCCTGTGTGGTGAAAACACGGACGATTCCAGAGATGTCAAAGCCAAGATTGGAGAGATTGTCATGACTGATTCAAGTGATGAGATGCTTCATAGATGGGATGCAGATTCATTCAACAGTGAGCTTAAATGTACCAAGCTAGTTGCTGACGAAGAGACACTGGATCATCCTGAGCTCAAAAATGAAGCATTCGACGCCGTTATTTCCAACATGGCATTACACTGGGTCAACGATCTCCCCAGTGTACTTAACAAGATCAACAAACTACTCAAACCAGATGGGCTTTTCATGGCAAGTATGATATCAGAGGACTCAATCTATGAGCTTCGTACTTCGTTACAGTTGGCGGAATCGGAAAGACTCGGAGGAATGTCACCAAGAGCCTCACCACTGGTCACTGTGAATGACATGAGTTCATTGCTGAAGCAAAACAAGTTCAACCTAGTGACAATTGACGTCGAAGAGATTGTTGTTGGATATCCTGACCTGCTTGCAGTGATGGAGGACCTCCAACTGATGGGTGAGAACAACGCCAACAAATCACACGATCAGATGCTTCCGAGAGACACACTCATCGCAGCACAGGCGATATACCAACGATTCCACGGAGACCCTGACAGATCACTGCCGTTGACATATCGTGTACTCTTTATGGTAGGCTGGAAACAGTCAGAGAATCAACCAAAGCCACTGGATCGTGGAACTGGTGAGTTCTCATTGAAAGATGTTCTTCAGTGATTGCTTATCCGGCTTGCCATTGTCTGCATATTTATTCTGTTTATTGGGCTTCATGAGCCCTTCATATATTTATTCTGGTCACTTGTGGGCTCATACACGCCTCATGTTACGGGACACCTCCAAATATAAGAGAGTTTGTAGGTGCTAACGTCAAACCCACGGATCGCCCACGGATTTAAGCCGGAAATGTCGGAGCCTCCCTCATGCAGCGGGGGATGTTGCGCTTCTCCGAAATGTGGGGTGCGCTCTTGTCCGCGTGGAGAAATGACCGCCTTCTCCACTTGTTTTCAATACGGGGATGGCTTCCCTACGATCGCCTTTCCCTATTATGTGGAGACCAGGATTGTATAAAAGGGGTGGGTTTCCCCTGATGTCTTTGGCTCTAAAACAGGTCTAAGTCATGAACTTGTGAAACAGAGCATAAGGGGAACAATGACACCGATCAAGCTCACCACAACTACCGACTCATGGCCAACGACACATGCCACCAAGGGAACAGAGCCATACTTGACTCCCCTCTTCATCAACAATGAGCTCATCAAGTCTGAGGCTACAGAGTGGTACGACATCTATGATCCAGCAACAAACCAGGTCATCGCCAAGTGTCCACAGACGACAGATGCGGAGTTGGACAGGGCCATTGAACTTGCCCATGAGACCTTTCTCTCTTGGAAGGAGGTGAGCATCATGAGAAGACAGCAATACCTGTTTAAATTTGTGGAGTTGATCAAGAAGAACCATGATCGCATTGCATCCGTGATTGTTGCCGAGCAAGGTAAGACTTTTGAAGATGCCAAAGGTGATGTTCTTAGAGGCTTGCAAGTTGCAGAGTACGCTACTGCAATCACGACAGAACTTCAGGGAACCCAACTCGAAGTTGCCACTGATATGGATACGGTGATGATTCGTGAGCCAATTGGTGTCATTGCTGCAATCTGTCCATTCAACTTCCCAGCCATGATCCCACTATGGACCATCCCATTGGTGATTGCAACAGGAAACACTTGTGTTGTGAAGCCATCCGAGCGCGATCCTGGGGCTTGTTCAATCTTTGCTGAGTTGATAGTGGAAGCTGGGGTCCCTCCAGGTGTTGTGAACTTGGTACAAGGCAAGGCACCAACAGTGAACAAGCTTTTGACACATCCATTGATCCAAGCGGTTCAGTTTGTGGGATCAAGTAAGACTGGTAACTACATCTACAAGACTGCCACTGAGAATAACAAGCGTGTCCAGGCTAATGAAGCAGCAAAGAACCATGTCGTTGTTGTTCCTGATGCTAACAAGGCCCAATTCATCAATGCCATTGTTGGTGCATTCGCAGGTGCTGCTGGACAGAGATGTATGGCTGCTTCTGTCTTGGTGACTGTTGGTGAGACCAAGGAGTGGATCGATGGCTTGGTGGAAGCGGCAAAGGAGTTGAAAGTGGGTTCTGGATATGACAAGAAGTCTGACTTGGGTCCATTGATTTCCAAGGAGCCTCTACAGAGAGCCCATGATATCATTGTGGAGGCTGTTGGTCAGGGTGCCAGACTGGCTCTTGATGGACGTGGTGTTAAAGTTGAGGGCTTCTCCGATGGGTACTTCTTGGGCCCAACAGTGTTGACAGATGTCACTGCTGACAACATCTGCTACACTGAAGAGATCTTTGCCCCTGTCTTGAGTATTCTGAGTGTTGAAACCTTGGATGAGGCTATAAAGCTTGTCAACCAGAATCCATATGGTAATGGTGTTGCGTTGTTCACAACCTCTGGAATCATGGCGAAGAAGTTCGTGAAGAACATCGAGCCAGGTCAAGTTGGTATCAACGTTCCAATCCCAGTTCCTTTGCCAATGTTTTCCTTTACAGGAAACAAGGGATCTTTCCAAGGCGATCTGAACTTCTATGGTAAGATGGGACTGACATTCTTGACAAAGGCGAAGACGATCACAAGTCTGTGGAAGACCTCGTTGATTGAGGAGACAAAGCCTTCGACTTCGATGCCTACTCACAACTGAGGTAGGCAACGGAAACAAATATGATTGGTGTGACCGTATCCATAGTCCAGTAACAGATGATCTGTCATCTGAGCGATGTATTGTACGACTCACAGACCTGAGAAGACACCGTAAAGTGTAGAAGGCGGAAGGTAGAAGGTAGAAGCTGCGATTTGGGTCCGACGTAAGACCCATCACCGGGGCAACAGGCTTCCGCGCGTCAAACGAGTTCGCGAAGAGAGACAGGGCCCGCAATTTGATCGGTCGCAGGCAGGCGAAAGATCAACACTGCAAATCAGCAGGCCCAGACAGCACATAGGGGCCCACACGCAGGCACAACACACACGGCGGCTAACCCGGAGACACGTCCACCTGCTCACACAATGACACCGAAACCCCCGTACACGCCGGTGTACTCCGAGGAGCTCATGGGGCTGGTTGGGGAGCTCTACCGCGCGGAGGTGAAGCCCGCTCTAGGCGAGCTCAGGCTATCCAAACTTCTGGACTTGCTGGAGGTGGCGGAGTGGAACCTCGAGCAGTACCAGACCTTCCTTCTTCAGGGACAGCACATCGAGTGTCTCAGGCACTACATCGTGGGGCTGTTGTACATCTACCTCGTGATACCGAGCTCGATCCAGTTCCAAATTAAGAACAAGAACTACGAGGTGTTCCTTGCCCTGAAGCAGATGTTCGAGAAGCAGACAAACATGAGCAACGTCAAGCTGGTGATCACACAGTACATTGCATACCTCAACGATGAGAGGGCTGTCTCACAGCAGCTGGAGTCTTTACAAATGAAGAGCAGAACCAAGAGGGCGCTGACACTGCCTTCTTCAACATTGGAACCAGACTTGGCACATTACCTGAAACCACCATCAATATCCTCATCGCATTCAACACAGTATCACCAATCGAATGACAAGTCTGAACAGATATCACGGGTACAATCAGGCACAGAGTCAGTGGAATCTACCAACTCCTCCATTGTTGACGATCTGTGGTCTCCTCCTGAGTTGCAGCCGAACGACCAGCTACAGCTTGCAAATGACAATGATTTGTACACGTATAACGAACCCATCACACCAACTGAGGCACTTCCAGAGGCTCCGTCATATCTACCACCTTCGATCCCAGAGGATACGCAAAGTGCTGAGCCATACATGGCGTCGCAAATCATATTCTCTTCACCACCACGAAGATTACTGCATGCCCACTCTTTCCCTGCAGGACAGGAGATCGACAATACACAATCCTCAACAGATATTGATGCAATTACTGAACAAAGTTACAAAATGTTTGAACCCACAAGTACGCATAGGAAGGATTCATACCACTCTGTTGTTGTAGGAGCTGATGAGGATGACGACAACAACGTCAAACAAAAAGTGATGTCATCCAAGACCTTGCTTGAACAGTTGCAGAACGGATCACTGTCTTTCTTGATTTTTGACATCCGTCCACAGAAGAACTTTGATACGAACCATATTCCTTATGAGAACATCATCAACATTGATCCATCTCTCATTATGCATTCACAAAACTTTCAGGAGTTTGAAGATGTTGTAAGGCCAACGTTGGGTAAGGAACTCATGTCAAAAGTCTTGAATATGAGAAAGTATGATCAGGTCATTTTCTACACTGACAACAAAACTGATTTCAAGTTCAAGTATGACTACATGGCTCAGTTCTCCAGCTTGTTGCTAGAGAGAAGAGTTGAAGCTAAGATGTTGAGAGGTGGATTTGACTCCTGGACCAGACATCTATCTAATTCCCACATCCACAAGTCAGAGTTGAACCTAGTTGCCAAACAGCCAATCATTATCCCACAACCTCCAGCCATTCCACCACCCCCAGTTCCTCAAGTATCGTCACCAGGAGATGTATCACCGAATACATCACCAAAGCCGAGTCAGAGACCACAGCTTCAACCAGTGAACGTATCAGCACCTCATCTTCCACCGGTTCCACCTCCACATGTCCACATACCAAGGCCATACCCTGTTCAGCAATCTTTCTACAACAGTGCTCATGTGGAACAAGGCGTATACCAACAAGTTCCCCAACGTTCACATCAAGATGTTTACTATGGTGCTCAATACGGGGCCCCACAACAATATCCCCAGCAGTATCAACAACAGCCACCATATCCACAACAGCATGCTCAAAATCATGTTTACCCTCGAGCACCTGCTCAGATCCCATATTCAGATATTCATCTGAGCCAACATGTTCAACTAGCGTACCCACACCAATCACAATACCACCCACAGTCTCGGCACGCTCATCACCATGAACTTCAACGTCGTCGTATCAACTCTGATTCCATCCCAACAATCCAGAGAAGTGCCAATGATTTTGTTCGTCTTTCCATCACTGGTCTTAGAAATCTGGGTAACACATGTTACATCAACTCCATGGTACAATGTCTCTTTGCATCTTCCAAATTCCGTGAAGTGTTTTTGGACAACAAGTTTGAAGAGTATTTCAATCCAAAATTCACAAAGGCAAGGCTTGCACCTTCACTTTCTGTGTTGTTCAAGAAGATGTATCTGAATGGTGGTTGTTCGATTGTTCCCTCTGGATTTTTGAAGACATGTATTCAAATCAGACCAGATTTGAAGATCCCATCAGAGCAACAAGATACGCAGGAGTTCCTTATGTTCATGTTGGACCATTTGCATGATGAGTTGTCGAACTCCAATGCAGTTGTGAATGACTATCCAGATTTGATGCAGCATGGTGATTTGGGTAAGGATTATGAGAAGTTCTTTGAAGGTATGATCAAACAGGGACTTTCCCCAATTTCTGAGTACTTCCAAGGTCAGTTACAAGACTCATTGCAGTGTAAGAACTGTGGTCATAAGTCATCCAACTATTCTACTTTCTACATGCTATCACTTTCGATTCCCAAGACACACAACAGTTCGTTCAGCAAGAAGCCAAAGAAGGTTGCATTGGAGGAATGTATTGATATGTTCACCACTGAGGAGATTTTGACAGGTGATAACGCATGGGATTGTCCTGAGTGTTCCAAGAGAAGGGATAAGTTGAGTACTGTGACGAGTAATGGATCAATCCCTGAGAAGCCAGTGAATAGCAAGACCGAGAAGGAGAGAAAGCATAGACTGCACTTCACGAATGGATTCAAATTCCGTGGTCGTTCATCGAGTCCAGCACCAAAGAAGGAAAAAGAGAAGGAGAAAGATTCTATTTGGAAGAAATCAAGTTCTCGTACACAGTCACCAGCACCAGAGCCTGTCTCCACTGCGGGTCATGGATTTTCACAAACTAAGAAGAAGAGCGTTACTGTGAAGTCGTTGACGTTTGTTCATCTCCCACCTATCCTCATCATCCACTTGTCACGTTTCTTGTTCTATGATACATCTCAGAAGGACACTGCAATTGTGCAATACCCATTGATCTTGGAGGTTCCACATCAAGGAGAGAAGGTGAGATACAAGTTGTTTGGAGTTGTGAACCATACAGGAACGTTGAAGTCAGGACATTACACCTCGATTGCCAATAAGAGTTTGGACCACGATCTGATTAGACCTGATTGGTATTACTTTGATGACGAGACGGTGAAGCATACCCAGCATGGTAATTACAATGGCTCAGATGATGTTCATAACAGTTCGAGTGAAGTCTATGTGTTGTTCTATGAGAAGATTGACTGATTGATGGAATGCAAAATGGGTGAATTGAACCGTTCGTTTGATATCTGATGAAAATTGAAACGATGCATGATATACTTACCAGACCAAAGAGTTCAATCTGGTCAAATGTAGATGTATATCTGTGGAGCTCCATCTCAAACGCGTGATGTGCGTATCAACGACGCGTCAGAGCTCATCTCATTCTGGGGAACGAGCGCGTCATACGTTGAACAGGGGAATTCCCCGGCTCCTATTGATCACACCAGGCTATGTGGGGAGTCCCGGAGTACCAAACGAGCAGTGCACTCATGTGTCCCCAGTTGGCCGATCTCTCCTGATGTCCCGTCTCCACCACCGGCGTTTAGTAGAGGATGCCCATCTCGAGGGCCTATCACGTCGTACCATTTACTCATCTCAGAGAGTGTGATGATCGGGGGACGCAGGTTGGATGTTCGCGTGCAGATCTGGGACCGCCGCGTAGATGCTAGTCCGGCTCCTCAGGAGAGATCTGGATCACATGACACGGGGCCTTGAGGCGGTGCTCAGCGCCCCCCAATTGCACCCCTGGACTCGCAATTTTGGCACCACCATCAGACAGCATAGCCTCTAAGGAGCACAGTAGCGTCATCCCGATTTCAAAGCGCTAAGAGGGGCCCCTATCCGCGTGCAAACCGCTCCACAACGGCGTCGTTTAGTATCAGCGCCAGGCCGCGAATTCCTCGAGATAAACGAGCCCGCGTTCACAGTGCAAGTGGAAAACATCGAACGGTCCCTGCAGAGCTTCCTCTCCTTATAAGCAGCTGTTCTGCCCCTCCAGCGACCGGTCTCTCCCTCTCTCTCGTTCACAGCTCCACACAGTGTGCACACTCGCTCACACGCACACACCGCAGTAACACAGCACCCACAGAGAGACCAGCCCGCCATGGCCGCCGCACAGGAGCTCTACGCGTCCGCAAAGGACCTCGCACAGTACATCTACCTCTCCTTCATGGCCCTCCCGGTCTACCAGAGAGTCTCCGTCCTGCTTTTCGCCCCCTTCGTCTACAACATCGTTTGGCAGCTCCTCTACTCCCTCAGAAAGGACAGGGTCCCGCTCGTGTTCTACTGGATTCCATGGTTCGGTTCCGCTGCCTCCTACGGTATGCAGCCATATGAGTTCTTCGCCGACTGCCAGAGAAAATACGGTGATGTCTTTGCCTTTGTCCTCTTGGGAAAGGTCATGACCGTCTACCTGGGTCCTAAGGGACACGAGTTTGTGCTCAATTCCAAGCTCCGTGACGTTTCCGCCGAGGAGGCTTACAAGCACTTGACCACCCCTGTCTTTGGTAAAGGTGTCATTTACGACTGTCCAAACTCCAGATTGATGGAGCAGAAGAAGTTTATTAAGGGACATCTCACACGTGATGCATTCAAGGCATACGTTCCAAAGATTAGAGAGGAGATTCTCGGATACTTCAAGAATGCTCAGTGCTTTAGAATGGGCGAGAAGTCTCAGGGAATTGCTGACGTTATGAAGACTCAACCAGAGGTTACACTCTACACTGCTTCCAGATCTTTGCTTGGTGAGGAATTGAGAGCTAAGCTCGATGCCTCTTACGCTGAACTATACTCCGACTTGGACAAGGGTTTCACTCCAATGAACTTTGTCTTCCCAAACTTGCCATTACCATCTTACAGAAAGAGAGATTATGCCCAGCAAACCATCTCTGGTACCTACATGAAGTTGATCAATGAGAGAAGAGAGAACAACGATATCCAGGACAGAGACTTGATTGACTCTTTGTTGAAGAACGCCACATACAAGGATGGTGTCAGAATGACCGACCAGGAGATTGCCAACTTGTTGATTGGTGTTTTGATGGGTGGTCAGCACACATCTGCCTCCACATCTGCTTGGTTCTTGTTGCACTTGGCCGAGAAGCCAGAGTTGCAAGAGGAGCTCTACCAGGAGATTATGAGCGTCACCAAGGGTGAGGAGCTCAAATATGATATGCTTCAGGACTTGCCATTGGTTACCAACGTCATCAAGGAGACATTGAGAATGCACATGCCATTGCACTCTATCTTTAGAAAAGTCATCAACCCAATCCCAGTCAACAGCACATCATATGTCGTCCCAGCTGGCCACCACGTTCTTGTCTCCCCAGGATTCGCCCACACCAACGAACACTACTTCCCACAGCCAGAGGTCTTCAACCCACACAGATGGGACTCAGCTAAAGCTGCTGGTGATGAAGGTACTGTGGATTACGGTTTCGGTGCCGTTTCCAAGGGTGTGAGCAGTCCATACTTGCCATTCGGTGGTGGTAGACACAGATGTATCGGTGAGCAGTTTGCCATGGTCCAACTTGGAACCCTTTTGTCAACATATGTTCTTACCATGAAGTGGAAGTTCCCACCTGGAAGAAAGTTGCCAGATGTTGATTACCAGTCCATGGTTACTTTGCCACTTGCCCCAGCTGAGATCCAGTGGGAGTTGAGAAACTAAACTGGCTTCGACCTCACATGAACAATTTCAACTGCGCATTTGACATAACCGATAACGACGGTAAATCACAGATTTGACCCCATTACCTACTCTGTTTTGTATATTAGTAATACTACTCAACTTGTATTGCATTCACATTACAGTAGCCACCTAATTACCTTAAAATGCGACAAGCATGACATCAATTAACCCAAGGGAGGAGCACCCTGAACACTAAAATTGTCATCCTCTCAATGTCTTAATGAATTGCTCTTCTTCTGAAGCCATCGCGTCGAGCTCTCTTCTCAAATCACTATTCTCCTTTATCAAATCATTGAACTCCCTTTGAAGACCAGCTTGTTTGTCGGCTCTGAGGTCGTCAATATCTCTTTGATAACGGGCAGCTTGGAAAAGACGATCGAGCTCAGCTTGGCGAGTCTCCAATTCCTCCTTCACAATCTTCCTCACAATCTGTTCAGTGATTGGCTTCGCTTGGAAAGATTAATACACCGAAAGTAATAATGCAAGGAAAGGGATAACGAAAGTCAGGACAGTCAGCCAATTTGCCCATTCTTGTGACAAGCTGGTTGTTGACTGGGAGGCAGTTCTTGACTGGGAGGCAGCTGGGTCTGTCAAGGCACTGATGAGAGTATTGAGAGCATCCAAAGCCGCCTCGGCCTTGGTTGCCGCTGGTGCTTTCCGAAGCATTGACAGTCAGTCTGATTTTAGTAAGCTCGTGTGTGCTTGTGGTAGGCAGAGATGTTTACATTTCGACTCTGTGCCGGCTCTGGCGGGAAGTAGTAGCTTTGTTGCTTTCGCAAATCCAGTACGTCGGGGTCTATCATGTGACAGAGGTTTTCTTGATTAATTCAAAGTTGTACTGCACACGCTATTTGAGCTTTAATCACATTATCACGATTCACATGCAGAGCTTCGTGTGAAAAAACCCGACATGATGAGCCTGACTACACATGCACAGACCCGGTTCTCGTTGGTCAGGTCGTTTGAGCTAAGCTTGCATTTAATGGCAACCGTCCAGATATTCAATTTTTGTCCTCATGGTTGTCGACAGCCTCAGGATCCTCTTTTGAGTCCCCACCTTCGACAGCATCCTCAACTTGAGCCACCGCTTCCTTATTCTCCCCCTCCTCAAGAGGAACAACAACTTCAGAGTCTGGATACACAACCTGGTCTGAATCACTTGGACGGTATAACGAAGTATCTTCATCGTCGAGTGACTGTTCAACACGTTCAATAGATGGTGAAGTCTCCTTGGTTTGTAACTCAGAGGTATCAAATGCATTGGGATCAACGGATCTGGATTCATCCCTTTGTCTTCTCTTGAGCTCCTCTTGCTTCTTCTCCTCACGTTCCCTCCGTCTTTTCTTCTTCACCTCAAACTCATGCCATTCACCAACAAGCATTCCTTGACTGAGCCTCTCACGTTTTGGTTCCTCTTGGAAATATGCATGCTTCAATGCGTCTTTGGCTTTTGGTCTTCTGCGTGGATTATACGTGAGTAACTTCCAGGCAAGGTCAAGACACTCCTTTGACAACACATCTTTCAACTTGGATTCAAACTTAGGTTCAGAGAATTTGGCAGGTTTCGTCAGTTCATACCACGGTAGGTCAGTGATGCTTGGCCACTCTTCAAGTGTTGGTGTCCCCATGATGTCATAGATCACATGTAGTTGGGAAAGCTCATCTTGGGCCTGGAAGAGTGCACTTTTCGTGAAAAGCTCAACAAGAAGACATCCAGTACCCCACATATCAACTTCACGTCCATAATCCGTGGTTCCCAAAAGAAGCTCTGGTGGTCGGTACCACAAGGTGATGACTCTGTTGGTGTAGTCTCTGGAGTTTTGGGTCTTCATCTTACGTGCAAGCCCGAAATCAGCAATCTTGAGAGTACCGTTAGCATCAATCAACATATTTGAGCCTTTGATATCACGATGAATGATACGGCGATCATGTAAGTATCCAATACCTTCCAAAAGCTGGGCTAAAATATCCTTGCAATTGGCGGCAGACAACTTCAAGTCTGAATTTGATAACAAACCAGTAAGGTCATGATCAGCATACTCAAAAACCATATAGATTTGCTTGTTCTCCACCATGATCTCCATCAATGACACAATGTGTCTGTTATCAATAGATTGCAAAAGCCTCATCTCTCTCATGGCTGTGATGGGGAAGCCCTCCTTCTCAGATTCCATTCGAAGTCTCTTCAATGCCACGTATTTTCCAGTGACAATGTTGCGAGCTTTGTAAACCTTACCATATGTTCCTTCACCAACTTGCGCTACTCTTTCATAGACTGTTGTGGCTCTTGTGACTTTGAGGAAAGAAGTTTTGACGTGATTGCTCCGAGGTGTGTATTCTTGTCCTCGTCCATGTGGATATTTGTCTCTTTGGTCTCGTTTGTCAAGTCGTCCATTGTTCTCTCTACCGCCTCTGACATCTCTGTTTCGGTCAGAGTCCCTGCTGTATGTATTAATTCTTACTCCGAGGCCGGATTTCCCATGTGTTTGTGTATCATGATCTCTTCTCTCCCTTGATCTGTGATCGTAAAACGTCCCTGAGCGGCCTTGGTCACGACTACCACCGTGTGGACCATCACGGGATGATCTCTCACTTTGACTCCTCTCCATATAATCTGGTCTTTCTCTTGATTGCTGTGGCGGTCTATATGATCTCCCGTCACTGTATTGCTTGAACGAGTTTCCTTCATCGGTCTTTGCTGTCTTCTTTGGCCCAGTGGGTAGGAGTGGCTCATCAGCTGCCCTTTTGCCCTGTTTGTCGCCCGATTGGAGCGATGCTGGACCTTTCGGTAGATCGGACCTTCCAGACAGCCTCGAGGGTATTGGGTTGGTCCCTGGTGCACTCTTGAAGTATCGTGAGCTGCTGCTTCGAGCGCTGTCGCCTCTCTCACGGCCAGCATCCCAGGTTCTTCGTGGATTTCCTGGTCCTGAAGCTGGTCGTCTATCGAAACCAGGGCCATCGCGTGTCGACTCTGGAGAGCTGCTGCTCTTGACAGGCTTGTCATCATGGTCATTGTGCTTGCGACCACGTAACGTGAGCTTGTTGTCAGAACGTGGTGCTGGTGCTATGGGAAGAGGTTAGTATATGGGATCCTTGGGAGGGCTTCTGATGCAGCGATGAACGCGCTTGAAAAGAGGAGACGCACTTTCTGGCATGGCGGTTGGAAACGTGAATGTGGCAGACCTCAAAAGACAACGATTCAACGAGTCTTTGTGCGGGGTTGGATGTTCAGCTGTGTTGTTTAACTGGGGTGGAGGTCTGAGGAGCTTCCTCGCCGCCGTTTTTCTTTTCGGGTTGGCGCGGTAACCAGCGCTGGGGTTTTTAACTTGTCAACACATCACCAGCACCAACAGCGCCACCAGATTGTACGACTGCAACAAGAATATTACGCGCCACAAGACGAAACATCAAATCAATCATTTTTTATTCATCACCTGGGAGTCACAGGACTCCGAATATTTACTTTTTAATAAGTTAGTGTTTACCCTGGGTACGCTGCTTTCTGAGCTCGTTCTGTTGCTTCTCAACCTCAGCGTCGTACACGATAAACTCATCGAGAGCCTTACCCGATGGGACCATTGGGAGAACTGGCACCTTCTTTTCAACCATAACCTCAAGCAAGACTGGCTTAGTTGCAGCCAAGAACTGCTTAAGACCGTCAGCTAACTGCTCCTGGGTCTCGATCTTGATAGCGTCGAATCCCATAGCGTCAGCGAGCTTCATGAAGTCTGGGTTCATCTGATGTGTGTGTGAATAACGGTGCTCGTAGAACAGAGACTGCCACTGTGTGACCATACCCTGCTCCTCGTTATTAAGAATAACAACCTTCACTGGAGCACCGGCCTGCACAGCAGCACTCATCTCCATAAGAGTCATGTTGAAAGAAGCATCACCATCGATGTCAATGACGATAGCATCTGGCTTGGCAACCTGGGCACCAATGGCAGATGGAAGACCGTAGCCCATAGTACCGAGACCACCGGATGTGATGAAGGTACGTGGATGACGCCATGTCCAGTGCTGAGCAGCCCACATTTGATGCTGACCGACACCGGTTGTGACAATGGTCTCACGGCTTTCCTGAGCACAGAGCTTGGAGAGCTCGGAGATGACGGTCTGTGGCATGATCATTGAGCCGGGTGTCTCCTTGGAGTAGTCGTATGGGTACTTGTGCTTCCACTTCTTGATCTGGTCGAGCCAGGATGGTCTCTTCTCAACAGCATTCACCAATGGGATGAAGGACTTAAGATTCGTTGTGACATCACCCTCAATGGCCTCTGTCGCCTGAACAACCTTGTTAATGTTCTTTGGGGCAATCTCGAAATGGAGAATACCACCACGCTTCTCATCAGCGGCCTTCTTGGCCTCTGGAGCGAACTTGGAGATGGCACCGGTGACACGGTCATCGAATCTGGCTCCAAGTGCAATGATACAGTCAGCCTGTTGGATGGCCATGTTGGCAAAGGCGGAACCGTGCATACCGAGCATATCGAGAGACTTTGGATCCTCCTGGTCAAAGGCACCAAGTGCCTGAAGGGTTGTTGTGACTGGGATCTGAGCCTTCTCAGCGAGCTCCTTAAGCAAAGCTGGACCTTCCTCAGAATTTAGGATACCAGCACCACAGTAGATGACTGGCTTCTTGGCCTTATTCAGCAGATCGGCTGCACGCTTCACGGCGGCAAGGGTGAACTCGGTTGTGGCGGCCTTGGTGATCTGTTCAAGAGCATTTGATGGGATGGTAGACTTTACTGGGATTGCCTGACGGAGGATTGCAGCGGTAACGTCCTTTGGCAAGTCAACAAGGACTGGTCCTGGTCTTCCGGAAGTGGCGATCTCGAAAGCCTCGTTGATTCTGCGTGGTAGTTCAGCAACGTCCTTAACCATCACGTTCCACTTTGTACATGAACGGGAAATACCAACGACGTCGGCTTCTTGGAATGCATCTGTACCGATGGCACCAGTGGCAACTTGACCTGTGAACACAACCATTGGTGTACCATCAGCAAGGGCATCGGCCATTGGGGTAACAACGTTAGTGGCACCTGGGCCAGATGTGACAAGAACGACACCTGGCTTACCAGAAGCTCTGGCGTAACCTTCAGCCATGTGTCCAGCACCTTGTTCGTGACGTGGGAGAACGAATTTGAACTTGTCAGAATTGTAAATAGCATCGTAGACTGGCAAGATAGCACCACCTGGATAACCGAAGATGGTGTCAACATTGTGCCTAATCATCATCTCGTGGAAGATCTGACCACCTGTGAGTCCAACGAAAGAGTCATCAAGTTCAGCGGCCTTCTTTGTTTTCAGAGGCTCGACATCGTTTGTCTCGGCTGTGAAGGTGGTAGATGTGGCAAAAGATGGTGCTGGCTGAGGACGTGAAGCCTGATGAGAGAGACGGACTGCCATGGTGCGGGCAGCGTTACGAGCCGCCTGCTGGGAAGCTCTAAGGGCATGCTTGCGGGCCTGGCGCGTGGCCTGTGCTCGGATCTGATGTGAGATCATATTTGTGGATGATTTGGTGGTCCAGCAGAGCTTCTCTAGAGGGAACGTGGAGAAGGAAAGAAGGAAAAGTCAAGTTTATCAACACCGAGAGAGCCCCAGCCGGTTCGCGCTCTAGAAAACTTTTCAGGATGAATCATCGGACATCGCTGCGGCGCGGAACACGGGCTGGCGGCGGGTGTTTCTTTTGGCGCTCGCCGGAAGCGGACACACATCGCAACACGCAAGGTGGAAGCGCTGATACTCTAAAAAATTGGTATTTGTATTCAGCAGACCTTGAGCTCCATTATGTGGGTGGTTGCAGCTTTCTAGGAGCACTGAAAGGTCTTGAAACTCCGTACATTCTGGCTGGCATGGGTCATCTACAAATTTCTGCGAAGGGTCACGTTCGCGGGGAGCCGGGCAGCTTCAACTCTTTCTTTTGAGGTTTGACAGCTTTTTTACTCCTTCCCTACCTAGCTCGTCTGAAATCGGATCAGGACAGGAAGAGGGTCTACTACATAGAGGCCAACTTCCAAGCTTACCTTCGGTGCCTCGGGCGCTCGGCGCCTGGCGCTACATTTCAAAAGTGGAATGAATGCTGACCTTATGCCTCAATTTTCTTGCTAGCGCTCGTATCTTCACCAGATACTAGTTAACGTAAGGTACTAGTACACAGGAGCTGGATTGCGGCTTGAGGCAACGCAGCGATAGTTAAAGCGTGGAATACTGTACATAATGAAATCTCTCAACGACCTGGTCACTATCTACCCCGACTGACGTTTCTTATGGACATTTATTTATGCCCTAGCCGTCCTGTATTCCATTACAGGAATTTTTACACTTCATATCGAATGATAGCCGTGTTACCCCAGATTTATGACGCACTACTGTGGCTACCTACAGCCGTGGTTAGTTCAGCGTGCTGAGATTTACGTAGCGGTCTGAATACTACACAGGCTCACTGCTCCCTCAAATCTCAAAAGCGAGAACGCTTCTTCCTTTGTTTACCTTTTGATAAACTCTAAAAAGTTCACACCAAACCAATATAAAAGGGCAGCATGCCGTTTCTACACCACCTTAACCGCCCAACTCGAGCTTGAAAGCCCTTGCCAACGACGTCCTCCTTCAGCGGCATTTGAACAACTTGTTTTGTCACCGTTATGAAGCCCTTCAAGAAAGACACAGGGTTGAGAGACGCCCTCCATCTTCTCATATTCTCTGGATTTGCCGCCCATGTCTTTGCCGCCGACATTGACGATGTTGGACTTTGTGAAACGTATTTCACTTTGGATAACCCGATCTCGTTGAGCTCTTGTGTAAGCAGATACAGATACCGTTGAATCCCACTTTACCGCCCAGCTGGGACTTGGCTAACATGTCAATGAAGGATCCATCATTTGCCAGCTGTTACGAACAAGGATTGCATGACCAATATTTGTGCGAAGGATGCTCGTTAGTTTCATATCAAGGGATGAACGAGATTGCAGATGGCTCTATTGATTCAGACTGTGCTTGCACGTGTTGTTTCTTCCAGTATCTGTTCAACTACTGTTACCGCACTCTCTGTGCTGATCAGGATGAGTATTCCCGTGCACGCGGCTATCTGGCAAACGTCTGCTCGTCGGCACCAATCAGATCAACCATTCAGCCATACATTGATGACAGTGACTCAGATCAGGTTGGATTGTTCGTTTCTGATGATTACTCTGTCTATCGTACTTTGGAGGAGGACGAGAAAGAAGATTTGTTCAGTTATATCAGCAGTTCTATTGATTTCTCCACTCTTCCAGAAGCAAAGACTCCTCTCGAAAAAAGGTCCGTTCCAGGGAGCCATTCCGATAATGATGAAGATTACGAAATCGAGGTGGACGGCACTTTGACAGATGAGGATTTTGATGAGTTGGACTATTTTGAAATTGAGGATCTTGAGCCTAACCAATCCGACAAACTGGCCGCTGACGGCATAACTTCTGGTAGCTCTACTGTCTCATCACTAAATCCAGATGACTACCCTGATGTCAATGATCCACGTGATGTCGAGGGACTTGATTCAATTGATCCGGAGAACCCACCTATGGAACCGCCGCTTGAGGAAAGGGTGCCTTTCTCAGATACCGATTTCGACCAAGACGATGATGAAGATTTCGAGTTCAGCCCAGCAGATGTGATCAGAAATGAGGATGAGGCTCATATTCTTTTCAAGCGTGAGATCGACGCGGTGAAGTTTAATGCTGTCTTCCCAGAAGGTACTGCCGAAGCATTTGGAGATCCCCAAGAGCTCTCGTTGGGTCAACTCATTGACGTGTTCGACTCTGTGAACCATGATGAAGAAATTTTCTTGCTCGGCCTCAAAGATTATTTGGACTTGGATGCTTACACGGCCTTCTTTGAAGGATACACAGATGCCGATGAATCTTTCCAGGCTAACAGATTGGTTATTCCTGAATCATCAGCACCATTGCCAGGCTTAGAACCACCAAACATTGATCCTTTGTACACTCCACTTGAAGAGATCGTCAACTCGAACGTGGAATCATCAAATGAACCAGTCTCTTATGTCAGTCGCACTCTTGCTGCACATAAAGTATTGGGATGCAGTATCTTTTACTACGGAATGCTCGTTGCCGCCAGAGCAGGCGTGGACATTCTCAGGTCACGTCAACAATTTTGTGAACTTGCTTCACTTATCAGGGGATGTGTTGGAGAGGCCAGCTTCGTTCAGCAATTGGGAGACGAATTGGAATTGAATTCATGCGTTTGGCTTTACACTGAAGAACATGAAGGAGACAGCAACTCTATATCGATTGAGCAGCACGTGGAAAATGATGTTGAATTTCTCCGCCATCTTGAACCTGTTGCATCCTCTTTGGATATCCATGATGAGCTCGAAGAATTCAAAGCAGACTATCTCTGGAAAACTTCGCTTGGAGAAGCAGATCCAATAGGTAGTGTTACAGCAGCAGTGGTGATCGATAAGTGTGAGATGGAGCGAGGGGACCTTGAGAATTACTTGATGTTTGATCTTGACAGCTGTGATGTTCGTGAGTTATATTACTGCAAGAATCATTACAAAAACCACAAGTGCCTTCCAAGCTTCAGCAATACAACAAATCCTTGTAACAATGCATGCTGCCTTGAGACCAAAATGGCCGAGTGTGCTAAGATTCATTGTCTGAGCAAGAAGGCTGTCAACGAGTTCAGGCTTGTTGCAAACCTTGTGTGTTCGAAGTATGCTGATGTCGGATACAATAACGGCTCTGTTCCTTTCCCTGACGCCCAACCCTCAACCTCATCGTCTACAATTGTGAGTACTTCTTCTGTTGATTGTGGAGACGAGGAGACATATACCCCAGTTGACGGTTTCGCTGACACTGATGCTGCTACACCGATCATCCCAGATACTTGCGAGTTTTGTTCACCAGAGTTACCAAAGAGGGACCTAGACGGAGATGTCCAGGTGAAAGCTCAATTTGGTAATGGTGATAACTACGACGATGTGAAGGCACGTGTTGGTGAATCCTTCTGTGACATCGAGGAGTTTACACCAGGCTATGACACTTCATCATGTGATAAGAGAGAGGTCAAGGATTGTATCAAGGAAGGAATCCAAATGTTGAAAGACGATCCAGAGCAATTTTGTCCATACTGTGTTAACAACAATGCTTATGATGAGTGCCGTTGTGCCTGCTGCTTTGGAAGATACTTCAGTCGTGTCTGCTATGATCCGAATTGCAAAGGGCTCAGTGAAAAGTTGAGATATAAGAGGTACGTGAAGGAAGTGTGCAAAACAAAGCCTATAACAAAGTATTTGTTCGCAAGAGAGCTTGAAGTCGATTCTGGTTTTACTGAAGACAAGCCTCGCTTCAAGACACACGGAAAGAAAACCCCATCTCTTGAGGCCACCCCCAGTGAAATTGACATCTTCACCGGATTCGATGATATTGCTGGTGAAGTCAGCGCGCTAGGTCTCAATAACCCAGTCAATACTAATGTCGAGTTGCTTGATACATTGAGAAGGTCTTCTTTGAGGAGGCCAATGAAATCAAAATCCAGCATACACAAGAGAAATCGGGCGCAAAAGATGGGAGATATCGTTTCTGAGAAGCAGCTTGGGAAGCCAGGAAGTAAAGTGGATGAGGATGGTGAGAAATCAGAATCTGGCATTGATAGGGCAGCACAAGCTCTTCACAAGACGATTGGGTCTAGAGCGAAGAAGTTCTCGAAGGGTTCATCTGTATTCAAGGGAAAGAAAGGAAAGGTCGAGAGATTTTCTGTGCATGACCGAAAGAAAACCACAACTGGTGGAGAGAAGAAGTCGGCTATGGGACCTGTCACTCCTAAGCGGAAGAAACAGAGAAGGGTCGTAGGGCCCGTATCCAAGTCGTCCAAGAAGAAGAACCTCAAGTTCAGACCAGGCTTCTCACGTGGTCAATTTGACGTTGTGAAACCCAAGAGACCGAATGTCAGGGTATTGAACTCCAATGGAAATCCACGCAAGGAAAATCTCTTGGCCGAGAAGCCAGTTGCCAGATCATTGCATCGCAGGGATTTTCGTCTTTCCCATGATATAGCACAGTCTCGGCTACATCGCTTAGACGTATATCCAAGAGAGGTCTTGTACAAAAGATCAGAAGAGGAGTTTCCAGGATATGTGAAGGGCGCTGAGATTCTTGACGTGTTAGGAATGATGCATGATGGTACAAATGTCTGTGAGCAGGGTGTGAACTGCCCATACGAAAGTGAGATGACCGCGAGCATTGCTAGCACAACAAAATCACTGAAGACCAGTACAATCACCATCACTAAGACGAAGTTCACCAGTTCTGCCTCAAATCTGACTGCTTCAACAACCACATCAACATTCACCTCAACTCTTACCGATGGTCCTTCAGTCACAACATTTGATACATACACCTCCCAAAGCACTGCTCCTCCTTCACCCACAACATCTATGAAACCCGTTACTGTGACGGAGACCTCAACACAAACCACAACAGCAACAGTAGCAACCACTCTGACAGTATCTATCACCGAAAGAGAGACTCAAACATCAACTCTTGTGTCAGACAGAATCACGATAACTACTCAGGTTTCCGTGGAGACCTCGGTATCGACTACTACGAAGTTGAGTATATCAACTGCTCTCTCCACTACTTACTCAACTGTTCTGAATCTGTCCACAGTCACTACCACTGCAACTACTTTCTCAACTGTCACCACAGCATCGTCTTGTTCTTTGAGTGGTACAACTACTTCCATACAGACTCGTTTTCGGCCCACTACAGTGACACGCACACAAATACAGTCTGTTTCAACCACTACAACGACCGACTGGAGTGATATTCTTACGGAGACAATTGCAAAGAAGACAGTCTGGAGGTACAAAGATACATTGTATGATACTGAGACAGTTCCAACTACCGTTGTCCAGACCAGCACCCGTGAAATTGCTGTTCCACAGACCACTGTCACAGAGATTGAAGAGTCTGACAAAACTGTGACATCCTCCATTACAAAGGTTGAGACGACTACTGAGACTGAGTTTGAGACTGCATATCGCGACACATCCGTTACAACACTCACAACATATTCTGGCACAGATACGACTACAGCCTTCAAGTTCACTAAGACGAAGTACAAGAAGTTTGCATCAACAACCGAGACCGAGACCGAGACCGAGACGAAGACAGTTGACAAGATCAAAACTCGATGGTACCCAGTTACCACTACAACTGAATATGATGAGACTTATACCAAATGGAAGTACAAGTGGTACCCATCCACTGTAACAGAGTTTGATACTGAAACGGTACCTGTGACAGCAACTACTACGGAAACCACTATTGCAACCTCCATGTCAACAGCATGGACAACAGCAACGGTAACAGCAACTACAACAGCAACTACAACAGCCACCGCAACTACAACTGATTCAGGAGGTCTGGCGGCAAGACCTGCGCCAAGTGCACCAGCTGCTGCAATTGGGTCCCTTTTGTCCTCGTTACTTGGTCGTCGAGATCTTCAAGAGAGCGATATTGAAACGTACTTGCAGGGCCAACAAGACTTGTCGGCTTATGATGAAAATGTTGAGTACGTGATAGTCGAAGAAGTTGTGGAGGTTGAATCTCTGTGTGAAGTTGCCCAAGACGACGGTGATGAACTCTATGCCAATTCACAGAAGCTCAATCCAGATATTCCACTTGATAAGCAGTTCATTCAAGATCGTACAGATCCAGAACTCTCCAACATGTCAAACATCACCAATGCTTCTTCATATACAGCTACATCCAGAACCGTGATTGAAGACCCCAAGAGGCCGGGTATTGAATTTGTATCGGGGTCATCAAGTAATGCTGTGTTGAATTCGAACTTGATCTATGGATGTACTGCTGTATTTATGGCCTGTGGTGCTGTATTCCTGTTCATTCCTGATACAGGCGAGGGGATATCTGATGAGGAAGATGAAGAGTACTGTGATTGTAAATGTGAGAATGAAAGCTGCTGAGAAGTGATTCAACCATGATGCAGGGCCAATCTTGGACCAACTTCATCGCACAACATGAGTCTCTGGCTATAATTGTCATTCAACGCGCCAGCTGCTGTGGGCAAAGTGAGGAGACCTTTAACATTTTTGCTATCTGTACTTCGTCCTCATTTGAATATATATGCTCAACCAAGATGTTAGAAATTTGAACCTAGTACATACGACAAACCAGATCAATGGGAAAAAGCGTGTAGGGTCCGAGGAAGGTCAACAGTCAAGACCCAACTGCTGTCAAATTAAAAGTCAGAAGTGCACGTGAAAGAAAATGGGCGTGGTATGCGCACACCCAATTTCGCGAATGTCTAGGCAGTGCTGAGTGCGCTGTTTGGTATGTCTCACCAAATACTACTGGCAATCTTCATTGAGGAGTTAGTCTGCCGTTTCACGTCTCTACCACCGTTGTGATCCTTCACCGTTGTCAAGAGCTACTGTGACTCGTATTATCTGCTGAGCCACCGGTCTTCTCATCCACTTCTTTCTGCAGCATCGCCCGCAGAGTCGCTGAAGACCCTGAATCCGCAAGGATCCTCCACCACTACAAACCACCCGGGTCCATCGTTGGTACTTTAAGAGCACCATATATTTTGGCTAAAACGCCTCAAAGAGCACCGGTAATCACCTGCAACCCCATTCCGTGACAGCTCAGTCCAAGCTTGTGCATTCATCCATTGTTTATTGTCACGTTCCCTTGTTCCCAAAGTTTCCCCAAACAAGGCATCCCAAGTCACCATCGTACGCATTTCCAACATACTCACATATCACTGTCACATCTTCTGTTGAAGCATCTATACACATAGCCGTCCCGAGACTCACGACACCACACATACGCAATGGTTCTCCCTAAACTCAAATTGAAGCCTGGAAAAGAAGCCGAGACCCCCGTTAACACGGAAGACATCGATGAGGTTGATGACCAAGGACAGAGTATCCTCATGGGAATCATCAGTCAGTTGAGACCTGGCTGTGATCTTTCCAGAATCACACTCCCAACTTTCATTTTGGAACGTAAGTCCATGCTTGAGAGAATTACAAACCAGCTTCAACAGCCGGACATTGTCCTTCAAGCCCATGAGACAAAGGATCCATTGGAGAGATTCCTTCTCGTCGTTAAATGGTACTTGTCATGCTGGCACATTGCCCCAAAGGCAGTGAAGAAGCCATTGAACCCAGTCCTAGGAGAGTTCTTCACCTCATACTGGGATTTGCCAAATGGCCAACAAGCATACTACATTTCCGAACAGACCTCACATCATCCTCCAAAATCCTCCTACTTCTACATGATTCCAGAATCACACATCAGAGTGGATGGTGCTGTGCTACCAAAGTCTAGATTCTTGGGCAACTCCACTGCAGCAATGATGGAGGGTACCACTGTTCTTCAATTCCTCGATATCAAGGACTCCCATGGAAAACCAGAGAAGTACACACTCACACAGCCAAACATGTATGCCAGAGGTATATTGTTTGGAAAGATGAGAATTGAGATGGGCGACCACATGATTATCAAGTCTCCATCTACTGGATACTCCATTGACATTGAGTTCAAGACCAAGGGATTCATTTCTGGTACTTACGATGCCATTGAAGGTACTGTGAAGGACAAGAGTGGTAAATCGTTGTACGAGATCACTGGAAAGTGGAACGATGTGCTCTCTATTAAGGATCTCTCTACTGGAAAGAAAAGTACGTTCTTTGATGTACACAAGGCAACTCCCCTTCCACCAAAAGTCCGTCCATTGGAGGAGCAAGGTGAATTCGAGTCAAGAAAGTTATGGAAGAAGGTGACAGATGCCCTTGGAGAAAGGGACCACGTTGTTGCCACTGAGGAGAAGTTCAAGATTGAAGATGCTCAAAGACTTTCCACCAAAGCCAGAGCTGAAGAGGGCGTTGAATTCCATCCAAAGCTTTTCCAAGAGTCCAAGGACCCAGAGGCTGAACTTGAGTACTACTTGTACAAGCACATTCCTGAAGATGCTGATCCACTTGACCAAACAAAACTAATTTTGGAATCTGCACCTATTCTTCCTGGACAGAACTTCACTCCAGAGTTTGAGATCCCAGCTTTCAAGAAGCTGAGCATTTCATGAATAATCATATGGCGATGATACGTAAGGGTTATTTTTTTTGTTTTGTTATGGTTTCAGCACAAATTTGCAAAAGCAATTCAGACTGCAGCTCGATGATTCTGTTTTCTTATTCATATATTCTTTTCTCTCTTTAACGCTATGTTTTGATTCAAACTAATTCATTTCTTATTCGTAATCAACTGCGATTGTCCACATGCGGATTCCCTATTAATGCCTCAGAAACTCATCGCATGCATTCGGTGTGTATATTATCCACGATCACTGAACATTGACATCCAGCGTGTCTCTCAAGTAACGATCGAACACAAATTCCGTGTGCCAATTTAGCAGTCTCTTCCAATTAGCATACGCCTGGATTCTCTGCTTCAACATCAAATCACTGTCCAAATCAGGGACATTCGTGGTGAAATAACCATTCTTCACAACAACAGATATCCCCCTTTGCCTAAACCAAACCTCTTCAGTCAATGAACAGTGTACAACAACTTGTTCCATCATCTGTCTTACAAGAAGACGATCTTGCCAGAACTTCACGGTGTACATCACCAATCTCGCAAAGGCATGATATGGTACTTCCGCCACACACTGGTTCTTCCATAACCATTTGGATAGCTCCATAAGTTCATCTCTGGGACTTGGAATGGACATGGCCAAGATCTGGTATTGGAACTCAAGCTTGTTCTGGCGTGAATACCTGTTGAAATCTGCGGCGGCAATCTTCAACGCTGCTGGGTTCATCTCGATGAGGTTCGTGTAACTTGCCCAGGCTGACGCGTCGTTCAAGTGTTGTCTGCAAAAGTCCAGTATATCCTTCTTCACAAGAACAAAGAAGTGACACTTGGGCCATAGTTTCGAGACGTTCGTCATGAATGTGACAAAGTTCCATGCGTAGTAATTAGATGGGTGCATCTTGGCAGCTGCCAACGCAGTGTTGAAGAAGAAGTAGAAGTTGGGCGTGTTGGTCAATGTGCCTCTATCAACAACATGGACAAAGAGCCTCTTGTATATCTCCCAGCATGAGGAGGACTTGTTCACTTTGGGGATGTTCGAGCTCAGGAACGTGTTCATCACGAAGAGCTCACGTATCAGGAACGTTGATGGATCCAGCACCAAGTCCACGCACGACGAGGATGTCCCTGACAAGGAGAGAACCCTGTTGACGATATCCGAGTGGATGCTGATGGCAGAGTGGTTCTCTGCAGATGTGAGTAGCAACCCCACCGTCATGAGGTATGCCTCCGCTAACGACTCCTCATCTTCTATCACTGTGGGGACCCTGTGTTAGTAATCTGCATCTCCATAGAAACACTGGGAATTGAGAGACCACTCACCTTGCCCTGAAGCCAGAAACTTGTTCAGAGCCGTGTGACACTCATTAAATATCTCCTTGAACGTTCTCTTGAATAGCACAATCTCCAGCATCTGCTCTGAGTTGTTGAACAGGAACTTTGCGTTGTGCTCTGGCATGTCGGCCACGAGGAGAAGTCTCCTGCTCGGGTAGTCTCTGTTACAGCATCCTTCGTAGAACTGTCGCGTGACTGCCAGGGACCCTCCCATATCTGTGTTTTGTTTACTCTTCCTGTGTGAAAGAGTTTGTTTGTATGTGATGGTAATACGATGCTCTTGCTATGAACTTTTGAGGGTCCATGCCATTGTTAAGCAAGTGTTGTTGTTTTCATCGCGAAGACCCGTTACTTCCAGACGCTCTACACAATAAGGACAACTACCAATTAATACGGATAAAGAAAGTGGTAATAACAAATGTAGCACGTAATATACAACTCTTCTTAGTCTAAACACCTCACTTGCGAGATCAAACAGAGGAGACGATCTCATTAGCGTGCCTCAACACCTCCACCATCTTCATACACTCCAGTCTTCTTTGCTTTGTAATCTCGTTCTCCTTCACCAAATCACTGAGGTCATTAGATCCGTACAACTTCTCCAAGAGGATCTTTTGAATCTCATTTCTAGATCTCACAATCAACTTGAGCATGACTGCCTTTGGAATCACATCGGCAACGGTTCTCTTCACGATGGAGAAGTAACTCTGGATCAAGAGCTTGATCACTTCCGTCTCCATGGTTTCACGATCAGTCATTGCACCAGAGGCCTTAAGCACTGGCGGTGGTGCCTCCATTGCTGCTAGTCTCTTCTTGTTCTTGGATGAGAAAAATCCTCCAAAGAATCCACCAGTCTTGTCATCATCTGGAATGGATGGCACTGGGGAACCAGCGATTGGCTTTCCAGTCTTCGGATCAACCTGGACCTTTGTTGGATGAAGCTTTTCCTGGACCATGGCCATTGCCTGGGAACCCTTCAACAAGTCTGGATGAGCTGTGTTGATGTATGTCTCTTCAGCTTTGATGATATCAACGACAAACTCTTGTGTTGGAATCAAAGCACCTCTCAAGAACTCAATAAATGAGTTTGACAAGGCCTCTTTCAACTGTGGATATCTTGCATATTTGGCATTCTGCAAGATCTGTGTGAGGATTCTGACAAGTTCATCAAATATCAAGTTGATACAACGGATAGAGGGGTCTTCGAATCTGGAGATCTGTTGCTTGACCAACACTTCGAAAGCCTGTGTACCAACGAACAAAGATGGAGAAGCACCAGAACTGTTGTACATGATTGTTCTGATATCGCCATCCTTAATCTGGTCAAATGGATCCAAGGCATTCACACCGTTCTTGTAGATTTCGTGGAACACGAAGGAAATTCTGGCACCACCACTCAACTCCATTGAAGACAACTCCTTAGCTTCACCATCCAAGATTCCGTTGTAATCCTTACAGAAATCGGTAATGATAGATAACACAACGGAGTTTGGTGAGTCCATTGTCTCAGGACCAAGCGAAATCAACTCAGATTGATACTTCTTCAAGGCGGTTTCAATTCTCATCTTGATCTCTGGCAAAGTTTGCTTGATGTGGTGTAAGAGAATGGAGTTCAACTTCTTGGCCAAGTATGGGGTACCACAGTAGTGAGCCTTGGATCTGTAAGACGGGTGGTTCTCAAAGAAGGCCTTCTCACCATCCAATGCCGCTCTGATGGTCTTCTTGTTCTCAATGTCCTTCTGACCTCTGTTTATCACTGGAACGTAACCATATCTCAATGGGATCACACGACCAGCCAAGATGTCAATGACATCTGTACCTTGGTCCATAAGATCAACTTTGGTCAAGACACCAATTGTTCTGTTTCCCTCTGGGTCAACCTCTCTGGCGAGCTTCAAACCATCAGAGTTGGCCAAATCGGTGTTAGCGGCATTGACTGCAAGGATGATGGCATTTGGCTTGGAGATGAACTTGAGGATCATTTCTCTGATTTGCTTCTCAATGTCCTTTGGCTGGTCACCAATTGGCACTTTTGTGAGACCTGGCAAGTCAACAACGGTCAAAGTGAGCACATGTGGGGAGTAGATTCTCAAGTTGATTGGAACTGGGGAAATGCCAACACCTGTACCTGTCTTTGCCTCAGTCTCGTTGATGATCTCCTGTCTGATCTCGTCAAAGTTGAAGATTTTCTTTCCTGGCAAGTGCAAGAACTCACCCCACTCGTCAGCATTGTCCTCTGACTGGTTCTTGATGGTGGAGTTGCTCTCATCGAGGCTGAGCAGGTCCTGGTTGGCCTGTGTGGAGGCCTTTGAAGGTCTTCTGTTCACGAGCTGGAGCACGAGCGGCCTTCTGGTGACAATACCGGTGCCTCGAGGAAGGAAGTCCCTACCAACGATATTCTCCAAGACGGAGGACTTACCAGAGGACTGGGAACCCACGACGGTGATCTGTGGCAAGTCCACTGGGGAAGAGGAGCCGCCGCCGAGCGGGGCGAGCGCGTCCTGCAACTTGTTGATGGTGGCGATCAATGTCTCGTCCATTGCTGCTGTGGTGTGTGCCTGCCGAGTGTGTTCAGAGCTTGTGAGATTGCAGCCGCTGTGGACGGTTGTTGGTTGATGTTGGCGTTGAAGTTGCTGGTTGTGCCAATTTGTTGTCTGGCGGCTTTGTTTTGTTGTTCTTTTCGAGTTCGAATGCAAATTCACTGCGCCCTGGTGGCAAGCGCGCGGGACTGGGGATTGGCCTGGAAGTCCTCTAGTAATGGGTCTGGATAGTCCACTAGTCCTAGATTAGGAAGACTAGGGGACTGGCTGCACAGACCGCCACAAATTTCAAACTTCGAGGTGACGCTCGATCTTATCGGCTGCTTATCGTCGATAACGAAAACTTTTCCTCACACGCACACACAACGGTGAACCTGTCAAAGCTCCTCTGCCTCAGCACATCACCTCACTATCGCCACCCACCGCCACAGGACACGCCACTGGACACTGCCCACGGTGGAACCGGCCCCTACACACAACAGCCCACACAGTGCCCTCTGCGCGCCTCTCTAGCCGAACATTCCCTCCACAGATCTCTCGACAACAAGGCACGTACGCTGTGCTGCCCCTTTACACACGCGGTTGCTTCGGCCGTTGATAAAGCCCCCCCGATTGCTCAGATCCCCGTCTCTTGTATATCAACACACACATTCCCACATCCACGACACTCACTCCACACGCACTCCCTCTCCGGCCTCATCCCCAGCCATCACACCCTCTGCTCTGAACAATGAACTGGTACACCCTCGTGGCGAACGTGCTCATCATCGGGAATCTCATCCTGCAGCACAACCAGATGCTGCGGCTCCAGAGGTACCAGGATCTGGACTCCTCAAGAATGCACAGGCTGTTCCAGAGCTACTTCTACCTGTGTCTCCTGTTTGCCGTTGCCTCTCTGGATCTGCACCATTTCAAGCTCCCAACACTCACGGCAGACACCATCCTGGAGAACATGGTGTCGTCTATTGTTCTCATCCTGATATCCACATTCTTCATCATCTCCATGCATACAACACAGCCATTGGATAGACATACAGGAACGGAGAACAACATGTACTACTCTGAGGATCTCGAACGTCAACTGTTACTGTCCACGGAGACTTTCAAATCACAACCAGTGGTCACCATGGTATCCACCCCTTTGAACCGCAAAGCACATGCATCAACAACACAATCCACGGATTCCAAACCAAACATGGGACTCAAATCAAAAGATATATCACCCATCCAGAGCTTTGGTGCATCAAGGGAGATGGAACAGACATCACCTGGAACTAGCCATGGTCGCAAATTTGGCGGTGCAGCGGTGAAGACCCCAATCCTTGCCACGTTACTCTCAGGTGAAGGTGTCATTGCCATGGCCACAGAAAATTCATCACAACCAATCACACACTGGACAACTGCATTGCCCGTCATGATCACATTGTTCTATCTAACGTCTCAAATCATCTATACAACCTCCATGGTAAAGACAAACGTGTATACCCCACATCGGCCACTGATCATTTCTGGGATCTGGAGTATCGTCCTTGGAACACTCACATTGATCAACGCCGCTATGGATACGAATATCACCACGTTGTTGATGTTTACGGAGATGGAATGGATGAATTTGGTCATAGGAGCCATAATTATGGTGTATGGTTTGGTCACAGTGTCGATGCATTTGCTTTTGGAGAGGGTTAAAGCTGGTAGATCATATGGACAGGGGGTGAACTATTCGGTACAGATCTATAACAGTATTGGATCGCCCTCTGTTCAAAGTGTGTATTAAAGTTGCTGCTTTCTATTGTTTTTGCTACTATTATAATTATTCAGAGTGTTATTAATTGTTTACGTCTATCGATCTTTTGGGGAACTCGTTGAAGCTTGCGGCAGAGATTGTTGTAGCCGGGGGTCGATTGAGCTTGGTGCTGCAAAGCGTTCTATTACTGCGTGCTGATTTGACAGAACCCTTCGATTACTTCCGCAAGCCACCATTCATTGAGCTTGCAAGTTACGCATTGGAAACCAGCGAACCATTACCATGGACTATTCGCATAATGAGTTTATCAGCTACATCGCATGCTGTTCAAATCTAGCGTTATCTTGAACAATAAGCTCTTCACGCCATATACCCCACACATCTGCAGCCGCGAATTCTGCCGGATCTCGCATGTGTGTAGAGTTCGTGGTCCATCAATGTGTGCGTCCTTCTTTAGCTAGTTCTGTCGATATTTGTGGATCTCATTTGTATTTGAGACACTCTCAGTCATATTCAATATAATTAACGCTTGAATGGGTATCTCGAGACTCTATGGCTTGTGAGATTGCGCGGGTTGTGCTCATCTCGCCCTCATCGTATAAGCTCGTAGCTCTCGCGCTGGATCAACACGTTCTAAATTTCCAGCCGAGTAGCCTCCTTCTTTCCAGACGGGTAAACTAAACTGAAATAGAAGCCAGGTCAAGCTACCAGATCAATAGCAATGTGGATCACACTTGAGACACTGAAAGAGGGCTGCTCTGTACTCATTGCGAAGGTGATCTATCCTCTAGCCAAGGATCAAGAGTACATCGATGAAGCTTCAAACCTCTACTTGGAGTTCAAGCAACTCGCTGAGGCATTCTTCAGCGACATCGAGAACAACACACAGGCGGTGGCGAAGTTCATTTCCTACTTGTAAAACCTCACACCAGGTGGTACCACTCGTGCTGAGCTTGAGGAAAAGCTGGAACAGATGTCTGAGATCGAGCTTGATTATCAGAGACAGCTGTTGAACCTCACCTCCTTCAATGAGAAGCTGGCTTATTGGAACTCTGCAAGATTTGCAACGGCTTTACAAGCTGAGAGATATTATTTGGAGGACTGTATGAGAATTGAACAAGTGCTTGCGCTCCTTTGGTATGGCATCCAGATTGGTTTCACTGTTCTCAATCAAGGATTGCATACTCCAGACACCCCCAACCTCCCCTTTGTTAGGGGCTGCAGCGAGCATGAGTTTCCAGTCCTTACAACTGATAACCTTCATTGGGTTACCTCTCATGATTTTGTTAGGGAGATTGGATTATGCTAACAATATCTTCTTGCCATACAGAATTGCTGTCCTCTGGAAAAGCTCAAAGCGTGCTGCTGATGATGGCCTCGCTACACTCAACTCAAGCACTCAAGGGGAGAACATCTGCGCTAAGCTTTCGGAAACGTCAAAGTTTTGGGTTGGTTTGAAGATCTCAGGATATTTGGTTCACAGGACAAATAATGTGGGATTGGTGGATCTTACTCATACTTCTCATCGTGTCCTGGATCATTACATTCATTGCCTCACATATCAAGCTCAATGCTGCTTTCAAACAATGGCGTGTGCTACATTGAAGAGAGGAAGAAGTCTTACAGCTATATATATGGCTTGTTCAAAGGCATACAAGCTCCAGAGTGACCAAAATATCCTACAGAGATTGAAGAATTTGTTGAAGAACACTTCGACATCTCTATCCAATCAGTGAAAGTCTGCTGGATGTTCACCGTGCTATCTCCATGCCCAGTTTACTGGCGCCGCGAGCCTCACCTAGCTAAACCAACATCTACTGCTGAATTCATTGGCTGCCCTTCACATATCATGGTACATTATGCTCATAGCTATGAAAATTCAGTTGCTCTAATTACTTGAAATCGACCTGATCGACGTAGCTTCCATGAAATCGTGCGTTAGCTAGTTAGGAGAGGTTGAGCAATAGACCTAGTCGATCATATACTCGGCTCTAGCTAATAAAGCTTCATAATTAATGATCCCTTATAATCCCACAAGCAGAAAACTGTACTACTGCTAACTGATTATAGAAATCACCTACTCACAGCAAAAAATTGGAAGGCAATCAGATCTAAGACATCTAAGAACACCAACACCTTATTGAAGGCGTGCCCCTACCAGTTTTATGGGGAAAAAACTAAAAAAAGAAGGTGCTATCTCTGTGGATCGAACACAGGACCTTACGAACTTCAGTCGTACGCTCTCCCAACTGAGCTAAGACAGCAACTTTCTGAAAACCTGGGGGCGCGCATTGCTTGGACGAGCTCAAGGCAGGCCAGGGCTCATAACCATTTTTTAGAACCAGGCAGCTTACATTTGCCCACAACACGAAATCAAGTGATCTGTCCAAGATCATCTTCAACAACAACAGGTTTGAGCTACTTGCGGCCAATCAGGTCCGGGTCTCTCAGCCACATCACACACCACAAGGGCGCATCAGTGACGTCCACCTTCGGGACAAAAAGCAGGCAAGCCAATGTTACTTTGTAATCAATGTCTATGCCTCACAAAATTCATCAGAGCGGTTGGTGCTCTTCCAAGGCATCCACAACTTCCTTGCAGAGCTCTCGAAAGCACCACCAGCTAACACACACATCATCATCATGGGTGATTTCAACTGCATCCTCAGTCCAACGGATACATCAATCCCATCACGGTTTAGGTTTGAGCAAGAAGCTGATGTGCTAAACCAAGCCACAAGTTTGATGGATCTGAAAGACAAAGCCATCTTGGAACACAACATTGTGTTCACAAACCAAATGTCACGAACAAACCTCTCCATCTCTCAACGTCGCCTTGACCGAATATACATGTCTGAAGAGTGCTCGGTTAACTATTCACTTGGGTATCTCACTCCCACTTGGACATCTTCACACAAGGCCTTGCTGCTTGAGTCGAGAGAGAACACACCTCAGACCGATCTTTTCACAAAGCATGGCAGGTTCATCTTCAAAGACCCTCTGCTAGGATCTGAGTATGACAGGTACCTCTGTCCTGACTACAAAACTATCAGAGCCTACAGCCAAGAAGCAGGTATCGGTGTCATTGGCACTTACGAGGACTTCATCAACAGAGCTGAAGGCGCTGCCAGAGAGTACCAGGCCAAGATGTCACTTCTTGCCTCAACCTCAGAACAGCACAAAAGGGACTGGCTTGCTAAGAAGCTTCAATGCCAGACAGAGCAATATCCAGTCAAGTACAAGAACTATGAGTTCCTCCAGAAGTTGTTCAAGAAACAAACGAAGAAGGCAACAATGGAGCTTGATTTGACGCGTGCAAAGACCTTCTTTGAGACCCTCTATCAGTCGAGTATGCTTACTGCTGCAAGTGAAGAGAGTCACGTGCACGAGAATGAGGTGCCACCTCATCAGCCACGCGCAGGTGGAGCCAGCCTCGAAACTGCTCGTCACCGCCACATTCTCGATTATTTGAGAAACACACCAGAGACTTCCCACTTGTCCAACTTTGACAGAGACCACCTCACCAAGGACATCTCCAAGGATGAACTCGAAAGTCTACTGCACAAACTAGTAAAGAAAAAGACGGCTCCTGGCCCCAATGGCCTGAGTTACGCCTTCATGGCACATTTCTGGGAACACTTTGGTCAAGCTCTTGTCGAAGTGGGCAACCACTTGTTGAGAACAGGGGAACTTCCACGAACCATGAAACATACACTCATCACGCTACTACCAAAGGATGAGACTCTTAGGGGTCCAGTGGATCCCGAACACACAAGGCCCATCTCCCTCATCAATACGGACATGAAGTTGCTGAGTGCTGTGCTGAATGAGAGGGTCACAAAACTTGCTGACAAGCTCATCCACAAAACTCAAGTTGGCTTCATCCCAGACAGACAGATGGAAAATCTCAACATCACCTACCTGAACGCTGTTGAGAGTCTACACAAGTGGCCCACTGGAGGATCGATCGACGAGGATGGAATGCCAACTTCGAAAGATTCACTGCGAGGGTCATACCTCAAAGACATTCCGCTGCCTTTAAGCAGAAGCAAGATACCATATCACACCCCACGGCATCGAGCAGAAATACCAGAACGCCCAACCACAGAGAACTCTATGTTGGTGGTAGACTTCCGCAAAGCTTTTGACTCAGTGGAACTTGACTATCTTTCTGAAGTGATGGTGGCTATGGGTTTTGGAAAACAATTCACCAATATTGCTCAAGCAATGTCAGTCGGCTTCACCTCCCAGATTTACTTGAACACTGAATTCTCTGAATCATTTAAACTTGGAAGAGGAGTGCGTCAAGGTTTGCAAATAAGTCCTGTGCTATTCGTTCTGGCACTTGAACCACTGCTCATCAAGATCAGAAGAATGATCCAAGGACTTGAGCTCCCAGCAGCATTTGGTCCCAACAATCTGAAAGTATTGGCTTATGCTGATGACCTTCAGATATTCATGACATCAAATGCTGAATCAGTGAGAGTACAACAAGCATTCGCAGACTTCTCTCATGTCAGCGGGTTACGTCTGAACTACAACAAGACAAAACTGCTGCACTTGATTGACAACACAGAATCCAGCTTGGAACTCTCCCACAGAACAAAGGCTGCATATGCCAACTGGAACGTTGAAGGCTTCTTCTTGAACGAACCAGGTGCAAACTTGAAAATCCTCGGACTGCAGTTGAAACGCGTCACATGGGATACCCATATGACGAGAATGATACAAATGCTGAGGTACCAGATCACCAGAGATCTTCCAGTGGTAACAAGATGCCTTGGCATTAACATCTACACCTTGTCCATCTCATACTTCAGAGATCCACATTGTCCAATGACCAAACGAATGCTGAAGGATCTTTTTCAGGAGGTCAAACACCATTTCCCAGGCATCTCAATGGAGAATCTTCAGAAGAAACCACAGCTAGGAGGTTTTGGATTACAGAACTTTGATCTCCAACTACAAGGCCACAGGGCGAAGTTTATCTACTGTGCCATGAAGGATGAAGATTTTGCAGGTTTCCAAGATGTGAGAGACAGGCTCCAGTTATGGGCACTCGCTCTAACAGACGCACTCTCACTGCACCCAATGAACCAGGTCTACTCAACAACAGAGACCAGAACAACAGCCACTGAGCACTTTGCTAACCACACTGACACACGTATGCCAAGGGCCAGTCTTGTGGAAACCATGTCTACGTTCCCATGGGACCACGACGCATCTTTCAAGTATCTGGGATTCCCATGGTATCATCTGGTGGATGGATCATTCTTTGCTTACATCAATCAGCTACCAAATGACTGTCTCCTCAAACGGAATATGCCTTTCCTCCGCAACAACAAGACCACAATCCGAGACTGGTTTGAGAGTAAGGAGTTGAGGTCAGAAGCACAAGCTTGGTTGGGTAGAAGAAGACACATTGCCGGGACCATGTGGGTTGCAGGTGGTGATGCCATGAATCCAAGCGTCTTCATTTCAGAAAGAGAGCTCAACTGGATTGAGTCTTTCACATTTTTGACTTACCCAGTTGATGAGACCAGAGGAACACCCAAACTAGAGTATTTTTGGTCTACAAAGCAGCAGATACACACTCGTTATGTTGCATCCACCAGGCAGTCTCAGTTGTACATGGAGTGCAACCTCAGAGACATTGAAGGAAACCCTCTTAGCAGTGAGTCTTTCAAGCATCATAACACCAAATGGCAAAGACGTTTTGGAACGCCCACCCATAGAGAGATTGAGTATGAAAGCACTGATGGTGAGAAAATCTTCATCAGTGGCACACAGATCCAAGACAATTGGGCTGAGCTTTGGAGGACGCTCTACAAGTTGTCGACACAAACACCAGGCATCTTTGAATATCTACAGAGATTCAACTTGGGTCACTTTGAAAACCTCTTCCATTGGCCTGCACAAGCAGACCAGATCAGACTGGAAGAGCAGCCATTTTATGCAAACCCCCAATGTTGTTTGTGCCTGAAGGAGAGAGAATCTCTCGTCCATCTGTTTGAAGAATGTGAATCCTCACAATTGCTCTGGAGGCAAGTTATCTGTGATTGTGAACATGAGGATGACGTCAGGGGTATCACTCTACAGGACCTGTACATGCCACTTGGTGCAAGCAGGGCCAGATACAAGGACCTGAGTGACTACATTGAAT